>JAUMTR010000008.1:343881-383627 GCA_032270685.1 Microctenopoma stevenorrisi | reverse complement strand
GTGTGTGTGTGTGTGTGTGTGTGTGTGTGTGTGTGTGTGTCTGTGTGTGTGTGTGTGTGTGTGTGTGTGTGTGTGTGGGCATGTGTGTCTGTGTGTGTGTGTGTGTGTGTGTGTGTATGTGTCCATTACTTTAAGGCATAAATACTTTACACACTGTCTTATCTTAAACTGTAATTATTTATTATTATTATTGATCTAAGTCAATAATCAGCTTCTTCCTTTCTGGTTCCACAAACCTACAGGTGCGTGTTGGTTCTGAGTAGATACATCATCACTGGGTTTTATTATGCTGCATATTATTTCAAAGAAATACAATTTTAATACAATTTTAAATTAAATTTAAGTCACAACAAGCAGGTGCAGAAACTCTGAAGCTTCTTAAATACGCTGCGTGGACGGATACAAAGTTCCTCCGTGTGTAGCTGAACTCTAATCCTGCTCTAAACGCCTCCACCCTTCTGAACTGCTCCTGGTCAGACTCCAGAACATCAGGTCTGCTTGAGCACAAACATTCTGGATCCACTGTCAGGGGATCAGAATCATAACCCAGGACCGTGTGGCGCCCCCTGGTGTTCAGCACCTCAGTTCCTCCCAGCTCGTCTCCATCGTCTGGGGGCAGTCACACCGGGAGACGGAGGCCTCTCTGCTGGGCGGGGCTCAGCATCAGTAGCCTCCTCAGGTGCGCCAGGACCAGGTGCTTCACGCTGCCGGACGGCTTAGTGCGAGTGAGAGCAATGGATTGTGGGAGGTCAGGTCTGTTAGGGACAGAGAAGAAGAAGTGAAGAACGTAACAACACTGCAGTAACTGCCTGTGAAAGTGCTGTTACTGCTCCTGTGACCTGCCGTGGTGTTCATGGTGCAGACCCGGGCGCTGGTAAGAACACGCCGGGGCCCTCAGGTTCCTGGACAGAGCGGACAGAGAGTCTCTGTAGACCAGACCACGACGAGGCGTCATGACGGGACAGTGGTGACACGTCGCCAACTGAAGGACACAGAGACAAAGTGTTTGTAGCTCGTTAATGTCGTGAATATGAAGCATGTTCTGTGTTTCCTGGATTGGATTTCTCTGGAGGAACACGAAGCTCAAACGAGCGCAGATGTGCACCTTTTTGGGGGACGTGTGGACGGTACAGGACATGTTCACACACTGGACGACGCTGAACCCGTTTCCAGTGTCACCGTCTCTCAGAGGAGTTTCACCGTTTCAGGACGCTGGATCTAAATCAAGATCTCTGCCTGCAGGACGGCTCCCGGGGGCCCTGGTCCTCATACAGACCTACTTCCTGATGTACTGCTTAAACTGTACGTCTTTGTTAATAACACAAATCTGAGTTTTGATTAGTACAGTAAAGTATTATTATATTATTGTATTGTATGAAACTGTCCAGCAGTCAAACTGAAGATCGTGACTAAAGGAAGATCAGGAAGCAGCCGGTTTATAAAACCACTCCAACACATCTAGTTCTATCTATAATCTATAATCTATCTATAATAACCCATCAGCCTCTCTAACCTCACATAAACGTAAGTTTGGTGCATTAACAGATTTCCACACGAGCAGCAGGACACACGCGTTCACATGTCACCGCCTCATCATCAGATCTGCTTTTTAAAAACTCAATCTCAGTCATCACCAACAAACCACAGAAAAACACACAAAGGCAGAAACGTGAGTCACTTACAGAGACGAACGTGGCCATGGTGCAGCTGTGCTGAAGAGTCTGAGCTCAGTAATAAACCTGTCTCAGTCTGACCTCATTGTGTGTGATGTCATCAGGGGGCGGGGCTACATCTGCACATGGTGTGTTACAAATGGGCCCGATTGAGGATTAGCACTGAAACACACACACACATGCACACACACACGCACACACATAAAGGACATGTTCATAAAGGACAAACCGTTTTTTAATTCCCTGTGGAATTCCATCAGTCCTTGATGGTCACCTGTGGCTTACACGTCCTCACAAGGAGAGATTTCCAGGAGGACACACATTGTGATTGATGTGAAGGGGGTGAGGTGGGGTGGGGGGGTGTTAGATAACATCTCTGACAGTTACACAACTACAACAACCTGCACGAATGAAAGGTTCAGCGAGGCAGGGATTACACCGTGTGTCTGTCTTTATGTAATGTTTGTCCACTGTCATGACTGTGAGGACGTTTTGTCCAGTGTCCCGTTGGGGGGGGGTTCAGGTTAGAATCTGGTTTTGGTTTGGAACAGGGTTGAGGGCAGGAATCACGGAAACGACGCCCCCCTGTGGTGAAAGGGTTGTTTGTTTGAACGGGAGGATGGTCCAGCACAGACAGAGCAACACCTCAGAACCAGAATCAGCTGTGTGAAGGACATGTACAAACATTAGACAGAGAGGACAGGAGGCGAGGTTGGACACACTTAATGGGGGCAGGAGGAGCTGCCATGGGTAGGGCTGGTACACAAACCCCCACCCCTCCCCCACCTTTGTTTTACTCACTGAGTCTGTTCAAGGAAGGTCTGAGGTGAAACCAAGCTGGGCGATAATTTAGTCGCTAACCAACCTCCCTCAGATCGACGAAGAGATTTGGATGAAACGTTTGATTCTTAGAAGAAAGATTAATTTCCATGACTCAACGATTTCAGCCTCCGCCCCTTTATTATTCTCCCATTATTATACCCCTAACCCAATGTCACATTAAAACAGCAACAACAGATTGGTGGGCAGCTCCTAACCCGACCCTGAACCCTAACCCTACCCCTAACCCTCCTAACCCAACCCTTACCAACCTTTCTGTCTCCCTACATCACACATCACATGTCCTATTTCCAGTTGCTATTGGATAAACCTTTTTTGAGATAACCATGACCTGGATGACTGAGAACCTTCACAGACATGTCCTATTTCAAATTTCCATTCAGTGTTTGTTCAGCTGGCTGAAATCTGAAAAACCAATTCTTACTTTTCCCATCAAAATGAAAAACACAATTTTACAGCAAAGTCGTGAACCTGCATGTTTCACACATGTTTTCTGACTGAAACAAGTGTTTCCTGAGGATGAGGTTCACGGGATGATGTTAAATAAGCTGAATATGAGTGAAGAGTCAACATGAAGTAAGAATCTGAACTCAGCAACATGAGCTCAGTGTTTGAAGCTCAGGCTGATTTGACTGTCAAACTGATTCCAGGTCAGATCAGGAAAGTGCTCATATGTCTACGGCTACTGAAGCCTCAGGAAAACAACCTGACTGAAACGAGAAGCCCCTCCCACCAGGACACACAGGCCCAACATGCAAACATCTTCCAAATCAGCTGCTGTTTGACTGACAAATGTGCGTTTCCATATGTGAAGGACAGAAGAAGGATGCGAGAGAGGAAAACACTCGTTTGGCTGCAGAGACGAGCAGGTAAGACGACAATGGTTATTACGGAGCAGAAATGATTTCAGCAGCATGAAAAAGCTAATTTCAATCATTTATTTTCATCGTTTTTAACGTGAACTAATGTACAGAACAAAGCTCGAACGTGTGTTAGTGGGTCAGAGGAGAATCGTGAATCTCCATATGGTTCATATTCTCTATCAGCTCAGATGATATTCTGAGTGTTGAAGGTAACACGGTGATCAAATGAATGCAGTGCAGTAAAATGTTGTGTATAAAGAATTTCTATTATATAAACATGTATAGTATGATATATGTAAATATATTCATGCAGGTGATTTTTCCAGACTAGGTTCTGGAGACTGTTACATGTGGAATATCTGAGGCGTTTGTTCTAGGAGCAGTGAATTCTTTCCAGATTCTGGCTTCAGGTTTGAAAAGACTTCCCAGTGGTGACCAGGCTCCACCATGTGTCGCGTGCTGCTCCTGCTGCTGGCAGCACTGAAACCAGGTAAAACCCTTTGGCTGGAACCTCTGCAACGTTCTTTCGCTGTACATTCAGGATGCAGTGTTGACTGGACTGAAGGTGTTGGCGGCTTTTCTTTTTCCTCTTTACCAGAATCCACGGCTGCTCTTCCTGAGACCACCACGGGCCAGAAGTTCGTTGTAGTTTTTCCAGAGAACATTGCATATTATCATCCCGTGCACTCCCAAAACAAAGTCACGATCACAGCTTTACATAACAGAACCGTGGTCAACATCATACAGTACACTTACTATTCCAGTCAGACGCAGCTGAATGCTGGAGATTCTGGAGAGTACGTCCTTGATGCGCGTCTGGAACTGTCGAGGTCCAACATGACCAACGCCAGTCTACAAATTATCAGCAACCTCGACATCACTGTCCAGGCCATCAGCTTCAGAAACAACAGTGTGCAGAGTGCTCTGATTTTACCTATGGACAAACTGGGCCTAAGTTACCTCGTCCCACCGATACCCAACATCCCAGGAACCACAGACGTCAACATTACCACCAGTGTGACTGAAAGGGCGCCGTTCAGACTCATGATTGTCAACGCGGACCAGCCCAACACGGTGACTGTGGCGGGGACAGGCCAAGTAATTCAACTTCAGTCCAGCCAGTCAGCTCAGATCTGGATCCAACCGCAGGACGCGCTGCAGAGTGTGACCGCCGTGAAGCCAGTGGCGGTGCTGTTGGGGCACAGTTGTGCTATGCGGGACAGCTGCACCTGTGGACTGCTGTACACCGCGCTGTCACCAAACATAGGCGGGAGTCAGAAGTTCTTCATACCTCCTGTTCTGACTTCGAATGCTGCTAACACAGTTCTGCTTCTGTCAGACCAAAGATCCATAGTGTCCTTCAACCCAGACTCGCCGCAGATCGAGTCCTCCAGCCCGGTCATCCTGTACCGTCCAGGCCTCCTCCTTTCACTGATCGCAGAGTCGGACTTCGCCTCCTGCTTTGTTGTCAACTCCATTTCTAACTTGGAGACCTATGTCGTTATCCTAGTCGACACGGATTACACTGCCGGGGTCAACCTCGGAAGTTCCCCTCTGCCGAATCCACAGTGGCAGACCCTGAAAGGAACAAATTACGCCTGGACACAGATCGCCATCACAGAGAACACGAACGTCATCTGGCACAGCTCCTACAGCATGGCGGTCTACTTTGGGGGAAACAAGGGAAGCTCTCTGTTTGGGAACCCAGCAGCCATCGTCAGCAGGTCCCCAGGTATGGATCTGCACCCTCAGGGTCATAACGACTGGGCCAAGAACCCTGTTACTGTAATACTTCAAATCAAACCACACACACCCAAAATGTCTTTGTTTGTTATACGTGGAGTAGTTCTAAATGCTGGACAGTGAACTTACTGTGTAGTTACAGACCGGACCGCTCTAGCGGCCTGGTAGCTCAATGGTTTAAGAGTCAGACTGGAGTGTAGAAGGTCGCAGGTTCAAACCCCGTCTGACTCCTAGACCATCCCCTACCAGGTGTGTCCCTGAGCCAGACACCCAGCGCTAGCTCCCTGTAAGTCGCTCTGGATAAAAGCGTCTGCCAAGTAAAGTAAAGTACCTCTCAACTGTCCTAAAGTCTTTAATAAAATGTCTTCTAAAGCCAGTTTGTCTTCTTCTACTGGGTCACAGATTACAGGGGCTGCGTCTTGACTACAGGGGTTTTGCTCATTGGAGACGTGCCGATGGGCTGGCCCGATTCTGTTCAGTACTGCCTCAACAAGACGCTGGACCTTGTCAGTATCTCCACAGACCAGTTCCAGACACAGGTCTATGAGAGACTTCTCCAGACCAAGAGCAGCAGCGCGCAGGACTTTTGGATCGGCATGCGTCGCAGCTCACAGACGGGGGACTGGTACTGGCTAAACGAGGACAAAGTTGAAGACACGGACTGGGGTGTGGGGGAGCCGGGGGGAGTGGACGACGGCCAGTGTGCCATGATGAGTCAGAACAGCAGCACAAATTTTGCTTGGCGTGATGAGGACTGCTGCATGGCCGCCTATCCCATTTGTTACAGCGAGCCTGTCCTCCTGTCCGTGTGAGAGGACAGGACGGTAGACGAAGGTCCAACAGAACAGTCAAATAATATGTTACTATCTTATTAAATAATGTTCCTCTAATAACATCACACAATAGATTAGGTTCAAACTCATACGTCCCTCCAGACCGAAGACACAGAGACACGACGCTGACCCAGGACCACATGTGGAAATGGACCAGATCTGATGTGTGTGTGCATAAAAAAGATTAAGAAAGAAGCTAATTCAATAAGACACAAGTGCATAACTGTCATTAGATTTATCAAACTGGTGCAGCTGATGTGACTGAGCCCAGAATCCTGGCACCAAACGGTGACTTTAAACCCACATGAACCAACCGGACCTGTTACATAACAACCACATGCTCACGAATAATGCAGACAACAAGTCACCTTCAGGTCTGAGTCCATCACCAGTGAAGTCCTCATGTTTGGGTTCAGCTTTGACTTAAGGTCCGGAGTCTTCTCCGACACGAACCAAAGCTGGACCCAACAATGCAAAGGACTCCGGACTCGAACTCAGACCCGTTGTTCAAAGTCCCAGATTCATTGAAACATCATGGTTGATTTGAACCTGGCGTTGTGTTTTGACTCGTCTCAGGTTGGAGTGGATGTAATTCAGGCTTTTATTTTATAGTTCTTAGATGAAAGATGTACTTCAGACGTATAGAGTCGAGTAGATTAGATGATGTTTTATCAACACAAACGTCTTAAAATATGATAAAATAAGAAATGTTGTAGTTAATTCTGTGATTTCTGAACCATTAAATCTACAACGTGTCAAAATAAACTGCTGCGCTTTTTTTTTATTAAACAATAGTCTGAAAAAGACAAATGTTCACACGTGATTTTTCATGTTGTGTAAAAACCATCGTTCACTCTCTGGAAGAATTTTCTCATGAATGTATTTCTGAGCTGAAGACTGTGTGTTATTGTGGGTTCAGTCTTTCTGTGTGAGTTGCTGAGTGACTTTCTACATTCGGTCGTCTCAGCTCAGGCTACTTTGACCAGCAGCTGACGCCCTGACGCAGACCTCCGTCCTGCACCATCCACACCCCCATCCCCACCAACAGGAGGACTTTTGCCCCCACAGACACAGACAGGAGCAGCAGGAGTAGGGGTGAGGCCCCGGCCACAGACAGCGGGGGGCGGGGGGCCAGGACGTACAGGGTGGCCTGCTCTTTGCCCAGAGGGTTGGAGGCGCTGCAGGTGTACTGCTGACCTGGCTCCACGTCTCTCAGCTGGCTGACGGTGTGGTAGTGAGCCGGGGAACCCTGAGCCATCGGACCCACCAGTGAACCTTCCTCCAGCAGGTCGTCCGGGCCGAGCCACTGCACATCGGGAAGCGGGGAGCCCTGGACCCGGCACAGAGCTCTGTAACCAGACTGCTCGGTGCCCTCCACTGACAGAGCCAGGATCTTTGGAGGAGCTGCAGAGGAAAAACAGATTTCTCAAACATGGATGGTGATTCTGCCGAGAGACGGAGACACAGCTGCGTTTCCTCCTTCTCCACTCAGAGTTTATGGTTATTTAACGCGACCTTACCCTCGACTCTCAGCCTGGTTCCCATCTTGTCCTCGAAGCTGATGTGTTCTTTTCCCTGAACCTCCACCCTGCAGTAGTAGCGTCCACTGTCCTGCAGGGTGGCGCTGTTAATGCGCAACGACAGGTCGTGCTCTCTCGGGTTACCCTCCAGCCTGTAGCGCTGGTCCTGCTGGGGTCTTGGCTCGCAGGCAGGGGCCCCAGTCCGGCTGGTGCAGCGGTACAAGATGGTGGAGCCCTGACCGTGGCCCAGGCGCCACAGCACCTGGAGGGAGGAATGCTGGGAGTGCTGCGGGTGGCTGAAGGTGCAGGGCAGCACCACGGGAAAACCCTCCATGGCTCGTACCTCCGGGTGCACGTTCATGGACCAGCCGTCATCTCCAGAGTCGAGACCTGGCGGAGCGCGGCATGGCCAACACTTCAAAACTCCATCTGTCAACAACACCACCTCCACATGGTCTCCAACCACACTAGCAGCTGTCTGAGCTAAAAGCTAATGTTAACCTGCAGAGTGAGAACATCTCATTTCACTGCTCCTGAATGTGGACCGCTGATATGGAGCCTGAAGAGTGACACAATAAACTATTTAACATTTTAACTATTTAAATGTGTCACCGGCCCGTCCTGAAATCAGGAGCAGCTGACACCGAGTGAGCCGAAACCAGCAGCTCCTTTAGAAACAATAAATGAATTAATCACATGTTCTGTGTCCGCTCCAGGTTTAAAATCAAGTCTCTCTCCAGCCTGTTAGCAACTCATCCAGATCCTCTATCAGGAGGACCACCGTGTTTGGAAGACTCTTTTAGACCAGACCAATCAAATGACTAGAAACAGTGTTAGACCCGCCCCCTGAGTCTGATGGGTGAAGGTGACAGATACAAATATTTAATGTTAAGTATATATAAGTAATAAAATAAAATGAACGTATTTGGTTACATTTAATAAATGATGTGTGAATAACTTTCAGTGTTTATTCATTTAATAACAAATAGTTATTTAAATACTTATTATATTTAATGTATTGCGTCGCCTGCTGAACCCAGCATCCGTGTCCTCGCTCTGACCTTATCTTCAAATAATCACAGAGTCAGATTTATCTGCTCACTTATTATCTATGACTCACTGATGCTTCCTGTTACGTGTGAGTGACTGACTAACTCTGCTCTGGACAGGAATTAAACTGTTAGGTGTAAATCAGCTCACCTGCTACGAGAGACGACAGGAGACACAAAGTGCTGCAGACGACCCAGGCGTCCATGATGCGAGTGTAAAAGCGGAACAGCAGGTTTGGATAAGTGTGTGTGATTCATGTGAGTCAGTGGCTCCAGACGCTGTTTCTATTCTCTTCACATCTATTCTTACCCTCAGCATGTTCCTTGTTATGAAGACTTTACATGTGGCCCAGTGTGTAACAGCAGCACAGCAGAGTCCTGTAGTTCATCTACTCCGTCCCACTGGCTGCTGGGAGGATGGAGGACAGGTGTCAAAACGCATAACGAAGCCTGTGACCACATTCGGCTGCTGTATAGAAAAGTCCTCATAGCTCCAGAGGTCACAGAAAATTCACGTCATAACTGCGTCCTGACGAACGTCTGGGTCACCAGACTGGAGACAGAGATAGAGGAGATAGAAGCTACTGACATGAAGACAACGAAACATGCTCTGTGTCAAGTAACATACCCAACAATACCCAAAGGTTTGATGGGTCAGTCCTCCATGGCGCGTCTTTCAAAGCCTCCTCTTCCACTTCTTCAGACTCCGAGTCAAGGCTGTCTTTGTATGAAGATCCTCAACAAGGGGAGGTGTCACTCCTCATCAGGAAGGTGCAGCTGACTGATAATGGTGCCTACTACTGCAGGATGGAGGTGGAATATTCTTGGTGGGGTTATTCCCAAAAAGAGAAGCAGCTTTTGGTAACAGGTAAGAGTCTCCTCTGAAGTGAAGGGAGCGGGTAGATGTGACCTGAAATAAAACTATAACTTAATGTTGCCTATGATCGATTTTCAGCTAAACCTCAGATCACGAGCCTCTCTGTGGTGGAGGCCACCTCGGGCACAGACAGCTCCTCCCGCAGGCTGCGATGTGTTGCGGAGGGTCACCCGCTGCCAGAGATCATATGGCTGTCGGCCTCCAGATACAAGATAGAAAGCCAGGACCAAACCTCGATGTCTGTGCCGTACCAGGAGGAGGTGTTGACCTGCAGGGCGGAGAGAAAGCTGGGTGAAGCAGAGGATTCGTACCCGACCTGTAACGCGCTGACGGTGTCTCTGCCGGACTCATTGTTTACAGCTGGAGAAAAAGAGGTGAGACGTCATGGTGACTCCACCTTTCTGCAGAGTTAATAAACACCTAATAAAGGTTTATTAATGTTAGTAACTGTTACTCATCGATTTGTAAGAAAAAACATGCTGCTGAAAACATTAAATATTCACGTTGAAATTTTAACAATAATAATATTACTGACAAATAACTAAACACTGTTTTCACCGCGCTCTGATAAAATATACTAACAGCCCTGTCACAACATGTTGTGAGGGAGGAAAACTTCCTCTGGTGCACATCAGTCCTTACCGGGCTCTCTACTGCCCCTGTCCTTTGAGGTTTGTTCAGTGGTCATTCATTGTAACTGCAGGTTAATTTACTTTGAATCCAAGATGGACGACAGCCAAAGTCGCTGACCGCTGCTTGAATGTCCCATAATTCCTTCTATTCCAGAAGAATCCTAAAGTAAATATATATACAGGAACATTGAAGTAGGAAGAGTTTACAATTTAGATAAAAATTATTATTCATGATTTACCGATGATAAAAAAGTATTTTTTTTCTTTCCATAATAAGAAAAGAAAATAGTTTTGACACAGGCCTTGATAATTCAGGCATCAGAGGGTTAAACTTTAATTAAACACTGTGGTGAGAGATGAAATAAAAACCGAGAGTCTGTCTCTAGTACGTTTCTTTCCCTGCACGGTGTGCAGTCATACAGAATCAGCTGTTGATGCTGCTCTTCTTCCTCCTTTCAGGCCAAAAACAGGAAGGGGTGCAGCAGCTTCTTCAGGTTTCTGCTTTTAATGTGTCTCCTCTGTCTCCCGCTCCAGTTCACACTTCTCCTATCTGTGTTAACGTTGAAGAAGGTGAGTGGAGTTAAAGTAAACACACAAACGTCTCCTCAGAGCTTCTAGACAAAGAGTTTACAGTTTAAAACACAAAGAGAAGAATCACACTGTCGCATGTGTCTGTGTCTCTGAAGTGGAGAAACGTGGACCACCAGGTTCTTCTCCAGCCGACGCCCAGATCCAGCTGCATTACTCCACCATCACTGCCGCCAGCTTCTCTCACTGAGTGTTGTTACACCCAAAGACACAAAGTGGGTCAAAGGGGGTCAACTGAAATCAACACGACAGCTTCTCTTCGGTCCCCTCAGTCCTGTTTGGACACGGCCCCCTCAGTCCTGTTTGGACAGGGACCCCTCAGTCCTGTTTGGACACGGACCCCTCAGTCCTGTTTGGACAGGGACCCCTCAGTCCTGTTTGGACAGGGACCCCTCAGTCCTGTTTGGACACGGCCCCCTCAGTCCTGTTTGGACACGGCCCCCTCAGTCCTGTTTGGACAGGGACCCCTCAGTCCTGTTTGGACAGGGACCCCTCAGTCCTGTTTGGACACGGCCCCCTCAGTCCTGTTTGGACACGGCCCCCTCAGTCCTGTTTGGACAGGGACCCCTCAGTCCTGGTTCAGAATAATCAACGGCGTTTTTATTTCACAGATAAACCGGAGGCGTCCACATGTTCCATGCAGCAGCAGGAGGAGAGACTCTGTCACAGAGACACACAGGGACAAAGGTTTGTGTAGTTTGTGTTTCCCTGTTTGTGTAGATTTACATTGGTGAATTGTCTGATCAGGAAAAGCTCTGTGAACTAACATGAGAATGATTGTAATGGATTAAACTTTGTCTTTTCAGGTGTCCTCTCCGGGACTGTTGCTACGTGAACAGCCCTGAACCTCCTTGAACCCACTGATTAACTGTGAAACACACACAACGAGAGTTCTGCTCCGTCGTTCATGGTCATCACTGATGTTTGTGAAAGTGGCAGCTAAAGAAAAAAAGGTGTTAGTCTCTGAACACTGTGACATCATCCAGGTCGTGGTGTCAGATAATGTGACATTTACACGTTTCATGTGATGCTTAAGGTTCTTTAAAAGACAAAGCTGTGGTTGCTGTGACACGAACCGAACATGTTGGTTCAGTCATTTCTCCTTTTTCTTGTAATTACTGTCTTATTTCACTTCTGTCCACTAAACAAAACAAAACAAAGACGCTGGTGTATTTCTGACGTGTGGTGAGCTCAGGTAGTTTATTGATATGTGATGATTAACTATGTGCAGTGGAGGGTTCAGCCAGTGGCAGATATAGAAATGTTTACATGGGGGGGCAGAGGTCTATGCAGGGTGGTGTCAATCAACAGAAAATCCACAAATACAAACAAGCTGACTGTCCAGCTGATCGAGCAATGCTACACAACACGACACGACCAGCTGAACCTACATCGTCCCAGTAAACTACAAAACTGTCTCAAAATCTTGAACCTGTTTAAGTATCAGAGCAATGATCTGATGCTGCGTTGAGCTGGGTGTAGTTCCACGTCACACCACACGGTGGAACTCATCACTGAGTGAAAACCAGACATGCTGCTGTGGTTTGGTGAGAGTGGCTGCTGGCTGTGGTTCAGCTGAGGCTTTCACTGTGGCCCACTCAGCAGTCACAGTATGACACACGTGCAGCTAAAAACTCAGAACCACACACACACAAGGTGGATTTGAGAGTCCCTGCAGGTCCTCGGGTCCGTTTAACCCGACAGATTCAGTCCAGATCAGTTCAAACGTTATATTTCAGAAGCTGGTGTCTGTGTGTTCGCATATCCGCTGGTGTTTGTGTGTAACCACTCGGTGGTTACAGGATGTGGTGTAAAGTGTGAAGCAGCTGTTGTTATGTCTCCACAGCAACGAATAAAAGTCAAATAGAAAAACCTGCAGTGGAAAATAAGCCTGCTTGGTACAGGATTCCAGCTGCTTAAGATTCAGAGTTTGTCATGTTTTGACTTTGTGATGCTCTAAATGTCTTCAGTCAGTCAGCATCTCTACTCTACTGTACTCTACTGTACTCTACTGTACTCTACTCTACTCTACTCTACTCTACTGTACTCTACTGTACTCTACTGTACTGTACTCTACTCTACTGTACTCTACTCTACTGTACTCTACTGTACTGTACTCTACTCTACTGTACTCTACTCTACTGCACTTTACTGTATACTACTATACTGTACTGTACTCTACTTTACTGTACTTTACTCTACTGTACTCTACTTTACTGTACTCTACTGTACTCTACTTTACTGTACTCTACTGTACTGTACTCTACTCTACTGTACTCTACTGTACTGCACTTTACTGTATACTACTATACTGTACTGTACTCTACTTTACTGTACTTTACTCTACTGTACTCTACTTTACTGTACTCTACTGTACTCTACTGTACTTTACTGTACTCTACTCTACTGTACTGTACTCTACTGTACTCTACTTTACTGTATACTACTATACTGTACTGTACTCTACTTTACTGTACTTTACTGTACTCTACTGTACTGTACTCTACTGTACTCTACTGTACTGTACTCTACTGTACTCTACTTTACTGTACTCTACTGTACTCTACTGTACTTTACTCTACTGTACTTTACTGTACTCTACTCTACTGTACTCTACTTTACTGTACTCTACTTTACTTTACTGTACTCTACTTTACTGTACTTTACTGTACTGTACTCTACTGTACTCTACTGTACTCTACTGTTCTCTACTGTACTGCACTTTACTGTATACTACTATACCGTACTGTACTCTACTGTACTCTAGTTTTTGTCTCCAGGCTTGGCGTCACTGAGGCTGCAGTTTGAATTAGTAATGAGAGCAGAAAATGTCCAACATGAGCAACAGTGGTTTTGATGACAAATGAGTAACACGGATAATGATGATGAAATTCCACTCAGCAAAACTACAATGTTTGTTAAAGTGAGGCAGAAAATAAACAGGCTCAGAACGTTCCCTCTGTTATGAGGAGGTCAAATCTCAGAGCCACAGGATCAGGCTGCAGTTTGTGGGTCTGCCCCTGGAGCAGAAACCTGCTGAGGATGGTCCGTGTTCGAGTGTCCACGCTGCAGAATGAACCGTGTGGTTCATATGTATGAGGGTAGAAATATTTATTCTGCTGGGTCTGTGTCGTCTCATGATCTGCCTGCAGCTGTGGGTCATTTCATCTGGAGTCAGAAAGCTGACCACAGACCCAGAATGAACCCGCCTGTCAGGACACACGCAGCAGTGCGTCGTCCATGTCAGTGTGTGCTGGAACAGTGTGTCTGGTGTTCAGCAGCGTTTCGGTGTGAAGAGAAACATCCTGACAGCAGCCGCCTGTTGTCTCCACACATCGGAGAACAATCGTGTGTTTGGACTGAACGGGGCTCTGGAGGTTTCGCTTGACCACTCACTGTGCTGCTGCTGCAGCGACAGGGACCACACCTCTCATCCTCACACACACACACACACACACTCAGCCAGCAGCAGCACAGCACACACAGGATGTTTACTTCAAAATAAAGGCATGAAAACTCAGCAGCTCTGCGGACTGACTTTAAATCCTCCAACTCTGACCACGTAGCTCAGTTCAGTGTCTCTAACTTTTATTTATGGCTTTACTTTCTCGTTTTTTTCCACTGCTGTAACAATTCTAATAATGATAACGTTTTATTTCATACGAGTCCAGGTCGACTCCACGATGCTGGAACCAGAGCTCTGTGGGGGCCACGCCATTGTTTGCAGGGCTCCTTGTTCTTCTTGTCTCTTGCTGCAGATTGAATCTCTGACTGAGAGCAAACTCGACACAGAAAGACCAGCGAGGTGTCATCAGGACTAAAATGGGGGGAATCATTCACTACATTTATCACATTTATCTTTCTCTGTGAAACACGTTAAAGCTTGGTGATTTATTTTATGTATGCTGTTACCACCTAATGAGTTCTTCTTTCACCTTGGCCCCACAATTACCTCTGAACCCCAAAATATCTCAAATCAAAGTTAATCCAATAACAACTTGTTTTAGTTCCTTGACTTTTCAGAGGACTGACAAGGTCTGGCTGACTGGCAGCAGTAGCAGATTGATAATATTACAAATTATGTCCACTAACCGTGTTTGACCTGTTTGACTGAGAACCTTCAGTATTTAACTCTGAAACCAGCTTTTATTGTGAAGCCGGACACCGGATGTGTGTCCGGTCCTGTTGACGCCGTTTTACGGAAAAACGGACTCTAACGTTTTCAGTCGACGGAGACTTTTGGCTGCACTTTCACGTGTTCAGACCCCGGTTCTCCGGTTGTTTCGCGTGTTTCTTAACTTACCGTGACCATGTCGAACACCGTCATCACGACCACGACGATAACGACGAGCAGGGGGTCCGGGGACGGCGTCCTGAACACGGGCTACACCCGGACCATCCCGGGACTGCTGAAAATCGGACAGATTGTGAGTCTCCGGTGAAACCGAGAGAACCCGGTTTAAACTGACGTTTATCCGCTGTTTTCCCGGGATGTCAGCGTGTGGACACGGAGCTCGTTCACACGGACTCACCGGGGCAGGTTAAGCTAACGGTAGCAGCTAGCTTCGCAGCTAACAGCTAATTTAACCACTTCATTCATTTCTGAGGATGGATAAAGTTAAAATCCTATTTTCTAAATCTGCTGTTTTTATTAGCTGCTTTTCTTACACCACAATGAAGATTTAGTCATAATAATGATTCACTTTATTAATTATTTATAGTGACGGAAATAAAACGGAGTACTTTACTTCTACTTTACTTCTACTTTACTTCTACTTTACTTCTACTTTACTTCTACTTTACTTCTACTTTACTTCTACTGTTTCCAGACTCTAAACTCTTTAAATGTAGAATAAAGTCTAACTTTCTTAATTGACTTAAGTTTTCATGCCTAGATTTTATATGTTTTACCTGTTTCAACATAAAAACATAAAGTTTCTTAACTAGAAAAAGTTGAGACTTGAGTAAAATGAATTCTGTGAGTTTCCTCAGCGCGTATTTAAAGCTGGTTTAGCAGAGGTGTAGGATATATTTTTGCATATAGCAGGTAAAGCTGCACATTGTGAATTTCTGGGCAGAAACTAAACCTTGTCCATCAGCAGATACCCTGCAGGTGTTTTATTACATATTTGATATCATGCGTTCACATCTACTAGTACTAATAAAAACTTGATTTGTGTATGTCATCGTGTTTAGATGTCACGTTGCTTCTTTTATGGGTTTCTGCAGTGTTCGTTTAAACTAAACTAGTTTAGATAATGTCCAGTTCAGGATTAATAGGACAAACAGAATAAGCTTCTTGTGAGGTTCACAAACCGTCCAGCTGTACATAAAGTACTGGAAAGTACTTTTACTGAGAAAGTGATGATTATATGTCTCCAACTAGAAATCTGAGTCAGTACTTGAATAAAAGTGAAAGCACCTGAGTAGGTCGACTTTATCAAGGTATTTACTCTGAAATGTACGTTAAATGGTAAATGTACTGTTCGTGTCTGTTTTTGCAGCTCGCCCTGTTCATCGCCTTCCTGTGCGTTCACTGCGCTCGCGGTTGGCCCAGCTGGGCGGCTTTCCAGTACTATGAGGTGGTGACACTGTGGTTCTTCATCGCCCTCCTCATCTTCCTCCTCATGCACCTGTTCAGGCTACAGGCAAGAATGCCCTGCATCAACTGGCCGCTGACGGTAAGCAGGAGAGCCACATGTTTCTGTGTGTGTGTGTGTGTGTGAAACCTGCAGGACCGGCAGGTCTTTTCAGCAACATTTCTCAGTCTCACTTTTTCACTGCTCATCTGCATCTGTTCTCTTTGTGCTGCAGAACGTTTTGACTGATCGGTGACGTTACTGCTGTGGCACATTGTCTGCTGCTAGTTTAAAACATGATCAGAAGTTTCCGTCTCTCATGATGAACCTGTTCGATGAATTGGTCCTTTGCTGTTTCAGGAGTACTTTCATTACTCTGTGGGGACCATCCTCATCCTCATCGGTGCCATTGTTGCGATTGTGAAGGGCTCTGGAGTTTCAGCGCTGGTGGCTGGATCGGTACGGTACACACACACACACACACACACAGACACAGACCCTCCCAGCAGAACGTCCAGGACCTGATGCTGCTCACTGACAAATTATTTTTACTCTGACCTAAACCTGGATTTCTGACAGACTCAGAGTATGAAAATATATGACATGATATAAATACATGGTCTGATCTGTTGATGTTGAAATGATGCAGCCTCTTCTTCACCAACCAAACAATGTGGTTCTGTTCTGTTGATCTTCAACAAAAAAACATCCAAACTTACAAAATGGGCTTAAAATGTACATTTACTGTTGTGTGTGCGCAGGTGTTTGGGTTCATAGCTTCATTTCTGATGGCCGTTAGTTTGTGGACGTCTTACAGTGTGAGCTGCGGCCCTCATCAGACCGGTGCGTCCCATCCTTCATCACAGGAATACACCTTCACAAACATGCACATGATAAAAATAATGGAACCCCTCTCTTCCTTCCTTCCCCCAGGTGCAGCAGTGTAAATATGATCCGTCATGAAGAAACCAGGTGGCCGCGGCGGCACTTTGCTGCGTCCTGGTCACTTTTCTGCCTGAAACCTGCTGAATATTTAACCTGACCGTACTGCAGAGGTAACAAGTGCTGATCTAGGACCAGGATAAGTGTTCCGATTATTGTGGTTCAACCTGAAAGGACAGTAGTTACAGTATTAGAACTTTTTTTTTTATTCCTCATTGGTTCTTGTCAAATCTCTGAGGTCACATTTTGGTGTTAAAGGTGCTCAGTGTCGCAGTTTAACCATCAATGTATCAGAACACATTTCCACCTTTGTAGGACCAGTCTCAGCTAATGACACCGTGGTGCAGCCCGTCGCCCACCAGGTCACACGTTCCTCTTCCTCTTCGCTGCTTCCTCGCCTCAGAATGATCGAAAGTTGTTCCCTCTTTATTTTAAGAACAGATTCTTCTCATGTGCCATAAAGCAGTCCAGAGGATCTCCCCCTAAATATCTCACCACTGGTTTACAGTGTCAAGCTTTAAGTGCTTGATTCATTTCTTTATTTACTTTTCTTGGCAGACGCTTTTATCCAAAGCGACTTACAGGGAGCTAGCGCTGGGTGTCTGGCTCAGGGACACACCTGGTAGGAGATGGATTAGGAGTCAGACGGGGTTTGAACCTGTGACCTTCTACATCTCAGTCTGACTCTTAACCCACTGAGCTACCAGGCCCATTTTCATCCACACCAACCTTTTCTTAAACACTTTTCTTAAGGCCCAGAACCGAAATAAAGAATTTAGTCCTGTGACATGTTTGTTAGCACTCTGACAGTTCGTGTGCTAATGTTCTTCATCATGTCCGTGTGTTAACAAACATGAACTAGTTACGATTACTTGCATGTTAATGACTCTGTTAGCATGCTAAAACATTACTCAGGGGCTAACTACGCTACAGTTTGTGTGCTAAAACACAGTAGCATGCTAAGTGTTGATGTGATTTGACTTATTGAAACAGAACATGTTAGCATGTTAACGGTACAAAAAGAGCACAGGTTAAGACCATGTGGTTATCCATATTTAGCCTATTGTTAGCCGATCTAACAAATACACCTGAAACAATCGGATCAATCCGCCACGGAAAGTAGTCCCCAGAAAGAGCAGAGCTGTTCTAGGAAACGAATGATGCTTAACTTTTTAAAAATGTTTCCTCTTTGAGCTGCGAGGAGCGTTACGTGTTGCTCATACATTTGCTCACAGTAGGTGAAACATAGCATATCGTATCATTCAATAGTCATTTCATTAATTTGATCTGTTCATGGTAAAATGAAGTGAAGTAAATCTTTTCCACAGGTAACACCTCACTCACAGGACTGAGCAGTATTATTACAGCTGGACCTGCGCCGCTGTCTTTGGTGCTTTTAAAGACAAACCGCTAACTATCTGGATTTTCTTTCCACCGTGCACTCAGGCGAAAATGGATTATTAATAAAATAACAGGATCAGTAAAACATGCACAGATGAAATAATCTAGAACAACATGGATTAATTAAACGTAAAAGAAATGTTTGCGAGGATTGATGAAGATTTAATGAAGCATATGTGGCATAAACCAAAGATAGAGAAGGATTCATAAAACAAATGGTTGAACGGATACATAAAAAATTACTGATTAATATTAATATGTAAATGCAGGTTAATGACATTTATAAACTGTCAGTAATAAAAAAGTTCACGTATTGATTCATAAAACCAAACTACTGCAGTTATCCTCATGTACCCAGTGAAAATGAGCTCGGATAAACAAATATGTGCATCGTCGAATAAACAGCACAGAGAAAAAGTCACACGGTGACGGTGGTTGTCATGCCAACTAAATGAAAGCACAGTAACTGGTGTTTACAAATATCCATAAAAGAGAAATATCGTAGCATGTTTTAGTGTTTTCTGTAAAACTTAGCATAACAATATTTATTATTGGTGGGACCGTATTCATATTTTATATTTATCACACAGGCCTGTCTTTGGTTCTACAAACATTTCTTTGAATGGTTGAGGGCTCTCATTCCTCGTTATCTAAAAGACATCTGCACGTCCTGCTGGACGCACCCAGCGTCCTGCCTTCAGTTGATCTTAAATCTTTCTCTGACTGAATGAAACAAGCACAAACTCGGTGAGTGAGACCAGATAATCAGCGGCACGGTGGCGTTACACGTTCTCACCTGCTCTGGAAGAACCAGAAGTGTTTGTAGAATTAAAGAGTTTGTGTCGGTGCCGGTGGAAACGATTCATTCCTTTCCTGCCATTTCCTGTGTTGATGTGATGCTGGGAGTCACAGATGTCAGATTACTGCCTTAGTGATGATCCGATGCCAAAAATAAGTGACGCCTCACATTTTCTCACACGATGAAGAGTTAAAGGTTTCACCCTGACGAAGGAGGTCTGGGTTCTGGACGGTTCTTATTGTTTTTCATTATTATTTCTGGTCGGAGTGATTTCATTCTCGAAGTGAATGGATGGAGGCGTGAATAATATGTGATATAATCACTGCGCTTTGAATATTAACTTTGATGTTTGGGTCATGAAGTCGTTCCTCCACCGCTGCTGCTTCTTTTTTTTATCTGTCCAGTAAAGCTGCGCTGATGAAACTTCTCACACGCTGAGACCGTGAACAGATTTAAATGATCCGATCCTCACTGGCCAAAAAGCATGATGCATTTCTGAGATTTAATTGTGAGCTTTTTGTTTTTTACTGGACTTTTGATAAACCACGTTTTTGATCTGGTTTTTGTATCAAATGGATTTTTAGTTGTGCATTTGTTATTTTGGGGTTTTCTATTGATGTCTGGAAGTTTTGCATAGAATCAGGATGAATGAATGATTCATGTGGTTCTGTGCTGAATAAAACCAGATGTTTACTATATTTATGTTCTGACCGGTCCACTGGGAAACTTGGTGTGCTGCTGATGGATGGACGTGTGATGGAAAAAGAAATGTTACTGTTTTAGTTTAGTTTGTAAATGAAGTGCAGGTTCTATGACACGTCCACTCCTGGTTCTGAACCAGCACAAACCCAGTGGACAGTTAGATCATTTAGGATTTCCTCCAAGTGCCTTAATGTTCTGTTGGTGTGTGGACGGGTTCATAACGTTGAGCTGGTGATGGCAGAGAAATGAAGGAGAGATGTCTCATTACAAATATCCCTCGATTTGTGTTGTTTTTCTACATTTTTTAAAAGTGTTTAAACTACAGCTTATGGTTTGTTGCATGTTGCACATTAAAGGCTCATTGAACCATGTTGCTCTCACACATGTCGCCTTTGTTCTTAATGAAGTCCATATTTCTGCGTTCAATAACGGGCATGTGCTGTGTGCACGTAGGAGTAATGAGCCGGGGAAATATGAGTCACGGCTCTTTCTCTGGACGGTCCCGGCTCCAGGAGGAACCCTGCAGACAGAGAGTCATCTCACTTCAACCCAACAGTCCCACTGAGCAGCACCAGGACACAGTGCAGCGGAGAAACCGGCACTGCTCCGCTCTTTTTAACCAAAGACACATCTGAACCAGAGAATCTGTGACCCGATCCCATGAACCAGACCAAACCTCTGACTGCAGACACAGGGATGTCAGACACGTGCACCTACAGAGGAGGCTCAGGGTTTTCAAGCTCGTTCTGTCACTTTCTAACGTAATTATTTAACCCACTTGTCTGCATGAATGGACTCAACCAGAACCTGGTTGACGACTTCTAGGACGACAGAGTAAATATCAGCTGATGGTTGAGTTGCTCCTATAACTGAATGATATTTGTGTGAAAACGTTTGAGTTCAGCTGTTGAACGGAGGATTAAACCCTAAAGAAACTTCACTGCGCTGACTCCAATGGTGATGACAGAGCGCCACCTGCTGGAGGAAACCTCAGCTGCACGCACACTGAACAGCGACGACACAAATGAACCAGAGGAAAAATGTTCAGGTACAAGTACACGCTCAGTATTTCCTGAAGTAAAAATACTCAACATCCTACATGCGGTTACCGCGAGTCCACTACGGAAGCCTATGAGGAGCGCAGACTATCGGATGCGTCGTGCCGTGTCTTCGGTCTCCATGGAAACGAGGTCAAACACGGAAGTGGCCCCTCCAGTTGTGAGCAGGTAAACAACACATCACCCGTTGTTTCTGAACATTAACGGGTGAGTTTCAGACTCCGACACGAGGCGAGCGTGTTTCTGTAGCTTTGTATCTTTGTCTCCCGGGTTTCGTGTCTTGTTTCCGTCTGTTGCGTCACTTTACGTCACTACAAGAACTGTGAACGACTCACAGCAGCTCAAAAATATTGTATCAATTATCGGACAGACGCTCGACAGACGTAATAATAACTTATTCATGAAAAAGGTTTTTCAAAATAAAGGTCCAGAACTCTGACGGTGGCGTGGATTTTATTTGTTAACTGTGAAACCACCTAATACAATTGGACATTTAGAGAAGTGACGTCACTGTTGATCTTTACAGTGAAATATCATAAATAACTTCACACTAAAATGACTCTGCACTCACTCCACAGCTGAGCAGACAGGATGCCCAGGTACCAGGAGACCGAGTCAGGCCCAGCTCTGGTTGCTAAGCGATACAGCATCCTGCAGAGTCTGGGCAGAGGAAGTTTCGGTTCCGTTTACCTGGTTCAGGACGTCAGAGCTACGGACGGCGAGCAGCTGTGAGTAAAGTCACTGATGATGTGTTCAGGTGTTCTCACCTGAGTTTGAGTACTTTAGAATCAAACCAACGAGCGTCAGACTCAGTTTCTGTGGGTTTAACAGTGTGAAGCAGGAAACATCAGAGAGGCACCAGATGGCAGCATCGACCCACAAACACACACACACACACATTCCTGTACTGTGTGCTCAGGAATGTGTGTGTGTGTGTGTGAGAGCTGATCTGGCTTGAACTAAATTATTCACTCCACTGGAAAAGTGTCACAGTTTACACTCGGATGTTTAAAGTGTTTCCCTGCACACGCTGTTCATATTCAAAGAGAAGTAACGGGCGAGGAGTCCACTGGTCCTGCCGTGTCGTCCAGGTGACGTCTGTGCTGCGTCCCCTCAGTGAGACTGAGACAGAGAGACACAACGAACACACAAACACACAGTCCTTCAGTGTACCTAAACACAGCATCAGTCATTCAGCGTGTGTAAATATAGTGTCATATTTACCATCTAACTTTATTGGATATTTGTGTTTAATTTGTGGCATCAGTGAAAATCCATCTCCTGGAACAAACCAACCTTCACCCAGAACTAACAACCGTGTGTGTGTGTGTCTGTGTGTGTGAACATGCCGTACAACTGTAAATCAAACACTCCCAGCTCCTCTCTGTCACGCTCTGTCGCTTCATCGCTCGCGCGCACACACACGCACACACACGCACACACACACACACACAGTGCTGGTGTGTTTCAGCTGTCTGACTCTGGATGAGTCGACAGCAGCAGATTTACTGAACGCCGAAGCTTCTCTGCGAGATGTCAGCAGGCTGCTTCCTCTCCTTCTCTGCTGCTCGCTTGTCCTCTGATGTGAGGAGCCACAGACGAGATGAATATAAAGGAGGACAGGATGTCTCCCGTCCTGGTCCTCATGTAAACCTGCGGAAATCCTGGAGACTGCAGACAGAGTGAAAAATATCAGCCCAGCTGCTGCTGCGACATGAGGATACGCCACCAGCGTCTCGTCTAACACCTGCAGGGACTTTGTTTGTGTGTTGGTGAAGTTGGTGCGAGCAGGTGGAGCTGGGAACGTGACTGGTGCAGCTTCAGGCCTCAAACCTGTCGTTTAAAGTGTGTGAGAGTCCAGGGAGAGCTGAACTTCTGTAGGACGACATTTGTGTTGTCAGAAACCAGATGGTGAGTCGGTGTTTGGAGCCATCATCTCTGCCCTTTCACCATCTGACAGGCCCCACCCCCCGTCTCTCCTCCTTTGCCAGATTTAGACACGGGGCCCGATCAATGTGTCAGTGCCTGCTCATAAATCTCTGTGCGTCAGAGATTCACTGCTTTTCTTTTTTGTGCGTGTCATGAAAAAGTTCACGCGGCCGAGAGGCTGCGAAACTCTTCACGCCAAAAACAAACACCAGCACACGTCAGAGAACAATAGCAGCTGCAGATATGTATTTAGGAGGTTTGTGATGAGCTGTGACCCCGGCTGGCTGTCAGGATGCGGTATCCATGGCAACAGGAGAGCAGCGCCCGGTGAAAGAATCGGGTTAAACCTCAGTTTGTCAGTGAAAGTGAGAGTCGGAGCTTTTAACATCTGAGCTGCGGTTCCTACTACAGAACCTCTGTTTTAATGTAGAGCCAGCAGCAGGACAGTCTGTGCGGTTGGTTCTGACTGTGCCCAGTCCGGCCCGCAGGAGGACAAAGTGACCAATGAGGTCAGAGTGGGATGGGGGGGGGGCAGGGGGTCAGGCCTAAAGAGCAGCTGCTGCGTGAAGAAGCTTCAGAACTGTGAGCGTAAAATCATCAAGTGCTCCAGTTATTAATACAAAGACGGTCCGTGTTCCACAGCAGCAGAACCGGAACCAGTCAGTACGTGATGGTTGCGTGTGAACCCCTGCTGTGAGGAAGCTCTCGTGCTCGTGTCCGTCTGTCAGTGTGATAAAAGCATGAGTTCTGCATGGACACACATGTGAACCCGAAGTGATTCCGCTGAGGGTTCTGGTGTCTTGGAGCAGCTGCTGAACTCAGCTGAAGGATCTTCCAGTTGACCTGTGCTGTCTCTGCTGTCTCTGTCTTCAGCTGCTGCAAAGCCTGCTGGGACCTAACTTTTTCATCTGCTTAAAGTTGGGCTGTAGTCAGCAGATACGGTTCCGTGTGGATCCAAACTTTGTGTCTTTATTCTGGCACCGAGCAGGAAATGTGAGGGAGATTCACGGGAAAGACACATCCGCGGCGTCAGTAGCTGCAGCTCTGAGCTAAATGTCCTGATAACTTCACAGAGTGCAGTGAACGTGTGTTATGTCTGACAGAGGACACGTACAGAAGCTGGAATCATCTCACAGGAGATTTCAAACTGTGTTAATAATCAGATTAGAAGGAGCCAGATTATTAAACACACTCTCAGGAAATAAAAAGTCAAACCACATTCCTAATCATCCGGAGTCGGAGTGTCTTCAGAGATCTGCTCCTGTGTGATCCATCATCGCTGCTCCTCACCCACCCACCCCCCGCCGACTCCCGCATAGTAAGGGGGAGGCAGTAAAAATGAAAGCTCTGTGACAGAAATCCATCTCAGTGCTGAGAGAGAGCACACTGTTCACCTCCCTCCCCCATTACTCTCTAACTGTGTTGGTAAAACGGGTGAGTGATGCTGAGACTCTGAACTACCACAGTCAGTTGACAGTGTTTCGGGTCCAAACGTTTGTCTGGCTCTGATGGGTCCTCTGTGACCCCCCTCCCCAGATCAACAGCTAGGGGGGGACCTGATACCTGCAGCTGCTGACGGCCCAGAAACTCACAAACATTTCAGCTCTAATCAGAGAGTCACACTTTCACTCTGGTTGCATAGCGACAGAGAGCCGGAGCTCCCGGCCCCTCAGTAAAGAGCTTCGCTCCGGAGAGTGACAGAAAATAGAAAAGCCCACTCGGAGCAGATCACACCGGATGAATGGACTGAACCAAAGGATTTTTTTAGCTGCAGATCATAAATTCAGGTTGTAAATTAGATTTTCCAGCAGAGTTTTGTCTCCAACAAAGAATCAAAGCAGGTTAGAGGCTGTGCTCCCTGCAGCTTGTTGACTCTCTGGTCCTCACACTGTCACAGCACATTTACATTTACATGGAATCACTGACACAAGCTGTATGCGGAGCTTGGTTTCTACCAGAAACTTTACATTTCTGCTCAGACGCCAGGTGGAGATGACATCACAGCACAGGTGGCTTCAACAATTTTTTTTAGCATGTTAGCTGCAGCTAGCTGCAGTTAGCTCCAGTTAGCTAACCTGAACCGGTCCAAGCTTAAGTGCTGAACCTTTAGCTATGCTAAAGCTAAGTCGTGCTTTAATCAGGTGGAAATATTGTGATAGCTGCGTATTTTATACGTTTCTGTAAACGTTGGTTGAGTTTGAACACTAGTTGCTGAACTAAAGTAAACCAGACTCTAGTCCATAGAATCCAATTTCCTGAATCCAGACTCACTGGAGTCTTTCCAGGTTTGTCGGGGACCAGGTCGGGGACCAGGTTGGTCCTGCTCCATAAACCATAGCCTCGGCTCCTGTCGTTTGTCTCGTATGAACGAACGATGAAAACCCCTGGTTAACCTGCAGTGTGACAGCAGTGGTTCTGTGGGTTTGTGAGTGTGTACTGACTCCTGTGGTGGTCACAAATCTTCTTTGTCCGGGTCGTGCTGGTTTAACACGAGGAGAACTGGGGATGTGAGTGTGAGGTTCATCTAAATGTTCCACTCTGTCCTGAGCTGTTTAATGCTGCTTTAAACGTTTAAATTACTAATTTCTTCAGAGAACACACCCGTTCTCACTCGTCTCACCTGGAACCAAACTTTTCCTGCTGCACGTGATCTGCTGTGAGCTAATAAACGGCCTCTGCCTTTATTGGTTTTCAGAGCAGAAACCGAAGCTGAGCCCGCTCACCAGTTTAATAAGAGCAGAACGAGGGGCTGATTAACACCCCCCAGCCCCGAGCACTGAAACCCCCACTGCTTCGCTCTTCTTTTTCACACTGATATTAGCAGCCTGCTGGTTTCTGAAGATGTTCAAAGGTCTGATCCTGGTGTTTCCCTCCACACACAGAACAGAATGAACAGAGACTGGGTTTACTGTATCTCATGTACCTCCGTACTTCACATACTCAGTTTTTCCAGCTAAACAGAACAAAACCCTGCAGCAGAGAAAGTAGTGGATGAAGGTGGACGGAGCTCAGTTCTGTAAAAGTAATCTGATTACTCGTGTGATGAATGTAAAACTAGCTGCTGTCACTCTGACAGCTCCCTCTCTCAGGATGAAAACTGGGCTCCCCTCGCCGGTCTCGTCTCCCTCGTTGACCTCTGACCTCTGTCTCTTGCAGGAAGGTGTTGAAGCAGATTCCTCTGGGCGACCTTCGACCTGACGAGACGGTCCGGGCTACGCAGGAGGCCCAGCTGCTGTCTCAGCTGCACCACCCATCCATACTCGCCTTCTACAACAGCTTCCTGGAGAAAGATGTCTTCTGCATCATCACCGAGTTCTGCCAGGTAACACAGCCCCCCCTCCATCAATGTCGTCTTTATTCCTGCTCCACTAGTTAGTCTTGTTTCCAGCCTCACGTTTCTCCCTCCCTCCCACGCGGTGTTTTCCCGTCAAACACGTCATCTGCTGGTGAACCCCCCTCCTGATCTGCACCCCCCACCGCGCTGCTCAGCTCATCGCACTCAGCCCGAGGCTTCAGTTCCCTCTCTCCCTCCTGCAGCAGCACTGTCAGTGTTGCTCATGTCTCTGCTGGGTGCTGAGCGTTTGTAGCAGAGTAAACGCACACAGCTGCTCGCTGAAAGCTGCGGTTTAGATCCTTCCTGGATAAAAACAAACACTGAAATGTGAACTCAGGCCTTCACAGCTGCTGTTTTTGTCAGACCATTACCCACAATCCCCTGCAGGGCTGTGGAGGACTTTGGGGTTTAAGTGGAGGTTGTTAGACCGAACAGACAAATCAGATGTGAAATGACAGAAAAAAAATAATAAGAGATATCCCCTCCGATCAGGATCGGGACCTGGACTGTAAGCTGGAGGAGGTGAGACGAGCAGGAAGCAGCCTCCCTGAAACCCAGGTTCTCGATTGGCTCGTCCAGCTGCTGCTCGGCCTTCACTACATGCACGACAGGTAGGAGAATACGGTCGCCATGGTAACGAGCTTTCCCAGCTCCTGCCCCTTTAAAGGCGAGTTTGTTTTCATCCTGCCTTATTTTGCGTTTTAAATGATTAGTGCGACAGGTCAAAGGTCGTCTGTGAGTGCAGATGTATGAAGTTTTAGAATACTGTGCATGTAACTTTCTGTAGATTCAGGATCAGGATCCGTTTTCACTGCGCCTTGTGTGAATGTTTCTGCAGGAGAATCCTCCACAGAGATCTCAAAGCCAAGAACGTCTTCCTGAAGAGAAACCTTGTTAAAATAGGTGAGAACAGCTTGAATCCATAAAACCGTGTCCAGTTAAATATGAGCCGCGGTTGATTCAGCCTGTAGGAAGTTCACTGCTCAGAGAGGACGGGTGGTGATTTTAATGACGCAGCATCGCCACACTTGAACACAGAACCAGACTCTTTGAGTCTCAGCTGTGTGACGCACACGTCCTGTTCTGGAGGATTAATCCTCCTCAACTCATCTGCTTCCAGGTGACTTCGGCGTTTCGTGCCTGCTGATGGGGTCATGTGACCTGGCCACCACCTTCACAGGGACGCCATACTACATGAGTCCAGAGGTGCTGAACCACCAGGGCTACGACTCCAAGTCTGACATCTGGTAAAGTACAAGTGTCGACTTTGTCTGTGGGTCAAAGATTGTTGTCTGTGTTTTTCGCCGACAGATTATTCCACGCGTGTTCTCACCAGGAGACGGACAGGTTCATGATGAGGTTAGGGAGTTTTATCATCGACTCCTATTAAAGACCTTGTAGCTCAATGGGTTAAGCGCCAGACTGGGACGCAGAAGGTTGAACTGAGCCTCCGTTACAGCACCGGGTCCCACGACGACCTCAGAAAGCTCAAGCACAGAAAGAAACCAGCTGCTGCAGACGAAGCTGATCTGAGGTGGACCGTACATTTAACGTGCAGTCTGTCTGCTCATCGCCCCGTCGTCATGACAACTGTGTAGGATTTTCTGATGGTGCTGTTCTTGGAGCTAAATGCTAACACTGTTACTGTGTTACGATGCTAGCTTTAGCTTTTTAGCAGCAGCCATCAGCATTGCGGGTCAGAACCAAAGGGTGGAACCCGACGATGATGCTAAAGATAAAAACAGGAGGAACATGAATGTCTGAACCACACAATCAAGATTTGGTAAACGTTGCAGGTGCAGGTGTGTGGTGGGCTGTGATTCATCGTTCCGTTTGTCTCTGTCGGTGCTTTCTGTCCACAGATAAGACTCACCTGGCGAGTCTGTCACGTCAGTTCACCTGCAGAGTCTCCACCATCTGATGAGATGATGTGTTGATTTCACACTGCAGAGAGTTTGTTCTGTCTGGTTCAGACGCCGCGCTGCCTTTGTTTGCATCACTTTAGTTTGTGTCTCATAAAGTTTACGCTGCTGAACGTCAACTCGTTTCTGCTCTGTGCTGCGGAGCTGTTTTTATTTAGCATCGTATCAAAGGGGAGAAAAAGAGAGAATCAGCACGGAGCTCGTTTAAATTCTTCTGTTTGTTTAATTAACTTCCTGTTCCACTTTGTGCATCTCCTCTTTAATTACCTCCCCTAACACAGAACCTGCAGCGCTGCTTTCTCTACATGAGCAGACGTCTGTTGTTCAGCAGTAACTACACGTGTCTGCATCAGTCAGGTTTTAAACTGCACTCGAACATTAATCCTTCCTCTGGTTAACGCAGCGTTACAGCGAGTTCAGCTCTGTCATTGTTTTCATTTCCAACGACCAGCTGGTAAACGGTGAGTGACGGTGTCCATCTGCATGGTCCTCCTATCGCCTCCACCTTGACGAACTCTGTGAAACTCAAGTTAAAGCTTCAACAGCTTCATCTCTTTCAGCTGCTAATGAAGTCCTCGTCCTCCTCCTTATCTGCGCCTCACTAATTACAGCAACGACCTGAGTGCTGTCAGCGCTCCGCGTTAACAACGGCGGACTCCTCCCTGGTTAAGGATGAGATTAGAACGACCTCTGACCTCTGAGCTGTGTCTGCTAGGAAAGTTTTCACCTGTCGGATTCTCAGTGTGACTCAGCTGCAGTTTCTCAAACACTGGATCTGACACAAAAACAGCCTGATAAATAAATCAGCAGAGTTTTTCTTCTGTTCTTTAACGCAGTGTGGGCGGGGCCACAGCGGGCTCCGACAAAATGATGCCGCGTCCTGCAGAGAAAAGTTGGTTCTGCTTCCACTTTTTTACGACACAACATGGTGTCATCCATCGACTTATCACCGCGAACGCTGCTCTTCGCTGTGCTCTGGCTTCTAGCTTTTGGGGGGCGGCGGGGGTGGGGGTGGGGTGGCGCAGGAAAGCTGCCCACCCGCAGCTGAATCCCTGCCTCCTGCATGGATCCATCACAAAGGGCTGCTCAGACAGTTGCACACGGAGGCATCCTTGCAGTGGTATGCAGTGAGGGGTCAAAGGTCGGCTCGGTTACCGGGTCTGTGTGACACCGTGTGTCCCCCTGCTGCAGGGCGCTGGGCTGCGTCCTGTACGAGATGTGCTGCCTGACTCACGCCTTCCAGGGGCCAAACTTCCTGTCTGTGGTGATGAAGATCGTGGAGGGAGAAACCCCGGCGCTGCCCCCTTCCTACTCTTCGGATCTGAACTCTGTCATGCAGAGGTGAGGAGCAGACGGTTTGTCATCCAGGTACTGATCCGCCTGTGTAAATAATTACATTAGTTATTGACGAACACACAACATGTCGGTCACTGCGAGGTTCCACGAATTTGACCTGTTTCACGTAGTCTGGCAGGAGTGGGACTCAAACACAAACTCTGTTTGTTGTTTCTCAGGATGCTGCAGAAACAACCGTCATCCAGACCGTCTGCTGCAGAGATCCTAAAGACCACGTTCATGGAGGAACACATGCAGGTAGAGTCCAGTGATACAGGACCTAATTGTGCACAATGTATAATCTGAGACAACCCCCCCCCCCTCTTTCTCCAGGGACGAGTCCAACTCCGCTCAGAGCTCAGGAAGATTCTTCTTCTTTGTTCTCTATTCTGCGTGTGAACATTTACATGTATGAATACATTCATGCTGCTTGTGTGCTGACCTACTTCCTGCTGACACACACACACACACACACACAGGCTATCAGCCATTAAACTGGTCTAACACACACACACCTCACATGTAAGTGTGTGTGTGTGTGTGTCAGCAGGATATTATTTTCATACTGTGTCTCATAAATCACAGCTGCCGGCTCGCTCTCTTCCTGTGCGGCCGTGCGGGGCACCTGACGACAGACAACACATTAGGGTTCCTATGGTCCTGGTTGCCATGGAAATATCATTATGCATATGGTTTTCCCTCCATCGCAGCACGACGGGGTGACATGTAGACGAACCCGAGGACTGAGGTGGTTCTGGTCTGGTGTTGACCCACAATGCATCTGTCCAAACACTAACGTTCTCCTGTTGTTCTGTGCAGAAGATGAAGGACAGGTTTGACTTTGTGTCGACCGGAGGAGACAAAGACGCTGAAGTCATCGCCCAGAAGATGTAAGGCACCTCCTCCTCCTCCTTCCTCTTTAATCTCGTTTTGTGTTGCGACCTCCTCTTCCTCCCAGAACTCCCCCTGGTTCATTAGGTTCGGTCCAACATGTGGATGCAGCTGTGTGGAGAAGAGTGGAACCCTCTTCCTCCACTTACTTTCCTCTTTGTGTTTGCCCCCCCACACACACTTTATTATCTCTGCTCCTTCTTTATTTACCTCCACATTCTCCATCCTCAGTTCCTCCTCCTCATTTTTTTTCTGGTCGCTGCTGTTTGGCCTCTTCCTCATCGTCTCCCTCATTTATTTCCTTCCATTACCACCCACCCCCACCCCCACCCTCCAATCTTATTCTTCTGTTTCCATTGCTCTTGATTTTCCTTCATTTCCTGCTGTTTCACCTCCTTCTGCCCTCCTCTTCCTCCCCCATTTGTATTTTCTTCCTTCGTCTCTTTGTATTTTCTTGCCCCCTCCTCCTCTTCCTCCCCTTCGTTCGCCCTCCTCTCTCACTGTGTGGAGCCAGTAGCTGCTGTAATTAGAGCTCTGTGTGTGTGTGTGTGTGTGTGTGTCTCTGTGTGTGTGTGTGTGTCTCTCTGTGTGTGCGTGTGTGTGTGTGTGTGTATCTCTGTGTGTGTGTGTGTGTGTGTGCGTGCGTGTGTCTCTCTGTGTGTGTGTGTGTGCGTGCGTGTGTCTCTGTGTGTGTGTGTGTGTGCGTGCGTCTCTGTGTGTCTCTGTGTGTGTGTGTGTGTGTGTGCCTGCGTGTGTGTGTGAGAGAGAGGATGACCGTGGACACACGGTGGGTCTGGACCTCTTTAACCAGCCCACTGTTAACAGAACTCTTCTGAACCACACAGACTGAATGAACCAAAGATTCGTGTGAACGTGTTTGAATTCAGAATAATTAGAATATTTTCTTGTGCCTGAAACAAATCGCCGGTGGCTTCGTTTAAATGGATAATAAATCATGAAGTTAATAACATGGAGACATTTGGAGTCTCCATGAACATACATGTGAAGAACATTAAGCATATCAAATTAAAGACAATAACTTATAACAAGAAAGAAAAACAAAACAGTGTGTGCGTGTGTGTGCGTGTGTGTGCTGAGTTGTGTGAAGCCTGTGTCTATATAGCAGCAGCAATCAGTTGTTCATGAGTTTGATTGCCTGAGGAAAGAAACAAACAAACGTAGCTCTGTAGCATCTACCAGAGGAAGCTGGAAGAGGTTTGTGTTCATTCTGTGCAGTGGCTGCTCCAAAGCAGACCGTGATGGAGGAGCAGAGGATGGACTCAATGACAGCAGATGCAACACCTCTGTGGCCTGTGATGTCACAGCTGCTTGTTACTGGGGTGGAGATGGATTTTCTTGGTCTGATGACTGACACGTGTGTGTGTGTGTGTGCCTCCAGGCAGACGAAGGTTCACCTGCAGACTCTGATGGAGAGGTCAGAGTTGGAGAAGATGACACCCAGAGAGAGAATGAGGCTCCGCAAACTGCAGGCAGCTGACGAGAAGGCAAAGAGACTCAGGTAACACACACAGATAAGAAATGTTGCTCATTCAAGAGTCGCAGCTTCTGTCAGCAGCTGTAGCAGCAGCAGCTTTAGCAGCAGCTGTAGCTTTATCTGCATCAGCTGTAGCAGCAGCAGCTTTAGCAGCAGCAGCTGTAGCTCTAGCAGCATCTTTAGCAGCAGCTTCTGTCAGCAGCAGCAGCTGTAGCATCATCTTTAGCAGCAGCACCTGTGCACACACTCATTCTACTAATAACTCGTGTATCTACCAGAGTTCCTCCAGAAGCGAAGACGAAATGAAGCTGAAGTGCTTCCTGAGATGCAGGAAGAACAGTTATGGGTCGATGGTATAAATCAGATTTTACTTTCTGGTTTTTATGAAACTGGCGAAACAATGTAACAAGTTTAAAAATAAAGTTTATTTTATTATTTCCTTGGTTTGATTTAAGAAAACCTCTTGATTCTTGTATCAAACGTTCTCCTAATAACCTGAAACCTCCTGCACATCGCGGTGACCGTACCGACCGGGTCCAGACTCAGCAGCCTGGGTTCGGTTAATCGAGTTTCATGTTTGTGCGTGTTCCTGTCGCTCTGAATCCACTCGGACAGACGCAGACAGCAGGACAGTCTGGATCTGTCAGGATGGTTTCCACGTGTCTCCTGATCCTGATCCTCACTCACCTGCGTGTCTCACGTCTCGGCTCTTCTCAGCGGGGACACTTCTCACTCGTCCAACGCAGCAAGCTGTGGGCGGTATTCTGAGAAGATTACTGGCTCTGTCAGTTTGTCCCCAGATGTGCAGAAACGCTCTCAGAGAAACACCTGAGCCCCGCACTGATTCCAGATCAGTGTGACAGCAGCTGCATGTTTCTTTGGCGTCTGAGATCAAAGGAAAGCACGTGGTCGTGGAGACGCAGGGGAACCTCGATCAGACCTTCAGTCCTGGAGCTGAAACCTGGGCGCTTTCGGTGCTTTGCTCAAAGGACACGTTTGTTTTGTGTCACTGTAGAAAACTGGCGGAGGAGAAATATGAAGAAATCCACAGCCGCAGGAGAGAACTGAGGAGCCGCCACTTTGAAACCGTCAGCCTGGACGTTCTGAAAGTAAGAGTTCACCGTTTGATTCGCTGATGCTCTCACAGGTTCATTTAACCATCTGATCTTCTCTATCAACCAACAGGAAGCCAGAGAGGAGGGCGGAGCCTGTTGGAGTCTCCCAATCTGTGCCCGAAATCCCAGCCCAGCGCGAGGCTCGCTGCCACTCAGGAAGGAGGATGAGACGGGACCAGAGCTGCGCGGGGAGCGGGTCTGGGGACGGTCCGGATCAGGTGACGCCACCTGTTTCTTCTCACTGATAAAACCTTCTGCTCCTCATCAGCGTCTGCACCTGTCCTCAGACGCTGATGAGGGATCTGTCTTTGTGTCTCCTCCCATCCTGGGACTGTTTGTGACTCAAAGCCTTCCCGCTCCTGCAGCTCCCTTCTTTGCTGGCAGTAAATCACAGTAGCTGTGTCACCGACCGGGCTTTAATAGGTTCCCATCAGTCTGCAGCTCATTTGTCTGTGGATTATTATTGCCATGTTCTGTCAGAGAAGAAATAAAGTGAGGAGTCAGCCGGTCCAAGCTAATGAAATTTACAGCTCTCAGGAGATTCCTACGTCTGAGCAACTTAATCATGTGTTTATGCAGGAACTCCTCCAGGAGCTGCTGCGATTAAAAAGGCCACGAGTTATAAATCTCATTAAAATCAGTCACGTCTGGCAGATGGTCCGGATCTTCCAATTCTTTTATCATTTCATCCGTCATCCTCTTCCCACTTCTTATTTGACCTGAGTAAAGGTCACAGCAGAGGGCGGAGCTGTGTACACGCGCTGCTCACATAACAGGACTTCATCCCCACACAAATCCATCAAAGGCTGGAGACAGTTTCATCTGACTCACAGTCAATACGAGCCACGAAACAAAAGGACAACACTGTCCTGGATCACAGGGACGGTGAGACCAGACCCAGAGTCTGTGTGAGTCTCCTGACTGCAGCTCAGGACGAAAGTCTGAAGGTGAACGAGCACTTCACACGTGACCGGGAATCGTCTGGAACAGTGTCACTGTAGAAAACTGGCGGAGGAGAAATATGAAGAAATCCACAGCCGCAGGAGAGAACTGAGGAGCCGCCACTTTGAAACCGTCGGCCTGGACATTCTGAAAGTAAGAGTTCACCGTTTGATTCGCTGATGCTCTCACAGGTTCATTTAACCATCTGATCCCAGTTTAAGAACCAGCGAGCTCACAATTCAGTTCATTTCAAAAATGAACTGTTCCTTAACGAACGAGCGCGCTGGACGTTGGATCGAGCGTGAAGCGCGCCGCGCTCTTTGGCTCATTACCGAGCTGCAGTTGTCTGGTTGCATCAGGCTGCTTGGGGACACATGATGAAACGCGCTGAGAGTTTCTGTCTGATGCAGAGATGGAGAAATTGAATCTTACTCATCATGTGAGAAACGTTTTGGACCGAATGCATTTCCCAAAGTGAATCTAAAACTGCGTGCACCTCACAAACGTGTGCTTCAGGGCTTCAGCCTCCTGCAACAAGATGTCCAACAAGACAACGTCAGACCTCCTCAAAGACCTCCCCTCTTTTTGAAAACAGAACCTTCAGCTGAGACCTCGTGTCTTCAGGCTGGGACCTCCTGTCTGTCCTGTCCTCATCAGAAACACCTGCACGTCCAACAGGACGAGCTGACGGGCTCCTGGAGGTGAGCGGTCACGAGGTGGAGGCTGGAGATTCGATGAGTCGTTTTGTTTTCCTAAATATGCTCAGTTACAACAAAGCGCCGTCTTTGTTTCCCTTCCTTCCTTTTTCTTGCGCTCTCGTTAAAGAGCTCCTCAGTTTGCTTTATTTTTATCAGACACTTTTCAACTCTTTGAAATTCTGCTTTGTGAGAGTCCACAGAGATTCAGTCTGTTCCATAATAAACTTTATTTCATCAGAGGAGTCGTCACCTTCAAACAGCCAGCGTCTTCTCTTCTGTCTCAGCCTCAGACACTCTGGAGTTTTCCGGCGTTCTGCTCCTCAAACTGTTTTCATCACCTAAAAGCTCATTAAAGGGTCGAGCTGCTCCGAGTCGACACTGAGCAAACAGAAGGGGAAGCTCCTGGGAGACGCTGCGTTGGGCTTTAAATGCCTCAGTGAACTCGCTGAATATTTTCAGCTTCAGCGGAAACAGCTGAGCCTCGGTGTGGAGAACATCACGCGAGCCAGTCCTGATGATGCGGCAGGACTCTGATGGTCTGTTGGATCAGTTGGTCTTCACGTCATGTCCAGATCTTTGATTTCTAGTTATTTCTAGTAGTGGATGCATGGATTCTGAACATGATGGCTTGTTGTGACCCTGGATTTCTCCTTCCCTACGGTGCACATAACAGCTAAAAGACACATTAGTCCACAAGTGTTACACAGGTAACACAAACGTGCAGGTGTTTCCAACGCGTAACGTCCTGAAAACGTCACACAGTGTGTTGTTGCTGCCACGACTGGTGACGTTGCTGAAGTCAGACGTTTCCGGACAGAGCAGAGCGTATGTCTGACCAGGTCTGGGGTTCTTTACAGTTTTAAGGCCTCTTCACTCAGCTCGGCTCCCAGCGTCCCGCCCTGCACCTGGTCCTGCTCGTGTGATTGGCTGATGGGGAGAAGTGGAGACAGTGGGACCTCAGAGACCCACATGAATTAAAGATCCTTCATCTGTAAAACTCTGAGCTCGTTAGCAGCAATAATTATCCTGACAGCGGCTGTTAAATGACAAATTAAATCCATCCAGACGGAAACTCCTGTTTCTGTTTCTGTCCACACGTACTGCTCGGGATCTAAATGACTTAGAATTAGGAAAATAATCAGATTACAGTTGCACAAACTCAACGTTTACACATCAGTGTGAGCAGACGTAACCAGTGTGCTCTCCTGTGTGCAGGTATCCCAGAGGACCCGCAGGCTGCTGACGTTTATTACAACCAGGACGGATTTGACTCGTGTTCAGAGGATGAGGAGTCGGAAACACCTGCAGACACACTTCACCTGTCTGAGCCGCAGGCGAGTGACTCTTCTTTCAGAGTTTATTTTGAAGGTGAAGGAGAGAGAGCAGATAATAACCGTGAGGTGCTGCCGGTGTGGTCGGGTGTGTAGAGACGATGGAATCATTCCACAAACATCTACTGTAGTGGATTCTTTTCTCCCACTATAGGAAATGCAAATGTTAAGAAATGGTCTGACAACAAATTGATTTCTATTCCATGAGTCATAATTTATTCTCCAGGGTTGAATAAAATGAATATGTTGAGCTCACTAATTGGAGCAACGCAGTACAGTGTGTGTGTGTGTGTGTGTGTGTGTTAGCGTGTGCGTGTGTGAGTGTGTTAGCATGTGTGTCTGTGTGTGTGTGTGTGTGTCTGTGTGTGTGCGTGTGTGTGTGTGTCTGTGTCTGTGTGTGTGTGTGTGTTAGCGTGTGTGTCTGTGTGTGTGCGTGTGTGAGTGTGTTAGCGTGTGTGTCTGCGTGTGTGAGTGTGTTAGCGTGTGTGTCTGTGTGTGTGCGTGTGTGAGTGTGTTAGCGTGTGTGTCTGCGTGTGTGTGTGTCTGTGTGTGTGCGTGTGTGTGTCTGTGTGTGTGTGTGTGTCTGTGTCTGTGTGTGTGTGTGTGTGTGTGTGTGTGTGTGTGTGCGTGTGTGAGTGTGTTAGCGTGTGTGTCTGTGTGTGTGCGTGTGTGTGTCTGTGTGTGTGTGTGTGTCTGTGTCTGTGTGTGTGTGTGTTAGCGTGTGTGTCTGCGTGTGTGCGTGTGTGAGTGTGTTAGCGTGAGTGTCTGTGTGTGTGTGTGTGTGTGTGTGTCTGTGTCTGTGTGTGTGTGTGTTAGCGTGTGTGTCTGCGTGTGTGCGTGTGTGAGTGTGTTAGCGTGTGTGTCTGTGTGTGTGTGTGTGTGTGTGTGTCTGTGTGTGTGTGTGTGTGTGTCTGTGTCTGTGTGTGTGTGTGTTAGCGTGTGTGTGCGTGTGTGAGTGTGTTAGCGTGTGTGTCTGTGTGTGTGCGTGTGTGTGTGTGTGTGTGTGTCTGTGTGTGTGTGTGTGTGTCTGTGTCTGTGTGTGTGTGTGTGTTAGCGTGTGTGAGTGTGTTAGCGTGTGTGTCTGTGTGTGTGCGTGTGTGTGTCTGTGTGTGTGTGTGTCTGTGTGTGTGTGTGTGTGTGTCTGTGTCTGTGTGTGTGTGTGTGTTAGCGTGTGTGTGCGTGTGTGAGTGTGTTAGCGTGGATTAAGGTGGAACACACAGAGCGTTTCGGAGGTGCAGGCTGTGCAGGAGCTTTGATTTCAGCTGCTGTTTAATTTGTTGATGTGTGGAGAGCTCTGCTTGTGTTTCAGAGTTATCATGATTCTCACACTGAGCTGAGACGGTAAAACCTCTAATTAGACACACACACACACACACACACACTCACTGCGTCCTGACCCGCACTCAGCTGAGAAGCTGCTTATTAGCAGCTTATTTACTATATGACTCCTAATAAGTAAGTGTTTTCAGTGTGTTGAGAGCAGTTTGGTGGAGAACACCTCACACCTGGACCAGGTGGTTTCAGCTCCTCCCTCCTCCTCCTAACTGTGTTGTGTTGTGTGTGTGTGTGTGTGTGTGTGTGTGTCCATCCATGGCCAAACACACTAATTGACAAACTATCACTGTTTTTTTCTCAACGGCGCATGCTGCAGATTTTCACACAGAAGTGTGGGGTCCTGAATCAGCTGAGCATAGGTGATGAATAACCACCCCCCCAGCAAACACACACACACACACGTCTGTATCTGAAGGACGAGTCAGATTCCATTTCCCGGTAAACAGCAGCTGCATCCCGGGACTATTTCAGCCGCTCTGACACAGAACTCAGAGGACAGGTGAAATGAACTGTCCACGGGGGTGGGGGTGGTGGGGGGGGGGGGTCTGAAGGCTGCAGCCTTTGTGGTTCAGAGAAAATAGGAGAAAGATTAAACCTATTTGTCACAGCTGATAGTGATGACAGGAAAACGGGAGAGAAAGGAGGAAGGAGATAAATCTGCCCCCCCCACTGGAGCTGGGGTACCCCCCCACACACACACACACACTGGAGCTGGGGTACCCCCCCCACACACACATCTGACATCACATATCAACACACACACCTGTATGAAACCTTTACTTTAATCTTTACTGCAGCGAGAAGAACCTTCATGTGTTGTCTCCGCTTGAAGCATCAAGCCAAATGAAAACCTGTGATGTGGCTCGATCACCCACAGCGTCTGTCAGGAGGAGCAGCGGGAGGCGTGAGGAGGAGCAGGAGGTCCGTTTATTGTCCTGGATACGGAGCAAGCGTACTTCTGCTTGATTAGCAGCAGAGTGATAAAGAGGAGCTTCGGGTCTCGTGGGAGCAGCTTTATCTCCGAGTGTAATCAGGTGAAGCAGCAGGGCGAGATTCCTCCATCAGTCCTCCCCCCACACGAACCCCGAGGACCAACCACATCAGCTGGGGGTGGGGGGGGGGGTGATAGTGCCATAAATGAGCCCGTCTCAGTGAAAGATTCCTGAGTTCACTTGTATCTCCAACTAAATTTAGTGTCTCTCATTTAGACATGAATCTAAAGCAGATTTGTTGTCGTTCAGACGTTTGTGCGTTGAGTAAAACCACAGATGGTCGCGTGTAATGAATGGAGACTGTTTCCACCTCACACACGCTCCCACACATTTCCTTCTGTGAGTCAACACTACTTGTTTACACGGCGCGTCCTGATGGACAAAATCCGATACCAGCGTTAATTGTTGTGCTGCGGTGTCAATATATTTGTCGCCATAAAGACCGTGAACGTTCCACAGCTCCTGGTCTGTTTTTAATAACCTTCACAGCTGCGACTCATCTCAGGACAACCCCCCCCCCATGTCACTCCATAAAAAGCTGCTGAGCCTCAACCGATGGTGTTTGTGATGGGTTCAACGTTGGGGGGGTCGTCTTAGATTTCTCTCCAGGCTGAAGCCGTCATCTGACGGTCTCTGACCTTAAGTATGTCTGACATGTTTACTACATCTGTCAAGTCAATAGAACAGAAAAAAACAGAATGTTATAGAACAGAATGAGTCAGAGTCTCTGTGACTCTCTGTAATGACTGATCTGTGTGTGTTTACGGCTTCACTGACTCGTCCTGAAGAGGGAACACTTAGTTTCTGTGTGAGGATTCAGTCAGAGATAAAACAGCCTTCGTAATCTAAACATTTGTTTTCAGTGACTCAGGGTAACGAGTGTTTGACTCTGTACATCAGTGACTCAGGGTAACGAGTGTTTGACTCATCAGTAACGAGTGTTTGACTCTGTACGTCACTGACTCAGGGTAACGAGTGTTTGACTCTGTACGTCACTGACTCAGGGTAACGAGTGTTTGACTCATCAGTAACGAGTGTTTGACTCTGACCGCCACTGACTCGCGGTAACGAGTGTTTGACTCTGTACGTCAGTGACTCATCAGTAACGTGTGTTTGACTCATCAGTAACGAGTGTTTGACTCATCAGTCACGAGTGTTTGATTCTGCACGTCACTGACTCAGGGTAACGAGTGTTTGACTCATCAGTAACGAGTGTTTGACTCATCAGTCACGAGTGTTTGATTCTGCACATCACTGACTCAGGGTAACGAGTGTTTGACTCATCAGTAACGAGTGTTTGACTCATCAGTCACGAGTGTTTGATTCTG
>JAUMTR010000008.1:325487-335983 GCA_032270685.1 Microctenopoma stevenorrisi | reverse complement strand
CTCTCTCTCTCTCTCTCACTCTCTCTCTCTCTCTCTCTCTCTCTCTCTCTCTCTCTCTCTCTCTCTCTCTCTCTCTCCTCGTGCAACCCCTCCCACAGAGGCTGGCAGCAGCGTTTAGTGGAATATGATGATGAGGTTTCTCTTTGGAGCAGCTCTGCTCTCTCTCATCCTGCTCCAGTATCAGCAGCTGCCAGGAACACAGCACCGGTCATCTTCATCTCCTCAGAGAGAACGTCTTCAAAGATCACATGGGACCAGAACCTTGAACTAAGTTCTGGAGCCGCGCTGCAGATGGATCCGATGTTTCTGCTTCCCATCATCTGAATAATAGAATAAACAGCAGGAACAGCTGATGTGAACTTCTTCTTCTGTGGTGGAGTGACTGAGTCAGCTTCTTTCCACCAACACAAAGAAATGATGCAGCGTGAGAGCGGGGGGGCAGATACAGGACCCGACGCTGAGCAACACATAAAACACGTAACTGGAACTAAAAGGCTCGAACTGCAGAAAAACACGATTCAAAGTGAGCTGAGGAGAGAGGCTTTTATTTTGGAAATGAGTGGTCTCCATAGAAACAGGGCAGGAGAGGTAAAGGGCTCCTCGCACACCTCGGGTCAGCGTGGTTATTCTGTGTGGATCCCAGAGCTGATTGGCTGCTCCTCGTTAACCTCCTCGTTAGATGGACGCGCTGGCAGCGAGGTAATTACCGACCCGATGGACCCGCGTTAATGACGAGTGTTTCACAGACGAGAAAAGGATCCTGACTCACAAACTTCGTCCCTGCTCCGCTGGAGATTCAGCACCTTTCGTTCATCGTCATGGTCATGGTGCAGGTGGAGGCACCTTCCTCCACCTCCACCTCCATGACTCCAGCTCCCGTGTCCGGTTCCTGTTTCAGGCCAGTATTTCACGTGTTTAAAGGTTCCTTGCCTCGTCCTGCTGAGAAGGTTTGCTAGTATTAATAAAGGGAACATGAGGTGGGGGGGAGGCTGGAGTCTCGCCGGGAACCTTTTGTCCTGTTGACAGGGTAATGGCCTCTTTTCATCCGTGTCCTCCTCCTGAACCCGTCACGCCTCTGAACAGCTGCTGCTGCTCAGTTTAACACGCTGCTGAAACAAACTGCGATGCTCAGGAATGCTGTGACCTCTGACCTGTTTAGGTTCTGCACGTACGTCCGCCTCTGAGAAGCGTCTGGACTCAAACCCGCCTGAAAGAAGACGGTGATGTGTCAGACCTGCGGTGTCCTTTAGGAACCTGAGCGTTTCCCCGCTTCAGACAGAGACTCACAAACGCTACTGATAAAACTTTTATTTATTTATTGTTTTGCACACAATACTGCATGTTAACACAACAATAAGTCTCCCGTTCATCTTCTCTGACCTTCAGACGGCGACGGCGGCGTGGAGTAAAATCTTTTTCTGAAAAAAGTTCTAGCCGTGACAAACACGCCGTCACTGGGCAAATATTCATGCTTCACTCTGAGGAAAGACACGTGGAGGTAATTAGGAACATTTTCAAAACATCAAAGATGGATCATATCAGGTGTCACTGGCCAAAAAACGATGGTCAGAATCCAAAAAGGAATTTCTGTCAGAATCAGACTTCACGTCTTCCCCTCCACAGCTAGAGCAGCAGGAGCCCAGGAGGAGTTTCGTGTGGCTCCTTCCTGAGAGGAGCGAGGCCTGATGTGGTTCAGAGACGCCTCCAGTGGAGGAACTCTGCCCCTCATTCCACGAGGAGTATCTGTAACCAACAAGCTCTTCTGGGTGAATGGATGCATGGATCATGACTTCTCCTAGGAGACGACTCGGTTTGTTAACAGTCGACCTGGGGACAGACCCACTAATGCGTCTGACCAGTCCCCAAGAATATTTTAACATCTGGAACTTCACCAAATATAGTCCTCAACATTCTGCAGATCCCCATCATCCAGAAGCTTCTCTTCTTCTACGAGGTCCTAGACCAACCTTGACCAGAGTGTTCACAGGGACCAGGTCTACCAAGCATCGTCAGCTGCCATGGCAACATGGAGGAACAGGATGTGAAGTCTGATCCTGACTCGGGACTCGTGCAAACTGTAAAACTTCAGGAAGACTCCTCCTTTTCTAAATCCCATAAAATAAATCATTAGTACAAAGACAGAGAAAATCTATCAGCTTAACCTAGAAATCTGTCAGAAGACGCTCAGTTTGTGCTTTTAAATCTACTCACACTTTCATTTACACGTCAACATGCTGGAGAGTAGAACAGCCCCGTCACCGGGTGCGTTGTAAACATCAGTATTACTCATATTATTCACTACCGGGAAACAGAAACCACAAGGACCGAGGGGTCCCGCATGGAGATTTGCATGCAAAACAACAGTTCATGCATCTGCCTCGCCTTTAGAAAAACAGAGGATGCAGACGTCTGTGAAGGCAGCGCGCTCGCTCATCTGGCAGAGATCCAAAATGCGTCACGACATACAAACCTTACGAAATTAGCAAAATCTGGCTAACTCTTATAAAAACAAACCGTCAGGATGGAGAACAGGGGTTTATACATTCATCGACTGCTCCCTGCCCGGCATGCTGTCTGCAGGGGAGCAGGGTTTGGATTGGTCAGCAATGGATGCTAAAGGTGCTACAGTTAGCATTTTAGACACAGAGTCCCCGTCTCATCGTCCTACTGTTCCACAAACATTCGGTTCCAGTGTGGTCACATCTCAAGGTGCGAGCTGAAGGTCCTACTGCTGTTCAAGCAACTAGCTGGTTGTTGGCCGCAATTATTTCACAGTGTGAGTGTTTGAAAAAGAGCTTGGTAACGAGGAGAGTTAGCCGCAGGTAGATGGGTCTAACCCGGGTTCCAACATTCTCTGTGGTCCTACTGCATCAGTCTAATTTTGTCGCTCCATTCGGGTCTAGCATGATCCACTTCTCTGCAGGAGACATGGTTCTGCATGACAGAACCAACAGTCTCTGTTAACCCCATAAGAAGCCCCACCCCCTTCTGTGCGTAGCTGACCCTCCAGGCTTCTTATAGCCAAGTCGTTGGTGATAAAATGCTGCTTGTTTCACCTTTAACATCCACATTAACAAAGAACAAGTACAGTAAACATTTGAGTCCATGTAGGAGAGGTTGTGCTGTCCGATGACGCTCAGGGGCCAAACGGCCTGGAAGACTGGTACTCGCTGGACACTTTGGGTTTGATGCCCTTACTGTTGTAGTAGTCCACCACCTGGTTGGGCACCTCTGCTAGCACGCTCTTAGCCAGAGCAGCTGGAGACGCCTGGGGGGGTGGGGGGACAAAGAACAATCATACTTTACAATCAGGAACCAGGAATAAACCATCCATCAGACTTTAGACTGACGGAGCTGCTGCTGCTTCCAGTTCATTAGTGTACGTCATTAAAATCAGATTTCAGAGTCTGGAGCTTCCTACGGATCCATCAGCGCGAAGGTTTAATAACCACTTCTCTTCTGGCTGAAGCTTTGACATCATCACATTATAATGCTCAGCAGCATCTTCCTCTCGCTTCCCTCTCTATGAGGCACGTTTGCACTGAGCGTGTTGTTTACACGGTGATGATGGAGTCTGTGCCCACAGCGACGCCGCTGTTGTTTTACAAACATGAACCTGAATTGTGCTGATGGAGTGACAGGGGGCGCATTGTTAGAGGTTAAATGCAACGTGCTGACGTGTCGCGTGGGGTCGGCGCCACCGAAGCCACTATGTAAAGGAATCGGTTTTAAAGATACAGTCGACGTCTCAGCTCGTGCACAAACCACATGCTGCAGATGAAACTGAAAACATCCTCCTGATCCCATCACTGCTTCTTCTTTGGAGAGAAATGATTGTCTGAAGCAGTGTCAGTCAGAGACGCTCGTCTCTGCCTCGTTCTGCTACTGTCAAATTGAAAATTGCTTCCTTTCGGCGCCAAACTCTCCATCTCCCAGATTAAACCCAGGAGGGAGAATAGAAGCAGCAGCATCCAAACCGGGAGAATAAATAAGTGCTGCGCTGTACAGACTGTAACCTTCAGACTTGTTAACGACTGAAAATTCATTTGAAAGAAAGAAAACATTTCCCACTTAATGTTGGTTGGCAGATTTCCTCCCTATTTTCTGTCTTAAAGGCTGAAAACTCATTTCTTCAATAACTTCACACTCTCTCCTCTCATCTCGTCTCCTCCTCTTCAAATATGCTCTGATCCTGAATTTAAAATACTATTTCTACTCATCTCAGCTTATTGCTTTCATAACACTTCAGTTATTTCAGGGTCACACAAAGTTATATATATATATATATATATATATATATATATATATATATATATACACACATTTTCTCCTCGGCAGAGATTGTTCAGATAACACACCATCTGCTGCACATATTTAGACATTTTAGCTCCTTGACCCAATTTTAAAAGAATCTTTCCAAACTGTTTTACAGCAGCTATTTAACACAACGATAGTTTTTCATTCCTGACCAGATAAGTCAGGTTAATGCAGGGTGCAGAACAAACATACTGTAAACTGTAGTAGTACTACCAGCACCATCACACATTTCCAGTACAAACTGGAAAACACGGTTTCATCAGAAACGATCCAAGTTATAATACTCAATATAAAACAGTGGAAAAATGAGCAATGAGCTGGAAGCATTATGACCAACACAGAGCGTGAATATCCACAGAGCAACACAATCACTGGTTCTGAATAACCAGGAATTAGCATAGAAAACAATAAACCCACATTGTGCGTTGCTGGCTTCATCATGTAGGCGGAGTTCCAGTGTAAACGTGTTTAAATCACACAATAGCAACCGTTTCTTCCTTCACTGGGATGCAGACATTCATTTTACTTGGTGAGACACGTTTTCAGACAACGAGCAGAGTCTGTTCTGGATCGATGCGTCTATTCTCTACCTGGTACGGAAAACAACAGCGGAACTAGAATCGCGCCCTGGGGAGCTCCCTAAGAATGTTAATCATGACCATTCTCTCTCCTCTCTGTCGCACAATCACCACATTCGTGTTATATTCCAGTTTTTCTATCACTCACGTGTTTGAAGTTCCGGAAAGGTACGAACTGGACAATGTCGCGGAGGACAGGTTCTCCTTTGGGTGATCGCAGGATCCCGTCGTCTCCGTCCAGCATCTGCATGTCGCTGAAGTCGGCGTTCCCGACCCCAACGATTATGATGGACATGGGGAGGTGGGAGGCCTGGACGATGGCCTCCCGCGTGTCGGCCATGTCGGTGATAACTCCGTCCGTTAGGATCAGCAGAATGAAGTATTGCTGGCCGAAGAAATACCAAGAAGAAAAAGGTCAGATGTCTCTTCTCCGTCCTGAATCACTGGTTATTGAGTCAGAAGGAAACGATGCAGAAATCGATTTGGAACCTCGCAGAGTTTTCTGTGATGCAGATCTACGTCCGTTATTCTTTCATCTTCCCTGTTTCACTTCTGTTTTCTACAAGAGTCTTGAGAATAGTCTTAGACTTATTTCCTCCCTGATCTTCAGCTGAACAAACTCACACAAGACAACAGGAAACGTCCGGCAGCGTTTTTCTCTGCAGCCCTGATGTTCCTGTTGAAACGAGCTTTGTGTTTGAACCCACGAGGACCTCAGTGGCCCGTGGTGTGGCCAGTACAAAGACAGCCCGAGGTCTCCTCCAGCCCTCATGTGTCTTTTTGTCCTGGTTCCTCCCTCAATTTGACCACTCCCCTCTCTCTCCCTCATTATTTCCAGCTGCGCCTCAGTCAGTCCTCTCGATGTCTGAGCCCCTGCACCTTCTTTCATTTGTTCATACCCGTCACTGCGCTCCTCTCGTCTCGTGTAACTTGGTTTCTATATTCCTCCTTCTGCCTTTCACCCTCTCTTGGTCTCCCTGTTCTTTCTGTCCCTCCCTGTCTCCCTTCGTTCTCAGTACAGTTTGCCTCGCAGCGAGTGATTCTGTTTTCATCTTCTGTGTTAATTTACAGTAAAGTTCCTTTGTTTTAACCCTCTCTCGTCTCTGCTACATCTTAACGACACTGAATGAGCAGCTCCCTCACCATGGCCTCTTTGGTGTGAACCTCCTGTGAGGCGGTCTTGGCGACCTTCTGGATGATGGGGGCGATGTTGGTGGGGCCATAGAGCTGCAGCTTGGGAAGGCAGGCCTGATATGCCTCCACTACACCCTGAATACCTGAAGGAGCAGAAAATAAAGTTGTGGTTATTATTGTTTGTTCGGTACATTGAACAGTTTCCTCCAGGAGAACATCTTACATTTAACCATGGCCAGTTTAAGACATGCACATTTAACGGGTGCAGTCAGGCTGGAGATTAAAGGATCCACAAGCTACAAACATTTGTATTTTATTGACCAAGTCCTGGATCTAAAATGAAAAACCAGCCACTTGAATCTCAGTTCAGAGAATTTCCCCCTTTTTAAATCTTACACAGACGTAATTGCTCCAATTATTTTCCCGTGAACACAAGCGGCATGAAAAAGCCTCGACAGAAGTTCCCTCAGTGGATCCACTTCATGCCCTCAGTGATCCGGCACTCGCCAGAAGCTCTGCCACAATTAGCATCAGGCAGCAATGGGTTAAAAAGACTAACTACGCTCCTCGTGTTCTGTGCAGTTATTTACAGATCAGATAACTGGCTTCTTCTGTGAACGTTCGTCCTCAGCCGTAACCTTGAGCTCGTCGTCTCATGGACTGAACTCACACAGCTGGTTCCTCATGTTGTGATATACGTGTGATGTAGTGGACGGATCAGGTGTTCCGTCTGTAAATGTGTGTCTCTGATTAAATAGATAAATATATAGAAACACACGACGCTGGTGACTTAAAGATGTAAAAACCCGTAGCGAAGCGAAACCGAAGCGTTTCCACAGTTTGCTGGTGTATTTATACCCAACACATTAATTGAGAGTGTGCTCCACCCGGCGGGGGTGGCGGGTGGAGGGCGAGGTGAACGAGCAGTGATGTGATTTTGTGCCTGAAGTTCACAGAGAGCAGCGTGTCCTTCACACACACACACACTTTGTGTTAATTAAGAGCGTGTGTCTCTCTCATCCAATCGATGACCTCCAGCGGCTGATAGGGCGAGACACCTTCAGCTAAACTCTCTCTCTCTCTGACTCTCTGAGAAGAGCTGGAGCTGTGTGTGGGTCCAGGGAGGAGCTCTGACGAGGAGTTACCTCATAGTTTAAACTGAAACTCAGAGCAGCGTTTCCTCCACCTGAGTCACCTGAGCCTCCGTCAGCTCCTCCACCACGTCAAAGTGTTGGGATTTTAATCAGAGCTCTTACCTGCACACTCCGGGTTCTCCTCGTTAAAGTTAACGGCAAAGTCGTGGGAGACCTGGGGGGAGGACATGGGGGGAGGACATAGGGGACAGTTTTAACAGTAAAATAAATAAAACAGTGTGTGTGTGTGTGTGTGTGTGTGTGTGTGTGTGTGTGTGTGTGTCTTCTTCAGAATCATTTCCTTCTTAAGTCTATTCTTCACTGAAGACACTGCACAGGTGTCTGTCCCTCGTTAACAGGTGAAGACCAGCACAGGTGATGAAGATGATGATGATGAGGATGGTGAGGATGAGGATGAATATGATGACGATGATGAGGGTGAGGATGATGATGGTGAGGATGAAGATGATAATCATTTTCTACCTCGAGCTTCATGAGCTGGTGCAGCAGCACAAATCCAAAGATGTTTGACCCATTCATGGAGTCGTGTGCATGGTTCTGGTTTCACAATGACTGAGGTTCATACACCAGAACCAAACCCACTAACGCATGATTTTTGATTTGCTAATTTATTCAACGTTCTCTCATTTCTCGGAGAAGCTGGAAGAAAAGTTTCTGCCCTGACGAGCTGTAATTGGACCCCGTGACGATGGTTCTCTGGTGAGAATCAGAACCTTTTAGAATATCATGCAAATGCTGCAGCAGCTGGGCGCCGCGTGGGACCATGGGCAGCACAGTGACGGGCAGAGTTCAACCAGCAGCACCCTGATGTGATGAGGAGGAGGAGGTGGGCTGGTAATCATCAGCGTGTGACGGCTCTGCCCCCCCACTGACAGAGTGCATGCTGGGAGAGACGGCGAGCGGAGCGGTTAAATTACCTTGTAGTCAGGAGGGATCTGAGCGCCGAAGCCGAACGCCGGGAACATTTTGTCACTGAAAGAAAAAAGAACTGATTAGTCTGGGGGGGGGGGGCTGTCAGCAGGTGTTAACGAGCTGGTTCAGACCACAGAGTCCAGACGGGTCAGGTGATTGGCTGTGGGAGACAAAACAAGGAAACAAGCAGGCAGCGGGTTCTTCATCGCGTGGTCCGTTGGTTCTGACTTTATTTAAACTCACCTGTCGTAGTCCTGGCAGATCTCGCCCACGGCCACCAGCGCCTTCAGGTACTCGTTGGGCTGGAACGGGTGGATGTAGTGCAGAGAGCAGCTGTTCCGAGGATCTCCGTTGGAGGCAGTGAAGTCGATGGCTACCTGAGGAGACGACAGCCAATCAGGCACGAGAGCCAGTCAGGTGTGTCCTGTCTGAGACACGCCCCCTTCTCCTCATCTCCTGCTGCTGACGTCTCAAAGTTGTAATTCATGCTTTTACTTTAAAGACATAATAATTAATTTACATATTTATCTGTAATCACCTACACCTGCGTCTGCACCTGCGTCAGTGTCTGCACCTGTGTCTGCGCCTGCGTCTGGAGACGAGGAATCAGGTCGTCGCTCTGAGGCCAAACTTCCTGGTTGGTTTACATGTTAAGTGAGTGTGCGGCGCTCAGGGATTTAAACACACAAAGCGTCTGCCAAGCAAAGTAAAGTAAAGTAAAGTAAAGCAGGTTGTAGGAAAGTGTTTTCTGCTCTGACGATGAAACATTTAGAGACTCGGGGAGAACGAGGCCACGCTGCTCGCTGCAGGATGCCACGCAGCTTCGTGGTTTATGTTTACATGTGTTAACAACAGGAAGAGAGTTCGTGTCTCTGCACGAGCAGAACAACAAACAGCTGATCTACACAGTGTGGTCTATGAGACAGAGACGGAGACACGTGTCCTCCAGTTCCACAGCGATTATTCTAAGGTCTCTTTGTGCTGAATCCAGATTCTGAGTCTGAGGGAAACCAAGGTTCCATCATCATTATCATCATCATCCACTGAGACCAGACTGGTTTCACTGGTCACATTCTAACTGGGACAGTGAGGCTGCTGAGCGTGTTGTCGTGGTTACTGTTTCCATGGTGACATCAGACACACTGAGAACTGTGTGTGTGTGTGTGTGTGCTCACTGTAAACTGGATCTGACAGCCCCCCATGATGTAATCCAGGAAGGAGTGCATCTTGATGATCTGAGGAGAGAAAAGAAAACTTGAATTTAGCTTTAAACAAAAACAACTTGTCCTGGAGGAAGAACAGGTTCTTTATCATTCACCTGCCGCCACAGGTGAAAGATGTGAGATTAAAGGCGCGGCGGCAGAGCAGCTTCCTGTCATCGTGTTTCTGATCGTCATTACATGTGACGCTTCGGGACGTTCCTATGAAACGGACCCTGGTAATGAACACGTGTTTCAGCAAGCTCCAGGACCTTGATCGACCAATGTAGTGGAACGTGTTCTGCATGAAGAACGGAGAACAGAACAGGGCCCTGGGGCCCCTGAGTGTGGCCCCGCTGCTCTGACAGAATGAGATCGCAGTGAGGTCGGCTGGCGATGGATAGACTCGTTCTGCCAGCTCCTCACCAACGTCCTCCCAGACTCCTCGTCCATCAGGTAGAATGAGAGCTGCTCAGTAATTTCATGAAGTGGCTCCTCTTCGTGTGTCGAGTGTCATCAGGCTAAATCTTTCCCGGCTTCCATTCCGAGGCGGGATTCCCCTGACTCCCGCGCTCAGCGTCTGCCTAACCTGGAAATGTCAGGTGAGTGGTGCTGAAACAGGCTAGTTACCTTACACTGGTTCAGAATGACGATCCCAGAGTTCCTGTAGTTCTTCTTCTTCACTCTGTATTTAGGATTTATGCACGGCCACTGCACCTGCAACACACACACACACACACACACACACACACACACACACCCAGCAAATGACTCCAGAGCAGCGCTAGAAATGACATTTTATTTTAAACTCACATCAAACACAAGCTGCTTCCAGATGAGAGGGACAGTGTGTGTGTGTCTGTGTCTCAGGAGATGAACAAAACTGGACAAACCACCAAGCCACAAGTTAAAAATATTCTGCTCTGAGTCAGAAAGACGTTGCAGTGATGTCATGGAGCTGTTGGTCTGTGTGTGTGTGTGTGTGTGTGTGTGATGACCTGGAGCTGTTGGTCTGTGTGTGTGTGTGTGTGTGTGATGACCTGGAGCTGTTGGTCTGTGTGTGTGTGTGTGTGTGTGTGTGTGTGTGTGTGATGACCTGGAGCTGTTGGTCTGTGTGTGTGTGTGTGTGTGTGTGTGTGTGTGTGTGATGACCTGGAGCTGTTGGTCTGTGTGTGTGTGTGTGTGTGTGTGTGTGTGTGTGT
>JAUMTR010000008.1:285803-297257 GCA_032270685.1 Microctenopoma stevenorrisi | reverse complement strand
ACCACTAGTAGACCAGCACTCTGAGAGCGAAGTGCTCTGCTGGGATAATAAGGTTCTATGAGGTCTTTAAGATATGTGGGAGCCTGATCATTTAGTGCTTTATATGTGAGGAGAAGGATTTTAAATTCTATTCTAGATTTAACAGGGAGCTAATGTAGGATTGTAGTAATTCCCGGTGAGGTCTGGTCTATTTGCTGGTATCACATTGACAGTCATGTTGTTTTGCAGCTGTCCAGATGTTCCTGCCTCCTCGGCGTCGTTCGTACCAGCCGTTCACTCCGCAGTGTGACGCTTATGGAGAGTGGCTGCACACACAGTGTTACCACAGCACAGGTCTCACACACACACACACACACACACACACACACAGCTCTTTTTATAGAAGTTATTTAGTGCTTTGGCCATTAGCGATTATTAAACACGTCTTGTGCAACACGTCTTTACTTATCTGTGAAGGTTCTCAGTCATCCAGGTCATGGTTTTCTCAAAAAAGGTTTATCCAATAGCAACTGGACTTGTAGGTTTCTTGACGACGTTTCTCCTTCTATCCAGAGGGCTTTCTCAAGTCTGACTGACTGGTGTGAGGAGCAGGTTTATAAACCCTCTGGATAGAAGGGCGAAACGTCGTCAAGAAACCTACAAGTCCAGTTGCTATTGGATAAACCTTTTTTAAGACACGTCTATACTTGTTGTAAACATTTAACCTGTGTTCAGGTGAGTGTTGGTGTGTGGATGAAGATGGAGAATATGTTCCTGACTCTCTGACTAGCCGCTCACTCAGCCTGCCGAAATGTGAGATAACACACACACACACACACACACATTGATATGCACTTACTGAAAACACACACAGTGATGAACACTGTGTGTGTTTTCTCCTGCAGGTTTGACTCGCTGTCAGAGAGCTCAGACTCACATGCTGCTCTCTGGTTGGACAAAGGTCAACAACATCAGCGCTGCTGGAACTTATGAGCCGAAGTGTGAGGAGGTATGAGCACTTCCTGCTTCCAAACACTCATCATCATGTGTGTCGCTTCCTTAACGCTAATCTATTTTCTGCTTCTGCTTCAGGATGGCCGGTTCTCTGTGCTGCAGACAGGAGGCGCTGCAGGTTGGTGTGTGAACCCTGTGACTGGAGAGAAGATACAGACGGCAACACAGAGCTCCGCAGGACAGCTGACATGTACACACATACACACACATAATGTAGCTGCCAGTGATGCGTCACGGTCACACTGTCTTCACTTCATGCGTGTTGCGTTCAGGTCCCAGCTGGTGTGAACTGCAAACTCTTCAGTGTCGCCCCGACGGCTCCTTCGCCCCGCTGCAGTGTGATGTCACTTCCTGCTGGTGCGTTTCTGAGGAGGGACAGGAGGTGAGCGGGACCAGGGCGCTTCGACAGGCAGGACAGACGCCATCATGTGATCGTAAGTGCAGCAGGTTGTTGTTGGTTTACTGGTGTCAGACTGAGCCTGCAGGTCAGACACGGATTTAATAAAGTATCTACAGGCTTTAAAAATCAGTTCTTAGTTCTTACACACGTCCTTCTCTTCTGTCCAGGTCCCCTCTGTCCTTACCCTGTCATTACCCATGGTGCACTGGTCTGCACCCCGGCAGCCGGCGGCCGTCAGAGCTGTGACCTTATCTGTTACCGTGGTTACCAGAACGCACTTTCTGTCAGCAGCTTCCTGTGCCAAACTGAGAGTAAGCAGTGGGATGGAGACCACAGACCTCTGGGTGGAGCCTGTCAGAGTAAGATCTCTAAAGGACCATTCCGCTGCTTTTCTTTAGGTTTTATCTCAGACTCAACAAGAGTCTCATCCAGTTTCTGTACATTTTGTTCTGCACGTTATTTTTGCCCTTGACATTGGACCCGTTTTTTTTTTGTTGTTAGTGTCTCGGCCTCTGCTGTCGGTGTCGACCTCTCAGCTCTGGAATCTGTCGTTGTCGTGTTCCCAGATCAGAAGTTTACAGTCGATGCTGTACCGCTCGGTGACCAGCAGGGGGCTCTGCTCTGCTCAGGTCAACCTCTATAAAGAAAAGGAACCAAACCTTTGATTTGATGATACTTTATATTTATATTTAATCTGGTTGTTGTGTGTCTGTAGCTTCCGGTGTCGGGGCGCTCGGTGACGCTCTGTGACGACTCGTCGGTCGGTCTGCTGTGCGACGGTGATGATTCGCTGCTAACTCTCAGGTGGACAGCTTACCTGTCTGACATCCCAACCTCTGAGCTCCCCGACCTCCACCACGTTGGTGAGCAGAGACGAGTTCAACAGACAGAAAGTGATTTAATTTGTCAGTGATCATCAGCTGTGGTTCCTAACATAGAGGTTAGAACTATAAAACAGATCTGAGGGTTCACAGAATTAATAAAAACCTTTTCTCTTAAACTCCAGCTTCTGTGGAGCCTCTGAAGGTTTTGTTGCTGTGCTCAGCTTTAAGGTTTGTTGGACCTGAATCTGGATCCTGCTGCTGTTTTCTCCAGGTCTCTTCCTGAATGAGTCGAGGCTTCGGGAAGATGTTCAGAGACTTCTGCTTGACATCCGGTCCGTGCTCCCATCAGAGCCCAGACTGGTTTCCATGACAACGCTAAGCTTCGGCTGTTCCCGTGGTTACCACCTGAGCGGTGACGGTGAAGGCTGCGGTGAGTTGGGTTATCTATGACCTTTGACCTTTGTGGGGTGATGACTAAATGAATGTAAATAATTGAAATGTATTTCACTGGATCTCCTGCGTTTGCAGTTGTTTGTCCTGCTGGAAGTTTCTTCAGGGAGGGGGCGTGTTTTCTGTGTCATCAAGGAACCTATCAGAATGAGGAGGGGCGGGACTTCTGCAACAGTTGTCCCAGAGGCTCCTCGCCTGTTGGTGCATCATCTGTCAATCAGTGTGAGTTTGTTAGCGCGCAGACACAAATCGCATGAATTCATATTCTAATGGTTTTTCATGTCTGTTGTTTCTAGAATTTGCTCATATTCAGTTTAGAAATTTGTTTGAAACTTTAAAAAGCAGGAACTACAAACCTGGTTTTACCTAGCGTGTAATTCACCTGTCTGTGTCACAGGTGTGACAGAGTGTGAGGGGCGGGGCCTGCGGTGTTCGGAGCGAGGGGACTTCCTGCCAGCGCAGCCTGACTTCCTCTCCGACAGGTGGAGGTGTGTCAACAGCAAAGGGGAGGAGCTTGAGTGGACCTACAGCAACAAACCTCTAACTGATGACGAATGCGCAGGTGACACACGGCATCCAATCAGAGAGCAGCTGTGTGTTTAGTTAGGGTTCGTTAAACGCTTTGTGTGTGTTTGTAGTTCTCGGCAGGTTTGAGGCCGTTCCTGGATCAGATCTTGTTCTTGGAGCTGAAGATACAGAAGTCCTGCAGACTGTGACCTCTGACCTCACAACCTGTGTGCAAGGTGACACACGGTGACATCACTGAAATTATATTTGAGTTATTCTGCCTTTCTGTCGTCATGGAACAAACATGTGCTCATGTTTAAGTCAAACGTCTGTAAACGTGCTAATGACGTGCTCGTTTCTCTCAGCATGTGCAGAGGAGCCGTCCTGCCACCACGTGGCGCTGTTCAGCAGTCAGACTCAGTGTGAACTGTACAGCACACACACACAGAACACACACTGCAACACCTCCCAACAGGTGAACACACGCTAAGAACCTCCAGCAGTTTTAACCCGTACTAAAAGTCTTTTTAACCCAAACTTCACTGTATTAACATCATTTTCAGTTCGTACAGAGGGTTTGTTTCATGAACTTTTATTGATTAAACTGTGTTTCTACAGACGAGTGGGTTTCTGGGTAATCCTCAGGCTGAACACTTTGATTGGCTGAGCTGCTCTGTGAAAGTGAGGGGAGGAGCTTTAGATATGTTGGTCATCAGGAAAAAAGGTACCGGTGCTGCTGCACGTGTGAGTGTGTGTCCGGTCTGACAGGTGTGTTCAGGTGTGTGTGTGTGTTTCAGGGGCGGAGTTTTCTTCCCGCCAGCAGCAGCAGAGTTTTGTGCAGATGAGGATGATGAAGACGGTCTCAGGTGTGTTCAGGACGCAGGTGTTCTCCTCTAGACGGACGTCTCTGTCCGACACCCATCGTTTCTGTCAGGACGGCTGCAGCCGCGACACCTGCTGCGATGGATTCATCCTGAACCAGAACAGCCTTAACGGAGGTACGTTACCATGGAGACGGGGGAGAGAGAACTAAAAGCGAATGAATATGAGTTAATGAAGATAACAATTTCATGAACACACAAGCCCCTCCCCCTCAGGTTCCCTGCTCTGTGGTTGGCTGAGAGCTCCGTCAGTCCTGATGTGTGGTGACCAGGACTGGGATGTGATTGGACAGGGAACTGCCAGTCGTATCTGTGGGGCGGGTCTAAGCTACAACGAGCAGCAGAAGAGCTTCGTGTTTGACTTTGGAGGACAGAACTTCACCATCAGTAGGAAAACAGAACCACGGCAGAACCACAGGATGATTAAAATAACTTTTAAGAACGTGTTTTTCTCATATAATTGTTCCGTGTTCTCCTGGTTCAGGTGACTCTGCTCTGGACCCCGACAGTAAGAACAAGACGGACTACCAGGCCTCCATCGTTAGTTTCCAGGCCGTCTACATGAACACTGGTACCTCGCTCTGGACCGCGGTTTTATCAGGAGCTGGAGCTGCAGCTTGATACCAGAGTTTAGATCATTGTCATCTGTCACTGTGTTGTGTTTGTCAGGTGCTGGTTCTGCTGGTCCTTCTTGTGCAGCTGCAGAACTCAGTCGTCCTCTGGATGGTTCGTATCCTCTCTCAGGTTCTACTGATGTAGACACTGTTATCTCAACATGCTGTTAAATCATTTTTCACCAGGACACAGAACCTGAACCTTCAGTGAAGATGAATCAGATCTAGAACTAAACGCTTCTGATGTGACCCTTGTTTATTTTCAGCGTCGGTGCAGCAGAAGTTTGAGGTTCTTGCGGAGGACAACGTCCTGGTGGATCCTCAGAGGAAGCTCCCCGTTCTCTCATTCTGGCTCAACAAGAACTACAACTTTCCGCAGGCGCTGCTGCAGTGTCTTTCCCGTATGTCACGGAAACAGTGGAGACCAAAGCAGGTGACCGTTTGTTGTGAGCTGAACCCGTCGTGTTTGTTTCCAGGATGTGATGCGGAGCAGCAGTGTTCTGTCGTCGACCTACGAGACGCCGACTCAGCAGGTTTCTTCAGCTGCACGTTGTATCCGAACAGTCGAGTCTGTGGAGCCTACGACAAACCTCTGAGACGGCCGTGCCCCGTCCTGCTGGACAAACCCCCCAACAACACCTACACTAAGGCAGGTGTGTCCACCGCTGCTGAGACTGGTTCTGTAAGTACGTCAAAGCCCATCAGAAACCAAAGTCGGTTCTGTTCTGTGTTCAGTGATTCTGTCTGGACCTGTGAAGACTTTCTACCAGAGAGTTTCCTTCCAGAAGATGGTTTCTTATTCCGTTCACAGTCGAGTCAGTGTTAGAGAAAACACGCCGCTGTCTGACGGGTAACACACACACACACACACACTCTACAGGACACACACACACACACACACTCTACAGCACACTCTACAGGACACACACACACACACTCTACAGGACACACACACACACACACTCTACAGGACACACACACACACACTCTACAGGACACACACACACACACACACACTCTACAGGACATACACACACACACACACACACACACACTCTACAGGACACACACACACACACACTCTACAGGACACACACACACACACACTCTACAGGACACACACACACACACACACTCTACAGGACACACACACACACACACACACACTCTACAGGACACACACACACACACACACACACACTCTACAGGACACACACACACACACACACTCTACAGGACACACACACACACACTAAACTGTCCAACTGACCGTCTGAGACTTTCAGGTTTATGGACTGTGAGCGCCGCTGTGACGAGGACCCTTGTTGCCGTGGTATTGGCTACGTCCGGGACACCAAATCACCAGGTGAGCTATGGTTTGATTTTAAGACCAGCTGCTGCACAGACCCACACATCTGTCAATTAGTGTGTGTGTGTGTGTGTGTGTGGGGGGGGGGGTGATCTGACCCTGGGGGCAGATGATGAACAGAAACTTACCTGATGTTCTGTCTGTGTCTCTGTGTGTGTGTGTGTGTGTCAGCAGGCAGCTCAGACGTGGTCTGCTTGTCTCTGATCAGTCTCGGGGTCCAGACCTGCAGTGAGGACAACACGTCGACCTGGAGCACTCAGGACTGCAGACCGTCTGAAGTGAAGACGGCACCAGACCCGTTGGGCTGGTACCAGAAACCTGGTACAAGAACACACTGATCCTCACAAAGACACAGAGATACTCAGAGTAACTGTGTGATGTGATGTTTGTTTTTAGTGAATCAGTGGAGTCCAGATCCTGGTCTCTGTCCCTCGTTCAACCTGCCGCCAACCAGAAGCAACGGTGAGAAAACTGCAGTACTACCACCAGTTCACTACTACTACAAGTACTACAAGTACTACTCCTGTATTACTGATTATTGTACGTCAATGAGTTATTGTCACTGTAATACTGCAGTACCTGTAGTTCCACTACTACGGTTACTGCACCACTACTAATACTAATAAACAGCTGTTACCAGGAGTAATCAGAAGTACTTTTTGATATTTGTGCGTCAGTGTCTTTGAACGAGTGGCGTCTCCTCCCGGACTCATCGGTTCTGGTTGACCCATCTCTTTCTACATATGATATCATCCACGTGAGCCGTGACATCGTCACTGACAAGGAGAAGACCAGGGATTGGTGTCTCCATGGTAACCACAGTTATATTGAAAAAAGTCCGTAGTCAGGTGGTGGACCATGTCACTGTTTACTTCCTGTTTCAGCCTGTCAGGAGGCGGAGTCTTGTGTTGCTGTGTCACTGAGCGAGGTGGAGTCTGCCACTCGCTGCATCCTCTACCCTGACACCACAACCTGTGGACTGAGCTCAGCCCCTGGCTCCTCTGGCCCCGCCTCCTCCTGCAGACTGCTCATTACAGAGCCCGCCCCCCAGGTGTATGTGAGGACAGGTGAGGCACTGTCTGTCACATTCGTCTCCATCGAGGGTCGTGGGATCCTGCAGGGCATTGCCGTGGAAACAGTCCTGGGTTCATACAGGAGGACAGTGGTTCAGTTTCTGGGAGTCCCGTACGCCCGTCCACCAATAGGATCACTTCGCTTTGAAGATGCTCAGCCAGCCGATTGGACGGGAACGTGGGACGCCACAAAACCACGGTAAGCACCGGTCTGAGCCAACACCTGAGTGATCAAACAGACACAGCTCTGACAGCAGTGTGTGTTTCAGTCCGAGTTGTGTCCAGCCCGGTGATGTCCAGTCTGCAGCCTCCAGTGAAGATTGTCTCTACCTGAACGTCTTCAGTCCTGCTGCTCAGGTGAGTCCATGTTACGACCGGATCACACTTTAATTCAATTCAATTCAATTAATCTTTATTTGTATAGCGCCAAATCACAACGAAAGTCATTTCAGGGCACTTTACATTGCAAGGTTTAGGACCTTGCAAAAATATAGATGTATATATAATCAAAATAATGCGGAAAACCCAACAATCCCACTTGAGCAACAGTGGAGAGGAAAAACTCCCTGCGCAGGTTTTCAAACCACTTTTCTTAAATCTAAGATAGTACAAGAAACCTAAGTATTAGAACTACTGAGTTATGATGGGCTGTACTGAAAACTTCTTTAATCCTGATTTGCAAATCCACAAAGTTTAACATTTTATGAACGGGGATACATGCACGTTCAGTTAAATACACTGTACATTAATGTTACTCAGCCAGCCCTGAAGACTTAGCTGTGGAGGCAGAGATGTGGAAGGGGTTTAGAGAAAGTGACACATATACAGTAGGCGATGTGCATCTCCTGGACAGATCGAGCATTCCCTCTGTGATAAGAGGCAAAACATGACTTCAAACAACAGCTCAGCCTTCTTTCTTTCGCTGGAAAACACACTCTTGCATGTACATAATTCAAGCTGAAGATTCCTGTGGAGGCAGAAATCAAGAGATAACTTGGCTCCGTCTTTATGACAGCGTCAACTCGCTTTTCCTTTGTGTTCCAAGGCCTCGTATTTTAGAGACACTGTCATGTCTTCCTGCACTTATCTCTCTCTCTCTCTCTCTCTCTCTCTCCAGGACAGCATGCTCTCGCATCACACTCCACTGAACAACCCATCCATTAGACAGAGCATGACTGATTAAATCGTTTGCAGATCCCATGAAATGAAAAAAAAAGAAAAGAATACAGGCATCCATGTTTAGCTGCAGAGATCTGTACACACTACTCGACTTAACTCAGACTGACCACGCACTGTCACGGATGAAGATTTACTAATTAAACTTCTTCTTCTAAACAGGATTTTTTGAGGACATCAGAGCTTTTCGCCAGCTTTCTCCAAAAACATGTCAAATTAGAGCTGCTTCTAAATGAAAGTAGAAGCTTTGTTGCTGTAAGTGAAAAACAGGTTCAGTTAAGCGTTCTTGATGATTTTCAACTGTGACTGTATCAGACACTTTTTATTAGTATCACAGATGTCCAGACACACTGAGGCTAATCAAATCAATCTACAATTAACTGATTGATCCATATCGTTATATGATTATTATTTTTTGGGGTTTCTCAAATATCTTCGCTTCCATCTGCATCAAATACCCTCTGACAGGCTAACCAATCCAACAGAGAGAGAATGCCAACACTCATCATCACTCATACAGCAGCACAGTGCGCAACTGCCTTGGTTGATTCTCATGGCGCATGTACTGTACACTCCTTTAGAACTGTTGGTCAGATGGTCAGATCGCCCTGAACAGAGCGGGAGGGGCGAGTCCAGTCGTTCAAGTCCACTTCACACCTCAGCAAAAGAACGAATAAGCAGAGGCTAAAACTTCTTCTATCACCAAAGCGTCCCTGGATCCTGCCTTCCCCACAGCTCAGCACCAAGCGCCATGCTGATTGTCCACATTTTCACATTTCAACATCTTTCTGAGTGTAAACTATGTAAAACACCTGTATCATAAAGTAAAATTCACTTTCTATTCACAGACTCTTTTTGACCTGGCAACGTCTTGATCTGGCCTTGAAGACTGAGCTGTAGAGCATGTCGTCATGCACACACTGAGGACCACAGCTGTACAGATGTGTAGAGTGTGTGTTGTATAACAGGCTACAGACATAAGAAACTCTTATTATTACATCATATAGTTCAGCTCCCGAGTGGACAGAACAGATTTAAAACCTCTGTCTGACAGTCAGCTGACGCCGCTTTCTTAAAGTTTCCTTAGTCTCCTTAACTTTCTACTGTACTCATGTGTGAGTGCCCTGTTAGTCCCCCCCAACCCCCACCGTGGCAGCACACCAAACAAAGATGGATAATAAACGTACGTACCATGAGCCTTCGTTAAGTTACACCGGTGAGTTGTGAAGCTGTGCCCCCTCTAGCATGCGTCCTCTTGCTCCATGGAGAGGATGCGGGTGTTCAGGTCGCTGTTCGCTCAGAGGATGATGCGCTCACAGGAGACTGTCCGGCAGCTCGGTGCTCTGCCTCCAGCTCGCAGGCTGCAGGGGCAGCTGTGACGTCCGGCCACGGCCTCCCGCTCCCGGCTCCATCAGCGCGCAGGGAGGAGCTGATCGGGGGGGGGGTCCGAGCACAAGATTCAACGGCCACTTCTGATGTCGCTATCACCTAGACTTCATCTTTCCTCCAGCTCTGTGATGTGGGCGGTGGAGATGATTTCAGATCACGACACTGCTCGTAAATAAGAGTATGTATGTGGTGACGACAGTTGTTGTGTCAAGAAGAGCGGTCACGGTCACGATTCATCCACAGACACATCACGTGTTTGGTCTGTGCCTGTGCGCTCTGGCTGTGCTTTTAATGTGAAAGGACACAGATCTCTTACAGGAGTAGCGTACAGATATTTACCGTACCTGCGATGCTGTCCTGTCCTCGCACCCTCCTTAATCCAGGTCAGTGAAGAAAGTGGCTCCGCTCTATTTGCCACTACCGATGTGCCGCATGTTACGTAGAGCGAGGGCGGGGACACCCGGTGAAGTAAACTGGAGGCGGCAGCTGATGGCGTGGCGTGTAATCCATCAGCTGATCAGCCATGGTAACCATCCCTGTTGAGAGACGTTCACTAACTTGTTCTAATATTTTCCCACAGTGCTACAAAACGAGTGACTCGTGGGTTCATGCATAAACTGATGCATGATGCTGTGACTCGCCACGAAGGGATTTCTAATGGAGCAGCAGCAAATGAGTCCAGTGTCATCGTCAATGTTCTTTTCAAACCCACGCATGTGTCTGAGAGCAGACCAGGGCCATGTATCTCTACATTATTCACATGTTCTCTGCTGCACAACTCCGTGCTCTTCATGGGATTCAAAGGAGGAGCACTCATCCATCCAGTAGCCATACCCGCTTCAGTAGCTGAGGTTGGGAGCAGTGACGTCATTTCAACCGTGCACAGTATTCCTCCTGTTCAGCTGTACACTCTTAGTCTGCAAATAAATTCTCCACTAAGTTTGATTAAGACATTTTACTTATGTGTAGAACTGAAACAAGGCAAATAAAGATTTGCGAAGCAAAAACAGTAAGTACTTTGAAAATCAAAGAAATAGTGTAAAATATTGTAACCTTTGTGTCCAGACCAGGCCAGCAGACACAGTATGTGTGACAAGGATTACTCACTTGTTGGTCATGTGCCATGATGTTACTGCTCCTAAACCTTGAAGAAACTGACGTCCACCCATGAAAAGGAGTTTGCTAACCTCAGTTCAATCAACCAGCCTAAATATGCAACGATTTTTATAACAAAATATCTGCTATGGATCAACATAAACCCCACCCCACACAAATGTTTGTGGATCCACTGCATCATGTGCTCCACAAGAAGAGACAACCGTTCACACAGGCACTGTCTAATAGAAGTTGTTTCAATTTAATAAGGCTTAACTGACATAGTAAAATAAAGAAAACAGTAAATTGATTCTTCAAAAACAACTCTTGGTTTGGTAGATTGAGATTTATTAAACTTCTGAGGTAGTTGTTTAAACGCACAAATGTCTTTCAGCAAAATTAGATTGTCTGTTGGGTAAACTTCTGGCTTAAGAAGAAGAATCCACCTTATTGTCATTGCATACAACAAAACAGGCAGCCCTCGGGGAGCCAGTGCTGAGTGTCTCGCTGAGGGGTGGGCTGGGCTGGGTGCCTTACCTGGGAAACAATCCTGCTATTTCTGCACCCTAGACCTCTGCCTTAACCACTGAGCTAACAGGCCGCCAGGTAGAGATGGGCCGTTTGACACCGAGGCTTCGAAGCCTGTTTCACTCTAATGAAGCAAAGTGGTTCGAAACAGTGTT
>JAUMTR010000008.1:247722-268638 GCA_032270685.1 Microctenopoma stevenorrisi | reverse complement strand
TGTACTCGGCCCCGTGTACTCGGCCCCGTGTACTCGGCCCCGTGTACTCGGCCCCGTGTACTCGGCCCCGTGTACTCACGCATTTCCACAGGGGACGTATGAACCGTTGCTCAATTGACCACAGTTTCCATATTTGTTTCCCTTTTTGTTGACTGATGAGAAACAGACGGTTGGAGCACTGGTAGCATCTAAACACACACACACACACACACACACACACACAGAAAAAAGAAAAGTAAATTGGTTCAGACTCAAACAACTTAAATTAAACTCTGTAGTTTCAGTAAATTTGTTTTTTTTCATCAAATAAATTGGAGCTTGTTCAGCGTAAACTCCTCTGGTTGGTTCTAGTCTAGATGATCTTACTGGGTCTAAACTGGGTCTAAACTGGGTCTTACTGGGTCCCCACAGCATCTGGCACTGGGTGTGCATGCTGGAGCAGACTCCTTCGTAGCAGTAGGACGTGTCGTCTTCACAGGGTTCTCCGTTCTGCAGGAAGACGTTGGGGGGGCAGTGCGGGGACGAGCCGGTGCAGAACTCTGGGAGGTCGCATTCTCCGAGCAGCTCACGGCACACGAAGCCCGCTGTCCGTAGCTGGGGGGGGGGGGTGTTAGATAAGGACAAAGAAATAGTTGTGTTGCACTAGTGCGTCGTGTTGCCCTCACTTTGCAGTCCTGACAGCAGATCCCATCAGACGAGCACTGTGCCCCGGGAACCAGCTGACAGGTGGAGGCGTTGCAGCAGGGGTCCTCACACTCCTGACCAATCAGAGCAAAGCAACACATCAACAGGCAGAACAACCAGAGCACCGACTCGGGCACGGGCAGGTAGAGACCGGAGAGCACCTCTAACAGGCCGCAGTCACACTCCTCCCCTTTCTCCACGTACAGGTTTCCACAGCGCGGCCCCCCCAGCAGGCGGTCCGGCTGCGGGACGTTGAACAGACACATGCCGCCTCCGTACAGCAGACTGACGGACAGATCTGCAGCGCTGCAGCTGCTGAACTGCTGCCCCGGCATTAACCTGAGGGTCAGAGGTCACAGGTCACAGGCAGGAAACCAACTCTCAGATCATCCACTCTGCAGTTCACATGTTCTGGTTCTGACCCAGTTGAGGGCTCCATGATGCATCCTCCGAGCCGGGGCTCGTTCTGACAGGCGCAGTGTCGCTCTGCTGTGTCGTGGCTCATTCCCAGATTGTGACCGAGCTCGTGAGCAACGGTGGAGGCCACGCCCAAAACACTGACCAGGTGATCCTGAGAGATAATTTTAACCAGAACATTTCTAAAGACTCAAACTGGGATGAAGAAATCCAAACCAGCAGCTTCTGAACACAAACAGGAAGTGAGCAGCGACAGCTGTGATGTCACTGAATGTTGCACAGCTGAACCCGTGTTTACTGACCACGTTGACTCCACCGGACCGGTCTCTGGAGCACATCGACGACTGAGACGCCATACCCACCGTGGTGCCGTCAAACGACCCGCCCCTGCAAAATAAAAGGTCACGTTTATCACAGTCATCAGCAGGCTTTTATTTTGGTAAATGTTTCTGTCCTACATGACGAGCTGGGCGTTGTCATGGCGAAGGCGCGGCAGCAGCTCCCTGGTCCTCCAGTCCAGGAAGTTGTTGAGGGTGTCCGTTGGATTCTTCTCCACTCGGATCTTATTGCGGTCGCTCCAAATCTCCAGACCGGTCAGCGCCACGCGGACGTTCAGGGGGCGGTAGAACTGGCACAAAGCAGTGTGATCATTACTCCTCCTTTTAAAAACAGAGCTGGGAAACTAAGAGCAGGGTCACGGGTCTCACCCAGTCCACCTGGTTGGCCACGTCCAGCATGCGGTAGATGATGGTCTTATTGTTTCTCTGGTGATTCAGAAACTGTGAGGAGCAGATCAGACGCTTAGTGATGTCATTGCCTCACGTGTCACAGCTGATAAATGACATCACACAAACCTCCTGATGATCGGCCACCAGCACCAGCTCGATGTATTTGGTCTCAGACAGGATGTCCCTCCTCCTCTGCACAGAAAACATTCGTTATTAAAAGAGATTGAGCATTTTTCACCCTGGGTTTCTCCTCTCAGGCTCCAAACAGGCTGCCTGGTTGTTAAAGAGGAGGAGGCCCACAGGACTCCCCTCTATCCACCCCACCCCTCCACCCGCAGCGTGGGTATCAGGTTACTCTCACCCTGTGTGTGTGGGGGGGGCTGTGGATTGGAGGAAGAGCAGTGTGAGAAACGCCACAGCCTCCAGCATCGTCACTTTCAAAAGGGCTGGTGAAGAACACCAGGTGGACTCCTCCTTCTTCATCAACTCCTCCTCCTCCGCTTCCTCCACTCCCATGTCCTCCACTCTCCCCTGCGCCCCCCTCACCCTCAGCCTGCTGGTGGTGGTGTTCGTCCTGAGGCTGCAGCTCAAATCTCAGGGTGGAGTTGATGGCGATGACGCCGCTGCAGGAGGAAACACAGTGACGTAGCAGAGGTTACTGCCTCAGGTGCACAGAGTTAACGTACACCTGCCCATGAATCTGTGGCGAGGAGACTTCTGTTCCCTGAGTTTAGTCTGCAGGGCAGCGTTCAGACAGATTTACTGTAAAATGATTACGAAAGAGTCCAAATCTCTGTGCCGGTCAGCTGGACAGAGGTTTCTGTGTCCACAAACTGGACCTGGTCTCTTCACGTGAGCTGGTACATAAATCCACTAATCCTCCCTGCAGCCTCTGTGCTGCAGAGGTCAGAGGTCACCAGCACTGATCCGGATCAGGTCAACACACAGAGAAACGCTAACGATTTCTGCTGAGTCCGGCCAAGAAACACAAAGACCTGAAACACAACAAATCCTGGACAAACCGGATCGAAGGGTTTTAGGTTTAAACAGGTTTAGCTTCCTTTGTTTATCTCTGAATTACCACAGACTCACTGGAACGTTTCCTATGTCCAGTGAAGTTTTCATCAGGTCAGATTAAAAACCAACATGTGATGTGAGTCTGTCATCAGCCCGGGGGGGGGCTTGCTGTCACTAAGCCGCTCACTTACCGGAGTCCGGAGCAGGTGCTCAGAGCCACTCTGGACTGAGAAAATCCTTGGACGCTGCCGTGGTAAAAACAGTTCGTCTGCACACAGACACACAAACGTGTTACAGGTGAGACCCGCAGAGAGGCAGTGAGAGACAGGTCGCGGTGCGTTCGCTGACTCACCACAGGGTCGGCTCTCGCAGACACGACGGTCCCGTTGGGCAGGTAGTAGAAGATGTTGGGCGGTTTGGGCAACAGGTTGCTGCACAGAGACGACACGCATCAGAACCCAACGAGGTCATTTTAACAGATGCAGCAACAACTTTAGATATTTATAGGTGTTTAATATCTTAGTCATGTGCACAGCTTTGGGTCAGCAAACGAGCTTACGAAGAGATCAAGATGAAAAAGTTGTTTTGGAGCCTAAAACGGGTGAAATTCCAAACGTGCTCAGTGTTTAACGTTGAAGGAGCAGAATCAGCTGCTCAGGTTTTCAGGTCAAGAACAACGACGAGGCTCCGAGCTCAACGCGTTTCAGTCCAGGACTCAGAGACCAGGACGGAGCATGAGGGTTGAAGCAGCTGACGGGATCTAAACCTTCACAGGTTTCATGTTCAAACGTGTGATGTGTTCAGTGTGAATCAGACTTACTGGTTCTTCTCCAGGTCCAGCAGGAAGAGTCGCCCCCCCACCTCCAGTCCACACTGCAGCCTGTCAGGATGACCGTCCTGAAACAGGAGGCAGAACATTTCCTTTCAACAAACAGAACCAAACGAGACTAAACCAGGATCAGGTCTAAAACCCGTTTATATCTTTATTATCTTTGGGACGTCTTGTCCGTTGATGGATCTGGACTTCCTGTCCAGCGCCTCCTCGCTCGGTCCCCTCTGCTCAGCAGAAGGTGAAGGTGTCTGTGTTCTGTGGCTTTTAGATATGAACTGGACTTAACCCGACTGCGTTAGTGCTGCGTACAGTACATGCTGGATCATGGTGCCGAACCAGGTCCAAAACCGTAAAACCTCCACACCAATCATCTGAAGCTTCCCTCAACACATCTGTGACCATGTTTAATGAGAAACATGGTCACTGGACATGTTTGGTTCCACTGCATCACACACACAGCTGTAAAGATGTGGTGGAGGTTGATGGAGGCTGTGCAGCGATCCAGAGTCCAACTGTGGTTTTATACACGTCAGTGTTGTGTCTGAGCTTTTTCTCCATTAAACCACAACAGAACAGAGGACAGAGGTTCTGAGGACAGAGGTTCTGAGGGTTCTGAGGACAGAGGTTCTGAGGATTCTGAGGACAAAGGACGGAGCAGGTTCTAAACCGTCACATTGGGTAAAGCTTGCTGTTCTTGCTTGCACAGAGTTTGCTGTGTAAACACGGGTTGACTCTGGACCTGCAGTGAGTACAGTGTGATTTTGGGTGGAGTAATCTTTTAAAACAAGCAGAATTCCCCTGTTTGCTTTCTCCACCCTACACGTGCTTTATACTGTGGGGGGTCACATCATTGTGCAGCAGGATGGGGGGGTGTTTGTTGGCTCAGTTCAGCTGGTTGGGTCCGATTCTGGAACCTCAGAGGAAACAGAATCACAGGACAGCCTGTGCTGGTTCTGGTGTTTGGTCACGTCCTGCGTTTAGAATCCTGATACTTGAACATGTTAGCGCCGCGTGGTTAGCGCCGCGTGGTTAGCGCCGCGTGGTTAGCGCCGCGTGTTATTTAAAATAAAACTTCTGTTTGAATCTGAGCTCAATGACTGAAGGAAAAGAATCTGATTTCTTCATGTGAGAATCTGTTGGTTCACACTGACGCAGCAACATGTGGGTGGAGGCTGTGACTCACCCAGGTGATGGGGGGGGGGGGTCTGTGTGTCTGACTCCTAGAGAACTTCAGCGACTCCATCTTTAATGAAGGGTGGTGTTAAAAAGTAAGGTGGAGTAAAAACATGGCCGTGTGATATTTCTCTTTCCCTCTCTCTCTGTTTCATAACCTCTCTCGTCCACTCTCTCACCATGTGCTTACTGGGTGGGTCCGTTTTTATACAGTTATCACCCCCCCCATCCTCCTCCTCCTCTTAGTGAGCTCATGTCTGTGGCTCGGGCTCAGATGATGTCAGGGCTGCTCGGAGCTGCCGACCACAACAGAAGGAGGAGAGAAAAGGAGGAGCAGGGTTCAGGCGTGTTCTCACAGGAAACAGGAACCTTGGAGAAGGAGGATTAAAGCGCCACAGATGGTTCTCGTGTTTCAGTCTTTGGTTTCTAAAGGTTCCAAAAACTCAGAGTTAGAATCCCTGACGGACAAACACCACCCTCAGCTCTCTCTCCGGTTTCCTCCTGTCTGGGTGGAGTTGACATGGGAGAGGGGTGTTGACAGGAAGTGATCTCAGAGCTTCTGTCAGCTGCACAGGAAAAGTCCACCCCCCCAACACTCCAACTTCCTTCCTGTCTTATTAACTTTGACTGAGCCACTGGACTAATGACCAGTCCGGTTCCTGCTCCAGAACCTCCAGAACACGTCCTCATGGACACGTCCAGATTCTCCCACATTAGAGGGAATTTATGACACTGAGCTTATTAATAAACACGAGACAGACAGAGACACAGACAGAGAGACAGACAGACAGAGAGAGACACAGACAGACAGAAAGAGACAAAGACACAGAGAGACACAGACACAGACAGACAGAGAGAGACACAGACAGACAGAAAGAGACACAGACACAGAGAGACACAGACACACAGACACAGAGAGACACAGACAGACAGACAGAGACACAGACAGACAGAAAGAGACACAGACAGAGACACAGACAGACAGAGAGAGACACAGACAGACAGAGAGAGACACAGACACAGAGAGACACAGACAGAGAGACAGACAGACAGAGAGAGACACAGAGAGACAGAGAGAGACACAGACAGACAGAGAGAGAGACAGACAGAGACACAGACAGACAGAGAGAGACAGTCTGTATAAATACAGGTGTCGACAGCAGAACACTTTATTAATTTGTTAACGTGTTGCACTCTACAACACAAACTGCAGGTAACCATGGTGACGGGCGGGGGAAGGGTGTGTGTGGTAACAAACCAGTAATGTCAGGGAAACTTCAGTAATAGGCCAACAGAACCTGCTGAAACCCTTAAAGAACCAGTACACGTACCTGTAGAGCTTCAGCCAGGCTCCGCCTCTGTCCGTCCACCAAGATGAAGGGGCGGGTCTTCTCCAACAAAGGGAGGCGCCGTCGCCTGTCCACACCTGGGGACACAGACAATAAATGGTTCTTACTGGGTGAGGTAGGAGCTCCTGTTCCTGTTCTGCTGTGAGCCAGAACCCCGAACACCAACATGTCTCACGTCTCCGAGAACGCGTCTCACGTCTCCAGTGACGACAACTACACTAGACAGATAATTTAGTCCACATCAGATCTATGCACCGGAACGGTGATCATTCAGCTGAGGTTCTGACCCAAAGTCCGAGGCCTCGGTTATATCTGGTTTCATCAGTGGATCAGTTTAACACTCTGACAACTAGAAACAGAACCTGCTGACCCGGGTTCTCGCTGGACTTCTGCTGGTCCACTCATTGAACAACTGTGGACATGTTTCTTTTCTTGTGATTTTTATGGGACCTGAGTACACGCCAACCTGTCTGGTACCCGACCACGCCCACTCGATGACGTCACACAGGTGAAATTAATAAAAATAACGTAACGTCCTGCTGAACGTACAGTTGTGTTACTTGCGTAGACGCCCTTACCCGTCACGGTCAGGCCGTCGGTACCGTCCGTCTCTCCGCCCTGACGGAGAACCGCTCCATCCTGTGGTGTGTTCAGGGACCTACAGACAGTGAAGGCAGCACGGCCGCCGAGCAGCAGCAGCAGCAGTAACGGTGCAGGGGCTCCGTTCATCCCTGCGTCACCGGCAACAGGTTGTTCTGGTCCGTGAGTGAGTGTGTCGCGAGCCCGTCCCGTCACCTCACCGTGTCCGAGCACCGGGGCAGGCTCCACCGAAACTCCATCACGGTAACATCCACAGAGAGGAGCGGGTCCGAGCTAAGGGCTACAGCCGGGGAAGTGACCGTTAACTGAGCGTGAAGGCAGCGGGCAACCCGCCCTGCGCAGCCCCGGTAAAACAGTTTCTGTCACTGAAAACTACCGTTACCACCGGACGGACTCAGTTAGTTCAGGTCGGTTGTGCTGCTGTGACGAGGCGACGGTTCGGTTTTTCCGTCCCGAAAGACGTGAACGCGAGCTAATCACCGAAGGACACCGGACCGCCCGTGTTTATACGGGAGCTAACGTCATGTAGCTAAGTGAAGCTAAGCGGAGCTAGCACGACATACCGGATGTAGTCACGCTCGGCCTTCAAAATATTTTACTTTACTTTACTTTGCTTGGCAGACGCTTTTATCCAGAGCGACTTACAGGGAGCTAGTGCTGGGTGTCTGGCTCAGAGACACACCTGGTAGAGGATGGACTAGGAGTCAGACGGGGTTCGAACCCACAACCTTCTGCATCCCAGTCTGACGCTTAACCCATAGAGCTACCAGGCCACGAATAAATTATAAAAATAAGTTCACATTTTCCAGAGTTTAAATGTCATTAACCCACGTTCCAACATGATCAATATCAGATATTAGCAAAGTGAACAAATACAGAAAGATAATAAATACTGCTGCGTGGTTTGTGTTAGACTGAAATAAAATACTTTATTTTGAAATCTGGATGCAGTAGTTCCACACCTGCGCTGCTTTACACAGGTATGGGGCTGGCAGCAGGACACACACACACACACACGCTGGGAGGGTGGTTCCTCGCCAGATTTAACCCCTTACTCACTGTCTGCAGGGATCAGCAGGTTTCTCCGACTCACTGCTGAGATTCTGTTCCCTCGTTTAGTGTCAAACTTTAGATTCCTTAATATATTTTCTAACTGCTGAGTAAATTTGTAAAAACATTTCTTAAATTAAACTTTTACATGTCCACAGCATCACAAAATGTTTCTGGTCATTTCATGTCAGTCGTCTTTTATATTCACTCTGTGATTCAACAACCGCCTCATGCACAGGGTCCTCTGGGCCTCAGTAATCCGTCCTGGTTTGAACGTGTCGTGGTTGTTGGTGCTACACGGGCTGGTCAGTGTTTCAGAAACTGCTGATCATCTGGGATTGTCATGAACAACCATCTCTAGGGTTCACAGAAAATGATTAGGCAGCAGCAGAAGACCACACCGGGCGCCACTCCTGTCTGATAAGAACAGGAAACTGAGGCTACTGTTCGCACAGGATCAATGAAGTTGGACAATAGAAGAAGGAAAAATGTTGCCTGGTCTGATGAGTCTCTTCTGCTGCGTATTCGGATGGTGGGGCCAGGATTTGGCGTCAACAACATGAAAGCATGGATCCATCCTGCTTCATATCACTGGTTCAGGCTGGTGGTGGTGCTGTAATGGTGTGGGGGACATTTTCTTGTCACACTTTGGGCCCTTCAGTACTAACTGATCATTGTTGCAGCGTCACGGTCTACCTGAGAGTTGCTGCTGACCGTGTCCATCCCTTTATGACCCGTGAACCCATCCTCTGATGGCTACTTCCAGCAGGATAATGCATCATGTTATACAGCTCTAATCATCTCAGGCTGCTTTCTTGAACATGATGAAGAGTTCACTGAACTTAAATGACCTCCACAGTCACCAGAGCTCAGTTCAACAGAGCAGCTTTGGGATGCGGTGGAACGGGAGATTCGCATCATGGACGTGAAGCCGACAAACCTGCAGCAGCTGCTGATGTGACGCTGTCATGTCAACATGGACCAGAGTCTCTGAGGAATGTTTCCAGGACCTTGTTGAATCTATGCCACGAACAATTAAGGCAGTTCTGAAGGCTACAGGGGTCCAACCCGGTACTAGCAATGTGTTCCTGATAAAGTGGCCGGTGAGTGTATATAGTGTGTATGGATGTGTGTGTGTGTGTGCTCAGCGGCTTTTACAGTGTCTTAATCTCTCATTAATTCTTCTGGTATCTGTCCCTGTGCTGTGGTAACTTCCCAGCATATCTTTAGAAACCAACACTATGACAATGCTGAAGTGACGTGAGGTCAGATGTCTCTGGACGACATGAGCGAGTCTGGCGACAGCTGCCGGATGTAAACTGATCCAGGGTCAGTGTCTGTGGATCAGCTGCCGTTTGAGCAGCTCGTCTTCATCTTCACACACTGACAACAAAATAAGGATGAAGATTTATTTTATTTTTAAACAGGGTGACATCTTCCTCTTTCTGTCCCACTCTGACCTGGGGCGCAGTGTGTCCCTTCAGAGTCTGACGTCTCCTGTGGGCGACGACACCCACACCTGCTGAGACACTGAAGCACCTGCAGACAGAGACAGTTTCACAGAGGTTTGTTGTTACCATCGCTCTGCACGTCCCCACGCAGACGTTTTCAGACGTCCCCACTCAGTCGTCCCTACGCAGACGTTTTCAGACGTCCCCACGCAGACGTTTTCAGACGTCCCCACGCAGACGTTTTCAGACGTCCCCACTCAGTCGTCCCCACGCAGACGTTTTCAGACGTCCCCACTCAGTCGTCCCCACGCAGACGTTTTCAGACGTCCCCACGCAGACGTTTTCAGACGTGTTTTACTTTACTTTACTTGACAGACACTTTTATCCAAAGCGACTTACAGGGAGCTAGCGCTGGGTGTCTGGCTCAGAGACACACCTGGTAGAGGATGCAACCTTCTGCTTCCCAGTCTGACGCTTAACCCATTGAGCTACCAGGCCACCGTTTTCAGACGTCCCCACACAGACGTCCCCACAGAGACGTTTTCAGTCCTCACGCTGACGTCCCCACACAGACGTCCTCAGTCCTCACACAATAAAACAGCTGATTCTCACCGTTCTGACTGTCAAGCCTCGGCTGCTGACGTGTTTTGTGTCCCAGGAGGAAATCCGTCTCTGGATCTGCAGGTTGTAGAGAAACAGGATCCGCTTTTTCTCCCTCTGACCGACACACACACACACACACACACACACACAGTTTGTTTCGTTCTGTCATTAAAGGTTTGTCACATCTGTCTGAACATCAGCGCTGAGGCCAAAGAAAAACCTGTAAGACACACTGGTACACTGAGTCTCTGAAGGAGCTGAGCTGGAAGCCTGAATCATTTCACTTCGTATTGGACCAGAACAGAAGTGAAGTAACTTTAACCTACCAGAAGCTGGAGCCACATGTGTGACGTCACGTTTTGGGTTGTTTAGACCAAAATACAACATTTAGCTCTACGCGGCCCTGATGTCCTCGTACGAGGACGTTCTACCTACTGTTTGTGCTTCTTACAAACATCCGATCAAAGACACAGTTTTGCATCATTACTCAGTTGTGACGTTTTAATTGCCCCTGGGGGTAAATGAAGTCTTCTGATTCTGATTTATAGTTTCAATGTAAAACAAATGTTTTCATATGTGAACATCTCAAAAACTACATCAAGTAAAAAGATGATTCTTAGTTTTTCCCTTCATCAATTAAAAAGGAAAGAGTTTAGGTCTTAGGAGGGTAAATATAAATACTCCATCAGTAATATGTCATTGGACAACATGGTTCTAGTGAAGTGATGAATGTGCAGAACGTGCCCCCCCCCCCCTCTGTTTCTGTTAACGTCTCAGCTCAGCACCGTGATAATGCTCTTACATTAATCTGCTCTCAGATCACATTTACTTCAGCTCACACACACACACACACAGTGTGTGTGTGTGTGTGTGTGCGTGCGTGTGTGTGTGTGCTGTTCCTGCTTCTCCTTCAGAAAGGAAATGACATCATGTGTGTAACATATGTTCAAACTAAAACAAAGACTCAAGTGTGTCGACTGTTTACGGTCAAACAATAAATACTAGAATACTGTTACTACTACTAATCCTACATGTAACATGTTTGACAGCAGTACTGTGCAGTAACACCTGTAAATACTCACAGTACTGTACTGGAGAGTACTGTGTTAAACAGTTCACCTAAAACAAATCAAACCTAAAGTTCCAAAGGTTTTTCCCTCATTTAACTTCTCGTGACACCGGTAGCCGGTTCTTCCTGAACTCCTCCTGTGCACACGGTCAAACATGTCGACAGTGATCTGATCTGAACCACGCTAGAAGTGAAGATGCATCACTCGGTTGGTATTTCTGGAACCACAGAACCAGCCGGTGTAACAGAGTGGAGCATCTTTCCTCTCAGACGATCTCTGGTTCTTTACTGAAGCAGGAACATGCACCTGCGGGTTGTAGAAGGCGGCGATGACCCGTCGGAGCCGGTTGGTGTAAACCTGAAAGCAGCTGAGCAGCGCCACCAGCAGGACCCAGCCTACACAGCTCACATACACACCCGCAGGGAGGGAGGAGGGAGGAAACACGCAGGCTGAGGAGGGAGACAAGGGGAGACGCTGCATTACTGGGTTTGTCCCCTGGATTCATAAGCTGTGAGTAGTTTCCTGTTGACAGTAAGAAGACAAAGCGTCCACATGTTTGTGGACACGAGCACCAATCAAACCTGTGAATATGGTCAATCTGTCATCAAAGCCTCATTTTCATATCGTGAGGCTGTGGATCGAGCTAACACAGAACCGCTGTCATTCTTTTAGAGGAACCCCAAATCAAGAAGGAACTCTTCATGCTGGAGGAAGTAAAATCCTCTTTGTTAAACCCGTTTGTACGTGTGTGTCGCAGGAATATGCTGCGACCTACCCTGGTTGTCGGTATGGATGTGGAGGCTGGACGAGCTGTTGAAAGCTGACACCGTCTTCCTCAGGAGCCGGGCCATCATGGAGGCCCCGCCCACTCTGATATCCACCTGGTGACCACCTGAAGAAGGGGGCGGAGCCATGGAAGCATAAACATGTCTTTGAGTGAGTGGAGGGCTAATGTTACGGTAATTAAGTCATTGATCAGCGTTTACTGGTCAGGTTGAACTGGGTGAAGGTGTGTCTGCTGACGATGTCCAGGACGTGGGACAGCGAGAAGTCGACGGTCAGCAGGACGACACACAGCAGAGCAACAGACAGCACCTGGAACCCACTCGATATCTGACAACACACGTTTCCATCATTGGACAATTCGCACGTTAAAGCATTTACTCAACTTCTGTTTAACGTGACTACACATCTACATTTCAGAGGGAATTACAATAAATAAATCACACGTGTCACTTCATTACTCTGCAGAAAACATTAATAATAAGAAGAAGAATTATAAATCAGCTCTATTGTTACCTCCTGCAACAAAAACTTCATTACTGGTAAAAACAGAACACAGGGTGTGATTTTATGGAATGAAGCAACTTTTAAAATAATGTCTTTGTGATTCTTCTAACATTAAAATGTCATAGATGCACAATAAAAATCACAACTAGTGACGTAACACCGTCATTTCTGTCAAAGTGTTAGAGAAAGGTTTTAACTTCAATTCTTCCTGAGTGACACCAGCACCGAGGGAAGGTTTGGCTTCAAATCTTTTTATTAGCACTTAATAATTCACAAGTTCTAGTTCATAGATCTCACTGCTGCTGTTGACATAAGTCATGACACTTTCCAGTGTTTAGGACTTTACACGTTATATAGACATATACTGAATTATGTGGAAAACCCAACAGTCCCGCTGAGCAGCACCAGGACGCAGTGCAGAGGAAGACCCAGGCTCAGGTGACCAGGACCATCGTAACCTGAATGTTCAAACTGAAACGGGTCGACTGCTTTTAAATCACAACCTAAAACTTATTTCTAGCTTAGTCTTGTTGATGATATGGAAGTTCTACACACTGTAACTAAGGCACAAGCACAGTTTGTTCTCGTGTAATCCTTGAACTCACCGCGTCCTTGAGCTCCTCCGGGTGGATCTTCAGACTGCAGGGGTCGATAAACGCCTTTCTTTCGGATTTCTTCAGAGGCAGCAGGAAACGCTTCCCCTGCAGGGAGCAGACAACAACTGAGGACTATCCTGAATGTTTCATGCTGCTGGAGTCAGACGGATCATCGGGATCAGGACGCACCGCTTTCTTCCTGCGCGCATCCGTCTGTCTGAAGTAGGTGGTGATGTAGACGTTGTCAAATTGTATGTCCCTCCTGTACTGACGGAGGTAACCGAAGCCCCTGAGGAGGAGAGAGATTCACACCCCGTCACCATCTTACTGGGTGAAGATGATGAAGGTGTGAATCTGCAGACTCTTACTGGGTGAAGATGGTGATGAAGGTGAAGGACAGCAGCAGCTGGAGGACGTTCAGCAGCTTCTCCATCGTTGTCGTCAGTTTCCTGAATGAATCTCCGACGGCCTGAGTAAAGTTCTGATCCATCACAGACCCGCTCAGCACTCCACCCTGCTGCTGCTGCTGCTGCTGCAGGAGGTCAGAGGTCAGTTTGACACGTCGCAGCGTTTCTGCCGTTATGACTCAGAATTCAGTTTGTGAGAGATTATTTTGCATTTCTACCTAAAGGTGGCGCAGCCAGCATGTTAAGCGTTCTGACCTGCACGACGAGCTCGGCGCTGAACTCCCGGGACAGACGCTCGAAGGAACCATTCAGCTGATCAAACAGTTTCCCAAAGTTTCCCTCCACGGGGATTTGCTGTCTGCACCACGGAGTCATCACTGACGAAGCACAAACAACAGGTCACGATTCATCCTCAGAGCTCGGACTCTGCGCGTTCTGAGCGTGACCTCTCACCTCTAATGATGTCACACAGGAAGTCAAACTTCATGGAGACGCAGACGATGTGGTTAATGATGGGGACAGGTATCACCTCCATACACTCCTTCCACCTGAGTCTGAACCACTCCGCACAGCGCTGCACTCCCTCCTCCACCACCGCTGGACAATGTGCAGAAACGTGACTTATGTTTTGTGAAATGTGTTTTTGTCGTATTTCTCCTTTAACCCTTATGGTCAGACTCACTGTTGCACTGCATCCTGGTCTTCGCCATGAACTGCTGCTGAGTGTCGGAACCCGGGTCGCTGTGGTTTTTCTTTCTGAAGCGATCGTATCCGTACTGAAGGACGACTTCGTCTCGGATGTTCTGAAATGTTCTGCTGATGTTCAGAACCTCCAGCTCAAACTCTGCTTTGTTGTCCTGAACAGGAAACGAGAGACGTGATGAAGCTGCTGAAGGTTGTTTTGGGTTTTATTAACTGGCTACTTTCAAAATAAAACCTCTGCACATGAACCTAATGGAAATAGTTATCAAAATATAATATATACACAATAATATAATAGGTTGTTACGTCTCTTTTGTTTCATTCTACTGTAAATATGGAATTAGCTGTTACTTCAGTCATTAATCACCAGCTCACTTCTGAGGTCATGTGTAGTATTTAATGAAATTAGCAGGTAAACATAACGCGTGTGGTCTGTCAGCCTCACCACGAGCTCCTGCGTGATGAGGAGAAACGGTTTGACAGCATCTCTCCACAGTAACCTGCTGTTGTTAATCTGCAGGTCCAAATTACAGCTGAGAGACAGAGCCGCTGTCTCAATGTTACGATGCATGTTAGAAACTGGACCTGAAATATCAACATCACAAGACGGACATTACATACAAACACAGCTCAGTGTGGAACCACAGAGTTCAAACAGGCTCAGTGATCCTAAAACGGCTGCTAACTCAGGAGAACATCGAGGGATCTCTGTCCAGAAACGAGCCATTGTTATAAATAAGTCAAAAAACCAAACCTACATTTCATTTATCAAGTAAATAATACAGTAAGAAAAAAGGAAGTGTGAGACGAACACAAACCTTTGTAGAGCACAGACAGGATGAACAACATCAGGTAGGCATGGCCCCGGGAACCGAGCATGCTGGGAAACATCAGGAGGGCTGAACACCTGAAGGAAGAGGACAGCACTCCGCCCACAACACACACGGCTGGAACACACGTGTTTGGAGTTAACGAATCACACTTTATACGAACGGGGAATGTTTTTCACTGTGAGAGCTACATCGCCTCACCGACAAATAAAACTCCTGCCGCCAGCTTCAGGTCAAAGATTGGTGGGAGGTTGTGGATGATGCCCAGGTACAAGACTGAGGGACCAGACAGAGAGCATACATCACATTAGGATAGGTGGATAAAACAGACATAAATCATTAAGTCACTGGTAATAATTTTATAAATGTTGTGTGTCTCCATAACATAAAATAAAAACCCTACCTGTACCGCACACGGCTCCAAACAGCGCTCTGAAGACCAGGCGAGACACCAGAAACTCTTCTGATTGGCTGAAAAGGAATCGGTGGACAGCTGAAGGCAGGACAGAGACACTGCTCCTCTCCAGAGCTGGAAGAAACAGAAAAGTGAAAAGTGAGCATGGGTATCCTGCTGTTTCTGGACTGGTGAGTTAGCACATACAGTGAAGTTCTGCAGACCTCAACCAGCTGCATTCATTCGTTCTGCTCATTTCCTGCCAGTAGCTTCTGTGGAAGATCCTCCGAGTTTCTTACTCTTTAGGATGTCTGCTTTACATCTATATTTTTACTAGTGGGTCTGTGAGGGGTGTCCCACTACAGCAGCTTCAACAACCATTTTAATAAAATGATAACTACACTTCTTATTTATTTCAGTTCATACTCTTGCTTGTATGTGAATACAGTGATACATATGTAAAATATTATAATTATCTGTACTTTTTGGGAAGTTTCAGCTCCCCCAAACAGACCTAACATCACCCATGGAAACATGTTCTGTCAAGAGGTTTATTATAAAGGATTTAAAGTAAGAAAGCACAAAGGAGGAACAGCGACTGGGTCACAGAGCAACGCTCCCATGAGAGGGTTCACAATCACATGAACCAAGAAGTAACCGTGCTGTCTTCAGTGACATGAGTCTGTAGTCCGCCCTTCATGGTCGTCTCCAAACTACCTGCCAGGAGACGCCAACAAACAATGAACCACCTGAAGACATTAGGAGGAGGTGACCCTCAGCACAGCAGTCAGAAACAACCAACAGCACCTCCAGCAGAACCAGAGTCAGTGAGGTCGTGTTAAACACACGCACTAAATATTTCCCAGGTGAGAAGTTAGATGACCGAGTTTGTGCTCGGTCGGCTTTCCATACGTTCCCATGACAACCGAAAACTTAAGCGAAGCACCGGGGGTAGCACCGGGGGTAGCACCGGGGGTAAAAACGGGTGAACTCACCGCAGCGAGGAGCTGGACGTGTCCGCAGGTCGCTCCGAGACATCGTCCCGCCAGGTGCGCGTCTCCGCCAGGTGCGCGTCTCCGCCAGGTGCGACACCGACACAGCTGTTGTTGTTTTACGGTTCGTTACGTGTTCTTCTTCTGGTCTCCAGGTTCCACGGAAACACGCTGAGACAGAAAGGAAAAGATGAGCAGCGAGGAGAGGAGAGGACACCTGGAGAAACCTGACGTGAGAGTTAGGGTGGGAGGAGGCGGAGTCAAATCCACTGTCCCGCACAGGTAGGAGGAGCTTATGCTAACGGGTTCTAACTGCCGCAGACAGGGTTAGGGTTGAAGGTTTTACCCCTTTTAACACCTGTCCCTCTGTGATACTGGAAACATGGAAACATCTTCTGTGAGCATTATAATAACATTTAGCTCTACGCGGCCCTGAGGTCCTCGTACGAGGACGTTCTACCTACTGTTTGTGCTTCTTACAAACAAACATCTGATCAAAGACACAGTTGTTGGTTTTGCATCAGGACAAATGTTCACAGCCTGCATGTGGTTCATCATCTCCGTCTCCTCAGGGCGGCAGGACGCTCGTTGAACGTCGGCTGGAGGACGTTCAGAGCTCACCTGAAGGAGGGGGGGAGGAACCTCGTGGCGTTTGTGTTCGGGCTGCTGCTGGCGACTCTGTACGGGCTCACGGCGCTCTTCCTGCAGAACCAGCCGCTGTGGTTCTGTGTCTACAGCACGCTGACCGTGGCCTTCCTGGCAGCGTTCGGCATGGGGCTATCAGCCGGAGTCAGGGCCGATGTGGCGGTGATGCTGCCCTCGCTGTGCTCAGGTCAGTCAGAATGGATCAGAACCAGAACCAGCAGTACAAGTTAAAGTTTCTCATGTTGCCTGTTTGTCTGCTGTCCATAGTCTATTACCTCTGTATGCTGCACGTGGCACCTCGTTATTTCGCTCTGTATATGGTTGAAGTGACAATAAAGCTGACCTTGAACCGTGAATGATTTACCTGTGTTTTCAGCTCATGGCAGGAACTTCCTGCTCTTTCTGTTCATGTTGGTTCTACTGTCCGGTCCAGTCAGCAACACGCTGCAGAACACGGAGCGCGCTGCCTCCAGTCTGCTGTGTGGAGCCGAGCTGGCAGCCAATCAGACACGGGAACTGATCCGGAGATCCACCACACCCCTTTCCTGTAAGGCCACACCCCCACGCTCCACATGGCTGTTAGTAGATTCTACCAGAACCAGCTGTTTTGTAGATAATGGACCTTTAAGATCTAATAAAGCGATGGTCACACACATGGAGTCTCGGGCTGAGATACTTCCTGTGAACGGCAGCAGTGTGTCAGTGTGTTGCTGTGTGTGTCTGCAGCTGTGTTGGACAGACTCAGAGAGGTCAGCAGGAACGCCCACTCCGTCGCAGGACGAGTCCAGAACTTCATCCAAGCTCTGACGGGCAGCGTGCGCCACGTGGGTGAGTGAGTGTCTCTCGCCCCTCGCTTTCACATCTGAAGCAGATGTGTTCTGGTGGAGACGGATGATCTTCCTCGTGTTATCTTTGAATCAATGATGATCTGCCTGCTGTATCCATCCTGTTCATACTTTACCTTTCGTAGCTCGCACTCTGAGGAACGTCCTTCACTTCCTGGCCGACGTCGGAGACATCTGCAACGCCAAACTGGGCTCTCCTTACAGGAAGTGCCGGGCGGTGTTCTCCGAGGCCCAGACCGACTGCTCCAACCTGCTGGGAGACTTCAACTTCCTGTGTGACCTCGTGAATGGCTTCCTGCCGCTCTGCAACCTTGGCCGTGGTGCGTTCACCGACCTGAGAGTGTACACTGATTTCAGACACACGAGACGATACATGTTTTTATCATCAACCAAACTCTGTTCAGTTTTCTGCATATTTATTCAGAGTAAAACATGTTCTGTTCCCTTTTTTCTAGTTAACACTACCTACGGTACTTTAAGGTTTACTTTCAACATAGGTTACTTTTATTTGACGTATTGTGTGTAAACGTGAGATTAAAGACGGAGCTTGTTGTTTTGGTTTCTTCCAGCTGGCGAGCTCTTTTGCATCATCCCCTCTTACGTCGCCGCCCATCTGAAGAAGCGTCTGGCAGCTCGTAGGTTCTGTGCTTGATGATCGCTGATGATCTTCGTACGTCTGCCTCTCACTCAGTCCTTTTCTGCTTCTCTTTCAGCCGTTGTTGCAGCATTTGAGCAGATGAAGCGTGAGTTCGAGTTCAACATCTCGGCCTCTGTGAACTTTGACCTGGACGCCAATATCAGCCAGTCTCTGCAGCAGATGTCTCAGGACATCATGGAGGAGGTTTCCTCAGAGCTGCAGCTGTTTCAGAGGCTCGGGGATCCGTTGAAGTACTGTGGACTCGTCTTGGTGGCCTGCTCATACCTGAGGTCAGAGCGTGACACGTCTCCGCTCACATTTCCCGTAACACGTATGTAACGAGCAGAACGAACTTTTATTCCCATGGACCTCTGTGCGTGTTGCAGGGCGATGCGGTACAGACGCAGGTATCTTCGCGAACTCGACTTCGACAACATTTACATCAACGCTCAGTTTGAAGAGCTCGACCAACGGGTGACATCGGAGGGCGGAGTCTCAGTTCTGCCCATCACGCGCAGAGAAGCCAGGACCTACATCAGCCCACGTCAGTGTGTCACCCTGTGGTCATGTGACCTGGACTGGACCTGTTGACGTTGAAGCTAACCCAGATGGACTCTTGTTGTTCCTGCAGTGGCGTTTCAGCTGAGCGCCAGAGAGCGTCGGGCGGTGATGGTGGGCGTGGTCTCGGTCTTCAGACACCTTGTAATGGGAGGTCTGCTGGTGGCGCTGGACTTTCTGGTGTTCTGGATGCTGGATCAGGTGCACCACCAGGTAAAGGGGGACGTGTCGGCCCGAGGTGAGAAACTGTGGATGTTAATGAGGCTGCGATGTTGATCGGAGCGACAGATTCATGACCGGGTGCTGGTTCTGTTTGCAGCTCCAGTCCTGGTGGCGGTGCAGGTGAACGGGTCGGGCTACGCCTCAGATATCTACAGAGACCTGGTGGCTGCGTTTAACATCCTGCAGGGAGGAAACATCACAGTGATCAGCAGGAAGTGTCTGTTGGAGCCGTTGGAACCGAACTACAGCACATGTTTCCTCCTCGGTGACAGAGCAGAACCTTCATTTACATTCGAAAACTGCAGGGATGAAGGCTCTGTCAGTACTGGTCTCACTGGTTCTGGTCTGGGTTTCAGGATGTCTGCTGGGTCTGGCTCTGATGGTGTCTCTGACTGGAGGATTTGTGCAGCGCGGCCGACGAGTCATCTGTGCTTCATATCATCCAGAGAGAGAGCAGGTAGAAACACACACCTGAGTCACGACCAGTTGGGTCCAGACGGGACTGAGAACCCTAAATGTTGTTGTGGTGTTGAAGCCTAAACTTTCTCTTCACGCCTAGACTCAAAAAAAAGACAACAAATGGCAGCTTGTGGTTTATTTGTGGGTTTTGGGCGACAGAGATCACCTGTAGGCCACGCCCCCTCCTGATAGACCGAGGAAGACCAGGTGCTGTGGTGAAAGCAAAGAGGCATCTGAAGAATCTGCAGAATGAAAGCCGGACACGTCTGAACACGTCCCTGAGACCTGAAACCCACGGGACCACGTCTGTGTCCTGTGGGTTTGAGTTACGGCCCAGAGCAACAATGACTGACAGATTCTGTCCGTCGTCACGGTTTCCGTTCACTGCCCAACATTTAGGTTTTTGTGTTGTAACTGTAGCTCAGAGCTTTAATGTTGGGACATTTCCTGTTTGTGTGTCTGTGGGTCAGGAGAGGATCCGGTTCCTGCGACAGAGGATCCTGGATCAGAGGAGAACTGTGGGGAAAGCTCTGATAAAGTGTGCGGCCCGGAGTCGATCTGATGGAGGAGGAGGAGGAGGAGAAGGACGAAGATGTCGTCTTCACGCTGTCCTGCTACGGTAGAAGAAAAAAAAAACATAAAACAAAACAGGAGAAGACAAAGAGACGACGCTGACTGTGTCTGTGTCCAGGTTCCCTGGAGGAGTTCACCTGTCTCACCTGCTGCGTCTGTCTCCATCAGTCACCTGTCTGTCCTGTGGGGAGGAGCTGGGTTCAGAGAAGGACAACACGGTCTCCTGCAATGTCCCACACTGCCCAGGTAAACACACCTGGTTCCTGCTGCAGGTGCAGGTGAGAAGAGGAAGCTCAGTGTCTGTGGATCGAATCCCGTTTATTCAGACGGACACAATCATTCCTGCTCAATCAGCAGCTTATTACTGAGAGCAGGGTGGAGCGGAGCCGGGTGGAGCGGAGCAGGGTGGAGCGGAGCAGGGTGGAGCAGCACCAAGAGTGTTGTAACACGTTGTTGGGGCATTTCCATGGTTTACTATTTTCTGCATCATGCATTGTGTGTGTGTGTGTGTGTGTGTGTGTGTGTGTGTACTGAGGGAGTGTCTGCAGCTCTGCCTCTTGTTGACACAGATAACTGTCGTGTGTGTAACTGTAGCTGAACACAGACCTGAGGCTGCAGGAATGATGTAATGTCAGCTGGGGGCGGGGCTTACATATCAGAGGAGTGTGTGTGTGTGTGTGCGCGTGTGTGTGTGTGTGTGTGTGTGTGTGTGTGTGTGTGTGTGTGTGCGTGCGTGCGTGCGTGCGTGCGTGTATGTGTGGAGGAGGAGATTACTCTAAAGTAATCTCCCCC
>JAUMTR010000008.1:228215-247622 GCA_032270685.1 Microctenopoma stevenorrisi | reverse complement strand
TGTGTGTGTGTGTGTGTGTGCGTGCGTGCGTGCGTGCGTGCGTGCGTGCGTGCGTGCGTGCGTGCGTGCGTGCGTGTATGTGTGGAGGAGGAGTTTACTCTAAAGTAATCTCCCCCGTTGGTTTTCTCAGGCCTGTTCTGTCGGCCGTGTTTCCACACTTCAGGAAACACATGTGTCGTCTGCACGCGACCTCTGACCTTCCAGGAAGACGGCGGGGACGAGCTGTGAGTGACTGTTCCTCACGCCAGTGGTGATGTAACAGTACCGTCCACAGTGACAATACTGTAACTATTATGAGTATTTATACAGAGTAGTAGGAGTATTTGCTCCGTGGGTGGAGCAGTCGGCTCTTCGTCATGCCACGCATTGTCTCATCTCTAAGCGGGTCTCTTTATAGATTTATATCTTATTCTTCTATTAACCTGAAAGCTGCCCGAACGGGAGAGAACCCACATAAACGATACATCAAATCCACCGGCTGGGTCCCGTCACGTGTGCTTTTACTTTTATTTTAAATATATTCAGTACTTTTTAAGTAATTTACATTTTTCTCATTTTGTGGACATGTGCTCCTCCATCCGTCATCGTCCTGTGTTTCCACAGCATCACAGTAGTAATGTTGTGTATTTTACACAGTAGTATCGGTGGAGTCACGGCAGAGGATGGAGCTGACGGAGGAGAGAGCGATAGCAGTGCTGAGCTCAGGTAGGACGTTACACAACACGGGGTCAGAGTCAGACGTAGAAAGACGTAGAAACATGTTCAGAACTCAGAGAGTTTGACCTCAACCTCTGTTTTCCCACCCTCACGGCTGTCAGTGAAGCAGACATGAGCTACCAGGACCGACCCGGGTCTGAGGTTTCTGACAGCGAAGCTTCCTTCCACTCCGCTGCCTCACAAGGGTCCAGCGAAGCTTCTTAAAAAATAAAAATCTCATCTTCTGTGTTGAGTGTTTCCTTAGCTCCAACCCAGGAACCAGGTTCAGAACCAGACACCACTTAAAGTTGATTAGTGACTTGTTCCTGTTTGTCCTAGAATTGACTTGTGTAGTAGGACTCTCTCTCTCTCTGTCTGTGAAGGACTACCCCTCTCTCTCCCTCTCTCTCTCTCTCGCCCTCTCTCTCGCTCTCTCTCTCTCTCTGTGTCGGGCTACCCCTCTCTCTCCCTCTCTCTCTCGTCCTCTCTCTCTCTGTCGGACTCTCGGTGCTGTCGGACTTGGTTCGGATCAGATCTGCACAGATGGCGACCAAGGTAAGAAGATGAGTCTGATCACTGATCCATTCCTCATTGATTCACACATTGATCGTGTCGGACTCGGGCAGCAGAGGGGGGGGGGGGCATTCCTGGATTCTGGTCGGGGACCGGAGAGAAGGACCGTCTGAACCGGACACCCGACCCGGTGTCAGTTTGTTACATTCACGTTTTCATTTCTTTTTTGTTTTCGAGACTTTCACAATAAGAGCTCGTGAGTTCTGGGTGTGACGGGGGGGGGCAGCTGTGGATATGTTCACGTATTTCACCTGGTTTAAAAAGTAGCGCGGGGGGGTGAAGCCAGCAGGTGGGGGCGGGGTGCTGGGGCGATAGGGACGTTCAGGAAACGTGGGACATTTAAGTTTCAGAAGGTAAAAACTTTATTTCATCCTTAAATGTCACCACCTGTGTTTAGCCCTATGACATCATTTTTTGGGCGTGGCCGTAATTCAAACTGAGACAGGTTGGACTGAGGCGCAGGGGCTCGCGGGTTAATCACAGACAGAACAGACGACACGCTGTAAATGCAGATTCTATAAAACCCGGGGGAGGCTGAGGTCCGGGTGGGTGTGGTGGGACCTGGACCCGGGCAGCAACAAACATGGATGGTACATGGACAAAGAAAGAATAATAGAACAATAGGAAAGAAAAAGTGACTCTGTGTGTGGGGGAGGGCTCTCACGTGTAGCTCTCACGGTTCCGACTTTTCTGAGGCTCTGGACTCGGGCTCTGCAGCCTCCGCCCTGTTTCACAACAGAGACCAGCTGGGCCTGATCTCATCCAGCTGTTCAGTCTGTCTCAGCACCGGGTCCCTGCAGTGGAAGAGACCCGCCCAGGAACCATTACCTGTGTTTACCTGCAACCTGAGGTCACGTCACGCGCTTATCAGCTCGACGGCTGATTGGCTGAGAGTGAACGCCGCCTGTTGACACAGTGACTGTCCCAGGGAGCCCGTCCCTAACACAATAAAGCTCAGAGCAAATGATGTGGAGTGTTTGGACAGTGAGCTGTGATGCATGTAAAACCTGGAGGGACAGAGACTGGAGTCCTGATCCACAGTCTGACGTCATCAGATCAGCTGTGAATCCACACGGGAAGAGACATCGCACCGATGCAGAGTGAGACACGGGACAAACAGTTGGACGAATGTCTCAGTCTGGTTTAACTCATCATTTAAAATCAGTTTTCCTGCTCCTGTAATGATCATTGATTGATTATTTGTCCCTCAGTACTCGGACCTGGAGCTGGCCATCAACACGCTGGTCACAGAGTTTCAGAAATCTGCAGATGACGCGCCGACCATGAACACCACCCAGTTCCAGACCATGATCTCCAAACAGCTGCCGGCAGTCGCCAAGGTACTGACCGGTCCAAGCACAGCTCCGCTCACACAATGACCTCTGAGGTCACGTTGACTCCGTCACACGCTGCAGCAGGGATTAAAATGATGTTCCCAGTAATAAACAGAGAAAGTAGAAAGATGAAATGTATCTGCTGTCTGTTTTTAATCAGACACGTTTACTGTTTCCTGAGTATGAGACAAACAGGCTGATTCTGATTGGTTCCGTGTGTTTCTGTTTTAGACTGCGGAGAATGAGGAAGGTCTGGGTCAGGTTCTGCAGGAGATGGGTGTTGAGAGCGGTCAGAACATCTCCTTTGAGAACTTCTGGAAGCTGATTAACAAACAGGCCATTCAGGCGTTCGGCACCATGCACAAAGAGAAGAACGTCATGTGCACCTGTCAGCTGCAGTAGGAACACCTGAACCTCACAGCTGGACGTCAGGACCAGAACCGGACAGGAGAACACGCACAGAAACAAGAGAAGAAGAGAGGAGCTGACCTACCCGCAGTCTGTTGTTCTCTATGTATGGAGGACCAAAGGGACTTTATGGGAAAAAAAATAAACGAAAAATCATCGAATACAGTAAGAAGGGAGAAAACGTAGGAAAACTGGAAAATTATTTTAATAAATAAAAGGCTCACATTTAAGTGAACAGAACACGTAAAATATACATTAAAATTAGACATTTGAAATAAATCAAAATTGTTTAAATAATTTGAAAAAGCCAAAAAATTAAATGCTTCAAAATTGGAAAACTACACTAAATGTAAAATAAATAACTATAACAGCCTCACTGGGAAATGTTTTTATAATATACAAAACAATTTACAGAAATGATGAGAAATTATGTCAAATTTGATTTCTATTAAGCTGCGTTGGACACTTTATGATTAAAGAATAAATTTAACAAATAAAAAAAAATAGCCAATAATATTCACAGAGAAATCAAGACATAAATAAATAAGAATAAAATGACAGATGAACTTTAACTAAATGGATAAAAGCAGCAAAAACAGTCTCGGCTCATTCATTTTCCAGTAAAATCCATTTATAAGTGTCAGTGATTTTCTAAACAAATAAATGAGCAAAAGTCAAAACATTTAATATTCTTAACTTGACTGAAAGAAAAAATCATATATTTCTTTCTCTACTTTAAATTCTCTAATTTACATATGTTCATTTCATAAATAAAACACTATCTATATCTCTTTAGCTTTATTTTCTATTTTCATTACTAACATCTGACTTTGAATCATCTTCTTGTAAAAATCGGAATAAACGTGTCACAACTTTTGATTTAACAAATAAAAATGAAGAAAGTTGATAAGAAAATGTCACATTTATTTATTTTATTTAAATGTTTTTTCCCATGTCTCTATTACCAAATCACATTTTAGTTTCTGCATTAATATTTTGATAAATGTCCCATGTGTGGGACTAATAAAGGATTATCTTCTATTAGAGGAATATTCAGAAATAAAGAAGAAGAATCCATTTTATTGGTCATTTTTCAATGTGGAGTGAGAGGAAAGTGACTCGACTCACAGGAATGAAGGAAGAGAACAAAGTGGATCCAGATGTCCCTGATTTACAACAGTTTATCTTTGGGAACAGACGTGAATCAAACTAGTGTCGTGCAGGCGTCTTCCTTCTCATCCCGGCCACAGGGGGGCGCTCTCTCCTCCCCTCTATGGAAAACGTTCCCGTCAGGCTGCCTCCTCCACCTGAGCTTCACCTCCTCACCGATCCCTCTGTCCTGCAGCTTCTGCTTCAGCTGAGACACAGTTAAAATCAGAACAGAACATTTACTGAGGACCGCTCCACCGACCCCGTCTACCTGCTGATCCACAGCTGCTCCTGGTTCCCGCTGTGGATCCAGAACTGTTGGTTCTACTACTACTATTTGGGTTCAGTAAAACAGACGCTGATCGACCTTACAACACAACACCTGTCCTCTCACCTGCTGCAGGATGGATTCCTGGAGAACCGGGTCGTGCAGGTCTGCAGACCCTCCGCTCAGCTGAACCTTCACCTCCCTCAGTGCGGAAGCTTTGCCGGCTGCAGAGGACAAAGAACCGGATCAGCACAGAACGGATGAGCCGGATCAGACTCTGCTGTGTTTCACGACTCACTTTTGTAACAGAGGAAGGGGAACTTGTCATCACATAGCTGACGGTACCAGTCTGCTGACGCCGGGTCCATAACCACACAGTTCACTTTCTTAGCCTGGTTCCTTCCCCACATGCGGTATTGGCTGTAGTTGTGGTCCGACCACCTCCAGAAGAACCTGTACAAACCGATCCAGGCTTCTGCCGAAGGAGACAGATTGGCCAGAGAGTGCAGCAGACCGGAGACCTGGACGTTGTCCTCTTCACTGGTGACGCTGCTCATGTCTGTGTATTTGGACCGGCAGTAGGTCTGAGCGTTGGCCCAGTTCATCGGGGTCTCCACCAGGATGTGACTGTTAGTGGCAGCTGAACATTCAGAGAGAAAGAGTTTCATTCAGGGAGCAGAACCTGAAACGGTTCCGCCCAGTTCTCATCTATCAAACAAGTCTGAGGATTTTATGTGTTTGTGTTTGCTGAAGACATCTGGGCCCACGGGCCCCAACAACTCACTCACCATTGTAACAGAAGAATTTGTATGGCACCGTACAGTCTCTGACAAACCAGAGTCCAAACTCAGATACGGTCACACACTTCCCTGGACTCGGCTCGGCCGGGGCCCACTTGGTGTACCAGGAGCTGGTGGACACGTCTGTTTCCCCCAGAGACCATGTCCAGCTGGTGTTGTACAGCCCGATCCAGAACTTCTCTTCTTTCATCGCCTGCAGAACTTCAGTATTGGTGGATCGATCGGGGATGGAGACGAGGTCGGTGAACTCGTCTCTGCAGTACCTCTGAGCGTCGGACCAGGTCATCTTCTGACTGATGGCATGAAAAATTCTGTAGCCAGCATCGGCCTGAAGACAACCGAGCAACGCGCAACCTGAGAGACGACACGGGACACGGGACAGACGATCCAGTTACCATCCAGGACGCAAACATCCCTGCGCAGGATTCTACTGGTGATCATTCCCACAGAAACAGTGTTTTTAATTCAGACAGAACCACAGACCTGACAGCAGCAGGAGAAGTGTCCTCGTCATGACGGAACCCCTGAGAACATCAGAACCATCAGCACGAGTCAGGCCCGCGGAGCAGGAACATCTGGACACGCCTCAGTGAGCACACTGCTGGAGGACAGTGGGAATATTCAGCCTCTGTATGTTGTGTACATGTCTCCACATTCGTTGTGAAGCTGATGACCATGAAGAACCTTCTACCTCCATGTTCTCTGAGTTCCTGCTCACATTCTGTCTGGTTTTTCCTGAGAACCCGCAGAGGAACATGAACATGGGAAGATAAATGTAGATGTGCAACTCACCTGATGTCAGAAGATTCAGTCTGTGGGGAAACGATCCGAGTCCGTTATAAACCTGCCCCCCCTCGCTGTGCCCCCCCAGACATGTGGTTTCAGCTCATCACGACTTATTCAAATAAACAGTAAGTTCTGATGCAAAGCAGCGAATCCGCGCGTTAATCACATGATTTACTGCTGGTTTAGTGTTGGACCATGAAACCAACGCGTTTAATACACGTTTTGGTTTCTGAGCGTAGGATGAAATCATTTCTAAATAATAATATTAAATCAAGGATTCTATGGGGTTTTCTGTTGTGCTTTAATTAACTCACACAGACCTGCTGCTGAGTTATTATTCATTGATGTTCATGTTGACTCTATTAACTTTATTAACGCGTGTTTTGTGTTATTGTGAGTTTGGTACATTCACTAAATAAATTCAGCGTCTGTGGAGCGAACGATGTTGTAGTATCTGCTGAAGGGTTGAAGCCTCGTTCATGTTCACGCTGCTGCTTCTGAAACATCAACATATTTCATTTGATTAATGTTGGGATCGTGATGCTGCTGCTCGGCGTCGTCCTCCAAACAAATTCTATTCAAATCTGTGATGTCTGGTTTCCTACTTTCTTTGTTCATGATTGATTCTGTGTCAGTTTATTTGGCATCTTAATAACTTCTATTTGCATCTGGTTCATTTAATGTCAGGACATGAAACCTTAACAACTACATTCGAATATATTGTTTTATTAATAAATCTGTTTTTTATGACCAGCTCAACAATATTAACAGTTGAATTTCATACAAAATAAAATACAAAACCATAAAAAGAAGAGAGGAGAAATGAGGTGCGTAGGTTTTATCCTGCAGACTGATACACATCACGAACTGATGAAGACTCCACGCACCAAACGGACGTGTGATGTCAGAAGAAAGAGGAGTCACTGCTCTGTTGATCATTCTCTCATCTCTCAGCAGCGAAGACTTTATGAATTTCTTTATAAAAAAAATTAGAGCTATTAAAGAACCCTCCCTACAACTGACCTGGACAGACACCATGTCCAGCAGCTCTAGACTGTTTAGGCTTAGTGGGTGAACCTCAGTCTCATCCTAACTGGGAGACTTGATGAACTGATTCAGTGCGCTGGTATAATCACTTGTATTCCACACATTCTTCTTCTTAAAGCGACACACACACGCGCGGAGTCTCGCCCTGTGCGCATGCGCAGACGAACCAGTGTCGCTGCACCCTTTACTGGTCCCGTTCAGATCAAGTTTACGAAACAGCGACAGCTGTTGCGAAACAGCGAAGAAACACCGGGACAACCGAGCGGAGGACACGTGGGAACTTTCATGATGACTCTTTAGTTGTTTGTTCTCATTTGTGTCAAGTTTCCTTCTCGCGGCGGAGCCATCGGTGAGTTAAGTTAAGAGCTAGCGAACTGTGAGTTAGCTAAAGTAGGCTAAGCTAAATGTGATAAAACTAAATAATCCAACCAACGTGAACTTTCTCTCGTTAAACGCAAAGTTTCCACAAACTGTGGGTTTAATGTGGGAAACGGCGGCGCCATGTCGGTGTGAACAGAGTTTAAAAAAAGCGTTGATGTCCCGTCAGGCCCAGAAATGTCATAAATGACAAAATGACGCTGCAGTACCTGAAGTTCCGACCCAAACCGTCACTGGAGCAATATTAGTGTTCTGTGTTGGTGCAGCCTCCAAATCAAGAGTCAAACTTTGGGACTTTCCCAGCAGTGTGTCCACACATCCTATGACCCCCCCCCCCTTTCTCTGAAGGCCTCTTTCAGCTGAACTTTAATTTTCATGTTCAGAATCAGAACCAGCTCAGTCAACTGCACAGTACAGACATGTGAAAACTAAACTAGAGACAAACCCTCTGCCTCATCATCCTCATTGTCAGTGGTTTGATTAATCATACGGGACTCGGATAAATAAGAAACAGATTCTATAATGTGTGTGTACATTTGTCCTCGGTCTTTGTTTCAGGACACGAGTTTTAACCTCAACATGGACTCAACAGAAGCTCCAGGACGTAGCTTCAGCCAGGTCAGTCAGGAACCCAATTCACTTTTATTTATATAGCTCCAATTCACAACAGACGTTGTCTCGAGGCACTTTACATTGTGAGGTTTAAGACCTTAGAGAAAATAGGTAAATACAAGATAATGCAGAAAACCCAACAATGGAGAGGAAGAAGTTCCTTTAATGGAAGAACTCCAGCAGAACCAGACTCAGGGTGGGTGGCCATCTGCCTCGACCGGTTGGGGTTAGTGGACAGAGGAGAAAGAAAAGAACAACAAGGGGCAGCAGGTAGAACAAAAGGCGGGTTGGTAGGACCAGCAGCTGCACACCGGATACTATCCAGCTCCGAGCTGTGGATTCCTGCAGAAAGGTACAGAGATTATTATGATCACAGATCAGGTGAATGTTCCTCCACAGATCTGTCGTCACTTCTTTTAGTATTTATGTTGTATGTTTGTACTTTTTGTTCTTATATCTGATTTATTTCAGTGTTTAGTGTCAAACCTTTAAAAACCACGTTGATGAGATCAGTAATTGGCCCCATGTGATGTGTCTGTGTGAGCTGGGACATTTATTAAAATCTGTAATCAGCTGTAGGACGACACCGGGTGGGATGGATGGGGGTGTTAGGTCCAGGATCAGTGAGCAGCTAGGTGAATCACATGCTCTGTCTCCTCAGTGCAGCAGCTGTGACGCCCCCTCCTCCAGCTGCTGGTGTCTGGACTGTCAGGAAGCTCTGTGTGACGACTGTGTTTCAGCCCATCGGAGAGTCTCGGTCACCAGGTCACACAGGCTGCTGAACCAGCCGGCGCCAGGTAAAAGGAACAACAACCAATCCATCATCATGTTGTTGAACCTGAAGCCGTCGAGTCCGTTTGTCTCACCAGTGTGTGACTGTGGCAGGTGTACGAGAACCTTCAGATCCCAATGATGGCTTCAGCGTGTCGCCAGGAGACGTCTCCGCCCCTCCAACCAAGTTCTGCCGACTCCACCCGTCTGAGCCGCTCAAACTCTTCTGCTTAACCTGTAACCAGCTCACCTGTCGAGACTGTCAGCTGCTGCGCCACATGAACCACAGGTGCTCACACACAGCTGCATGTCTGTTGGTCCTGTACTTATGAATCCTAATAATTTTGGAGCGCAAGGGCTGCTCCTGAGAACCTTTTATCGGCCATCTTCTACGGTGTGGGACAGAAAGAGACGGGCTGATCCAGAAGGACAGCTCTGTGGTAGGATGCCCTCTGTGGAGGTTGTGGCTGACAGGAGAATGGCGGCCAACACCTCCCAACCCCCCCATGAGACTCTGGCAGCACAGAGCAGCTCCTTCAGTGGCAGGCGGCTGCACCCACGTTGTGGAAGGAGACACTCGGAAGGTCTTTCCTTCCAGTTGCTGTGAGACTGTACAACAAAGACCTCGCAGCTGACCACGCATGCACACACACGCACACACACGCACACACACACACACACACACACACACACACACAGACTGATGCACATATCACCCAATGCACCACAGTGGCTTATCAATACCTAATAATAGTCAACGGTGCAATTATTCAAAACTCCTGTTCTGTGTTTTTCTTTTATTTCTCGCAGGTACGAGTTTGTTAGCGAAGCAGTGAACAAGCTGAAGAAGCAGCTGGAGGATCAGGTTCAGCCAATCAGAGCTCAGAGAGACACAGTGAGGCACAGTCTGAAGGACATGGAGACCAGGTGAACGGACGTGTGGACGAATGCGATGTCGTGTCGTTGCCCGAGTCTTAATCCTGTCTGTCTGTGTTTCAGGCTGCTGGACATCGGTCAGACCGAGTCTTGTCTGAAGACCGAGCTGCCGCAGTCCTTCAGCTTCTTTGTTCAGCACATGAAGAAACGGATGAACGAGCTCACGAAGCTAATTGATGTAATGTTCCCGGTTTTCTTTTCTGGCTGAGGAAAACGGGACAGATTACCTGACTGATTTATCATCTTCTGGTCACTCGAGTAAATATTTGCTTCGAGTGCGGGTAAATCTCCAGAGACGAGCTGGAACAAACTTTGTTGTGTGTGTTTGTGAGCAGGAGGTGCACCGGTCTGAACGCGAGCGGATCCAGAGGAGGATGGCGAAGCTGAAGCAGCTGCAGCAGAACCAGCAGGAGGTGACTGAAGCTGCAGAAAAAGCCAAAGAGAGTAATGACCTGATGACTCTGCTCACGTACAGAGCACAGGTGAGACCAGAGCAGTGAGTGGAGCTCGGACCGGGTCTGAGACGTATGTTACTGGTTAAAACGCGTTGATCTAAACACGCGCCACATGCATGCAGAGCGTCAGGGTCATGAAATGCTTCAGCGACCTTAAGAATGTTAGAATCAAACTACAGGAAAGAAAAACCTTTTGGTGAAGCTCGTTCCGTCTGTGCTTCATGCACACAGAATAAGTAAAATGCTTGTTTGTTTTTCTGCAGATCGAGTCTCGGCTGAAGGATCTTCCTGATCAGGATCTGTCTCCTCCTCAGATGATGTCTGAGATGAAGGTGGTCACGAACAGTGATTCGGTTCAGACCCTTTTAAACTTCGGTGAGCGGCTGTGTTGTTGATGACGACACGTGACGTCCGCTTTGCTGCGCGTTACCGAACATTTAGCATCTAGTCGCCGTGTTTGTGAAACTTGTTCTGGGACCAGTGTGTCCCAGTCCTACGTGGACGTTTCATCAGCTGCTGACACGAAAATTTTTTGGTTTTCAGGACAACTTAAAGTGTCATGGGTCCCATTCCAAACGTCCGGTCAGGACCACGGCGCTGCAGGAAATCCCTCCTCCTCCATCATTCCCTCCACCTCCACCTGTGTAGGAACCACATGGACCAGTGAGACCAGTTCACCTGCTGCAAACAGTCCAGCAGCGTTGCTAACGTCCTCCTCTGCGTCGAGCTCTAGCTCCACCTCCTCTACCGTCGCAGCTACACCTCCTGCCTGTCTCACATCCGCCTGCAGACCTTTTCCACAAACTGGGGCCATGTGTCGCATTGCTCCAGTAAACGTTGTCTCTGCGTCACGTCAGGTTTGTCTTCCAGTATCTTCCCCTCTCTTCACCATCTCTGGCTTGTGTTCTGCCGCTCCACCTACCGTCTCATTAATCTGTCCCACCACCCAAACGCCAAGTGCAGACCCCTCAGTACTGGAACGTCATGTAAAAGACTTGGTTTGTTCTTCAGGGAAGTATCTGAACAGTCGGTTGGTTCTTCCTCCTCCGCCCACTTCCTTATACGCTGTGGCCCCTCCCATCTCCACATGCATGCCGCTCCAGCAGAGTGAGACCACTGGTGACACTGTCTCATTGCTGAAGTCCTTGTCCCATCAGGTGCACCCCCCCACCACCTCTGCTTCACCTTTATGCTGTCAGAAGCTCAAACAGTCCAATGTTCCTTTCGTCACGAGTAATACATTCAGCGTCCTGCAGCCGGTTCAGCCTTTGTCCTCCTTAACGACCATAAAGACCGTATCTCACCTGAACACCACCCTGAGCCAGGTGCAGATAAAACGCCTCCAGCCAGTTTCTGTTCCTCCACAGTTTTCTTTGGTCACGCCAGCAGGTCCCTGTTTGTCTTATACTGTCCAAACCGTTGTGCCCGCCTCACATCATAAACCGCCCCGTCCCGTCCTGCCGAGCACCAGCCGGCCTCCTGCCCTCCTCCCAGCCGTGCCTCAGACGCCCAGTGCACCTGAAAACACCTGCTCCAAACAGCAGGATCTCAGCCTGCTGAGCCGCAGTGGTCCAGGTGAGGTGGGCGGGGTCTCTGGCCGTGCTGAGGTACTTCCTGTGGCCACTGCAGAAAACAAAGCCTCTGCTGGACCGAGTCACGACACTCAACCAAACAGCAAACACCCACCCAACCTCCAAACCCTGACGGAGAAAAGCTCTGATTGGTCCTCGCCAAAACACGAGCAGCAGAGTCTCGTGGTTAAGGCGGTGGCGGACTCCGCCTGTGATCACGGTGTCCAGCAGGTGGAGACGAGGCAGCAGGAATCTGCAGAGAACGAACCGAGCTCCACCGTGTGCGAAGAATCTGAAGCTGCAGCGTCTGTGTGCGAAACATCGGACAGCGAGTCCGAAGAACCAGCGGCACTGATCGGACGGCAGGACTGCAGTTCGAGCCAGTGGCCCAAAGTGCTGGTGTTCAGGCTGCCTGTGCCCCCAGCTCGGCCCGGACGTCCCCTCCCTGCTTTTCGTCTGGTCCACGGAAACGCTAAAAATGAGATCTACCTGGAAGAGATGAGCGAAGACGCTCAGGTATGGTGTCCATCCAAAAGGACCTGTCGTTGGTGTCCCACAGTATCAGAATAAGATAATTTTTAATTGTCGGTTAGTGAAACATGTTTGTGTAATAAAAGCAGAACAAAGAGAATCAGAGTCTGTTTTTAATCCTGAAGCAGCAGAAAGCAACAAGCTTTATTTAGGTTTCAGTGTTAGAATCAAAAAACTATTTCCTCTCTTTCTTCTTCCCAACTTTAATTTTGACCAAAGAAAAACTGATGTAACCTGGAAGACGAAGATATAGATGAGGCTGAAATCAGCTGAACGTGTTCTAATTGTTTTAGACTACTACTGATCAAAACATGAAGTGACTGTTACAGACAAGAAGCACTAACGAGTTCCTATAGCCGGGGGGGTTCTCTAGCAACTTTAAATCAGAGTTTACGCACAGGAAGAACTAGAGGATCACACTTCAGCCGCTGTGGCGTTGGGGGAGCCGGTGGTGGCGTTGGGGGAGCCGGCGGTGTCACTGGGTGTGCTGGGGTTCAGGTACTCGAAGGCCTTCTGACTCTGAGCGACGAATTGTTTGAGTGGAGCCAGGAGCAGCTCGGTGGACGACTGTCGACGCTGGATGCCAATGACAGAATCCTCGGCCTCCGACGCCTGGGGGTCCTTCAGGCTAGAGCGGCGCTCAAAAGGGGGTTCAGGGCTCTGAGGGTCCCTAGTCCCTCTGGTTGCAAGGGAGTAGAGACTCCGGCGGCGGCAGGGACGTCCGTCCATGGCCTTCAGGAAGAGGCTGTTGGCAGAGCTGCGACGAGACGAGCTGTCGGACAGAAAGCCTACCTGGTTCAGGAAGTCCTCCACCTCCTGATCCGACGGCTGCTGCAGCTGAAACACAGACGTTTCATGATTTGCCTGGACTGTGATGGACTCCTGTTCACCCCCATACTTAAGTGTCAACTGATCTGTTTTTATTGACTGACCGAGATTGATTTGATCACCAGGAACCCACCCCGGACTCACCATCTTATAGAGCGGCGTGGCGTTGATCACCAGCTGCAGAAGGATCTTGGACAGCTCCCGCAGGTCTCCCAGGAGCTGCTGGATCTGGACTGGAAGCTCACGAACTTGACGAACTGGAGTCATCTCCGCCAACATGACGGCCTGACTTTTGACCCTGTTCAGAGTCAGCTCTCTGAGACTCTCAGCTCGGTACACCAGCGCCACCAGGAAGCTCTGGAGGTACTGCAGCAGATCCCCCACCAGGTTCAGGACCTGACTGAGACCCAGCTGGAGGAAACAGAAAGTATCATGTTTTACGTCGAAGCTAAGGTCCAGGTCGACCAGAACTCAGATGTCCGCAGGATGAAACGTTATTTTGTCTTTCTGTCAAATAATCGGACAAACGGGTCGGGATCAGTGGAGGCTGAGGTTTTAGTTTTAGTTGCACATCTCTGCAGAGGCTGAACATCTGGCAGCTGCCCACGCTTCAGGCAGCACGTAGGCAGAGAACGAGTTCAATTAGACCCATCTGCAGAGGAAGCTGATTCGTTTATCTGTAATGAGGCTCATTTTCCTGTCACCCCTCGGAGATAAGATCCGCTCCCTGAGCCGACCACACCTGGCCACTGTGTGATCAAAAGCAACAGGACGTGAAACTGGCTGCAGCCGCTTCACCTGCTTCATGTTTAGACACTGAAACATTAGCTGTAACTTTAAGCTTTAGCACAACATGCTAAAGCTAAAAGTTACATAAGATCAGTTATTTACCACTTTATCATGTATCTGTGTGTTTGTGATGTGCAGGATGGAGGAACGCTCATGACTTCAGTCATGTAGCCACACACACACACACACACACGCACAGTTCCAGCCCCCAGCTCCACAGAGAGTTTGATGAACTACATTAGACTGATTCAAATCTTTGATGTTTCTAATTTAAGATTCTGATTAAATCAGTCCGTGAAATATCAGCAGTTTCTTCCTGAATCTGTGTTTTTACATGAAGTTTATCACGTATTGAAGAACTGACTCTATCGCTCTGTTTCTGAAACTACAGGCGCAGTGGAGCATCTTACCTCACAAACTATCTTTGAATCATCTAAAAGGTTTTTGTTAAAATTAAATAAATTATATATAAAAAAAGAACAATTTTCTTTATTTACAGCAACCCCTCCACACAGCCCCTCCCCCGGGGACAGCCCTTATCTGTGTGTTTCCCATGTTCAGATCTGCAGCAGCAGCTGCTTCACCCCGACCTCTGAGGACAGAAACGTGTCCACTCGTCGCTGTCGCCGTGACGTCACCCACGGCTCCTGAGTGTGTGGGTCACATAAACATTCATTTCCTCTTTTCTTTGCTGTCTCTTCTTCAGTGACATCACACGCGGTGGATTCAGTGACGCCTCTTAAACAACCAACTTAGATGAAACTAGCAGCGCCCCCTGTGATCAGTGCAGGTGTGTATGGCATGTGTCTTGACTCTTGCTGCTGCTGTCTCACCTTGTCTGCAGTGTCTCCCAGCATCCTGACGCCGTCCTGCAGCTGCTCCCTGGCCTTCGTCATGCGGTGATAAAGCTGCAGGCTGAGATGCAGCAGGAGGCTGCGAAGCCTCGTCCACAGACTGGGCTCGTCATCATCGTCTTCGTCCTCATACTGCTGGACCCGCATGTCCCACTCCCGACCTGACACACAACAACAGCAACATTTAACCAGTTACTGGAACTATAAAGAATGAATATGAATGACTGAACCCAGGTAGAAAAACATGAGGTACCCTCCTACGGCGCCCTCTGCTGGTTCACTGCAGACACTAACTGTCAGCAAGACACTGGTCCAGTTTCACTTGTCACTAAACTAAAATGTTTTACTCAGATCAGAGGTGAAGTTCTCTATGAGACTCTGCTGCGGTAGGATCCAAGCTCAGATGTGTTCAGAAAATCTGTCTGAGCTTAAACTGTTCTGTAAGGAACTGAACGTGATCCAGGTCTGAGCCAAACCCACAAGAAGCTGATTTTAGGTTCAGTTCATACACATGTTAAAGAAGCTTCTCAGACCCACAGTTATACAGAATGCCCCACTACTCACGCAGTGTGGGTGGGAGGGGCAGGTAGTAGGCGGTGGCATCCTCCAGGCGACTCAGGACATCATCCAGTCCTGACGAGGCCGCTCGGCCCACCTGGGAGCCCTGCAGGTCCTGCAGTGCTGCCAGAGCTGCGTTGGTCAGACGCTCCAGCTGATCCAGAGCTCGCACCAAACCGTCCGCCACCCGCAGCTGCACGTCGTCCATGGTCATGAAGAGGGCGTCCCACAGGTGACCCAACACCTGAGGAGGACGAGAACAGGAACAGACTTAAAAGTCTCAGTCAGAAGCTGGCCTGGTAGTTCAGACTCCCAGACCACACCCCATACCAGGTGTGTCCTCGAGCAAGGCCAAGCTCAAGCTGGCCCCTTGTAAGGTTTTGGATAAACATGTCTGCCAAGCTAAGTAAAGTCTTTAACAATCCCAGGGCATTTCTGACTGTTTGTGCTTTCTTTGATGGATTAGTTTTAGTTTTTTTGTTCCCTCGTTCTTTGGACTTTATCCTGACTGTTAACATCATGTCTGAACCTTTGATCTGCTGCCTGTAGAAAATAGTCTGAACAAACCTCGTCTGCTGATTGGTTCAAGATCGGGAAGTTTTTCTCCAGACGGTCGAGACCAACAAGAGCAAAACTGTTGGCGACTTCAACTGCAGAAAGGACAGAGTGGGTTTTATCATGAAGTACTGACAGTATGTATCTGCACATGCAGACAGGAACAGGAGAAGTAATAGTAGTAGTAACAGCAGTATAAGTATTTAAGAGATCACGTACTCTGTGGCTCCAGGTTCCGCCACAGAGGCGTTGCTTGTTTCATGGCCTCCTGGGACACGTTGCGAACTCCGACCTCAGCCATTTCTCCCATCAGCCCCAGCAGAGGGTACCAGCCTTTCATCCCCAAGTAGAGCGAGGCCACAGACTGCAGCGTCGAGTGAACCAGAGGCAGACGGGTAACTCTCAGCGCGGCGCTGATCTGAAAGCACTGGCACGATTCATTATTTTACGAACTAATCCCATGGTTCTGGTTATTCTTTCCTTCTCTCACGTCACTGGTTCCTACTGAACACATCTTTAAACATCTGAGGTTCTTTTAACTCACTGTTCCTCGCTCCCTGCCTCTAGTTACTTTCTGTCTTTGATCTTTTAGCATATTATCTTGTTCTGTTGTAGGTTTGAGCCTCCAACACTGTTCAGTGAAGGCTTCACGTTGTCATTGTCATATTTTTAACCAATCAGATTTCGGATCTGCTGTGTTGGGCGTGTTCTTTGACCCGCCAGGGCCTTTCATCTGACCCAACCACTGACCTTACGAGATTTCATCATGACTGTCAGATCAGTTTGCTTACTGATATTAATGCTAATTTAAGTTAAGCTAATTGAAGGTAAGCTAGATGTTATTAAGCTAGCTGACGTTAATGCTAACTGAAGCTAAGCTAGCTAGCTACTTATAAGCTAGCTGCTAATAAGCTAGCTTACGTTAATGCTAACTAAAGTTAAGCTAAATGAAGTTAAGTTAGCTGCTATTAAAATATCTGATGTTAATGCTGACTGATGTTAAGCTAGCTAGTACGTAACGTAAGAGGACTTTAACTTGATGAGCAGCTCTGCTAAGTTTAATTGATGTTTATGTTTACCAGATATTGATTATTGGTGTTCAGACCGTTTCTGCTGGTTTAAACGATTTTCTGTTGGCTGTGACTGACATAATGTGCGTTGGCCTGGATTGGTCCTGACTGCATTATTGTCAATTATAATAAGTTGCTTGTTGTTGTAATGATGTCCTACTACTGATCCTCACCTCACCACTCACCGCGATCGCTCCATTGGCTGAACCTAAATGTAAAACTGAATCTGCTGGAACCCGGAGACACAATCATTTTTCTACCAGGTGAACAACAGCTGCAGGTGGATTCCATCAAATCAGTCACCTGAACCTGAGGAGATGTGATGTTTAACATGGTCCCTGACTCTGATGATTTTCTCCCTCTGAACTTTAAACAACAGAACTTCCTGTTCCTAGGGTTAGGGTCTCACGTGAACCTGGACCCTCAGTCCAAAGCGGAGCTGTTCAGCTTGTGGTTGTGGTTCATTAGACTCACATCTGCGCGTGATTTTATTGACTGAGTCAGAGCGATTAAGTGTTCTCTCCTCTGCAGGACCTCTGGGTTTCTGTTAACTCACCTCCTGATTCTCATGCTCTGACATTTCTCCTTCAGTCAGTCTGAAAGAGAAATGACATCACAGATCAGATTCAGCATGAGGCAGTCAGCTGCAAACTGCTGCACACAGATCTCCACTGTTCTGCTCCAACCAGCAGAACAATCCCATTTTCCTGGCGTGGAGAGTCGACAGCGTTTCTATGTCTTAGCCCTGAGCTGCGACACAAACAACCGTTCAGTGGGTTTGATTTAAAGCAGCAGCATCTGTGGTCTTTGACATCTCTGTGTCAGGAAGAGCGAATTCTTAATGAACACCATCTCTGGTGTTTCACTTCTTTACTGTCGCCATCAAACGAGATCAAACCAGGAAGTGGTTTCATTTAAATTACAGCAAAGCTGAAAATACAGCACTGAACAACCAATATAATGTACATTAGTACATTAAGTATATATGTTCTCATGTACATTTACTGTACTAAATGTACATGAAAAACATGTACATTATATTTATATACATATTTATTATAAAAGTCTCATCCTGCCAAAGATTGAATGTAGAGGAGTAAATGTAAAACAAATCGTTTCTTAACAAATACGTTTCTGATGTTTTAAAACTGAAAGTAAATGAAGCTCAAACTGTAATCAAGTAAAAGTGCAGTATTTACTTTACTTTACTTGGCAGACGCTTTTATCCAAAGCGACTTACAGGGAGCTAGCGCTGGGTGTCTGGCTCAGGGACACACCTGGTAGTGGATGAACTAGGAGTCAGACGGGATTCGAACCTGCGACCTCCTACATCCCAGTCTGACGCTTAACCCATTGAGCTACCAGGTAAGTATTTATACTTACATGCAGTACTAGATTAGGTGATTGTACAGAAATGGTTATAAAATTAGTCAATTAATCATAATCACGTGTAAATTCGTAAATTCGTGTAAAAAAGATAATTTGTAAAGTAACTGAAGCCTCAGTTAAATACTACAGATTCTTATTGAAGTAGTTGAGGTACACTGTGAAAAACATTGTAAAACTACTGCACTGTCCAAAAAGTAAACTAATCAAAAGTTGATCAACTTTACATTAAAGAGATTAATTTCACATATGGAGGCAGAAAAAACAACTTTCTGAACGAGGTTCTTTCCACTTTTACTAAGTAAAGTCAAATAATTTCTCAGTTAGAAAAAGGGAAACGATGGGAGCTGATCTTACCTCGTCACAGCGGCTGCAGACCGACGAACTGAGCGGCGTCGATCAGACTCCGGAGATAAAGACTCTGAGACCTGAGACCTGATTGGTCAACGTTTTTCCTCTTGGTTAATTAATTGGATGCAGATGATCGATTACGTCCCACAAACCAGCGACTAAGTGAAAAGTGCTTTTATTCATACTTTTTACATCAGGACAAGGGGACTGGCTCTCTACAGTTTCAGGAAAGGGTGACGATGGGGGTGGGGGGGTTACATATCCGTGTCATAATCCACATGACCAAAACATGAAGCAGCTTTGGCATGTGAAGAGTTTTCACTATCAAAGCTGCTTCCTGCAGAACATCTGGAACATAAAGGCTACAGCTGCTGAAAAACCGCCTCAAACCTGCTGTGGGCTCTGCAGCACCCGAGCTGGACCGGGGCAGCACCCGAGCTGGACCCGAGCAGGACCTGAGCAGGACCTGGGAAGGACCCGAGCAGGACCCGAGCTGGACCTGAGCTGGACCCGAGCAGGACCTGAGCAGGACCTGGGAAGGACCCGAGCAGCACCCGAGCTGGACCCGAGCAGGACCTGAGCAGGACCTGGGAAGGACCCGAGCAGCACCCGAGCTGGACCCGAGCAGCACCCGAGCTGGACCCGAGCAGGACCTGAGCAGGACCTGGGAAGGACCCGAGCAGGACCCGAGCTGGACCTGA
>JAUMTR010000008.1:205939-219151 GCA_032270685.1 Microctenopoma stevenorrisi | reverse complement strand
CTTGTGTTAATTCTTGATTTAAATAATTTAGCTGGACGGGGAGCAGACACAGTCTCTATGAGGTGCTGATACTGTTGTAAAATACAATACAAATAAAGATGTATTGAATTGAACAATAAGTCAGAAGAAATAAAAGTGACAGATATATGAAAGGGGTTTGTAAGGATTACTTTACTTTACTTTGCTTGGCAGACGCTCTTTGTATGTTTATGTTTTAGCCTAAAATCCTAAAATCCACCTAAATGGCATGTTAAAAACATGTTAACAACATGTTAACATGTTGATAATTTGTTAATAAGGTGTTACTAACATCCTAACATGTTGATATTATGTTAATAGCATGTTAACATAATAACATGTTATTAACATGTTAACATGTTATTAACATGTTAACATGTTATTAACATGTTAACATGTTAATAACATGTTAATTAATACTTGATGAGGAATAACACATGTTGATAATATGTTAATAATGTGTTAAATTACTTTGATATCGCTCTTTATCCACAGGAATAGAGGAAGAAGTGACGACCAGTCATTATGATTATAGTGACATCCCAACAACTGCAGCCTACGACTACTCCGACTACTCCGCCACCTTTGATTACTACGGTAGAGTACGGTACAGTTTAATGACAATAGTGTTATTGCAGTAAATGGCGCGTTAATAACATGTTAACATGTTGATAATGTGTTAATAATGTGTTACTACCATCCTAACATGTTGATAGTGTGTTAATAGCATTTTAGCATAATAACATGTTATTAACATGTTAACGTGTTAATAACGTGTTAATTAATACTTGATGAGGAATAACACATGTTGATAATATGTTAATAATGTGTTAACATGTTAAATTACTTTGACTGCAGTATTTGTGTTACTAAGAGCAGTGTCTGTGCTTCTTGCAGACATCGAGGCTGTTGAGCAAAAAAACAATGTGAGAAACTTTGTTTACTGGACCTTTTTTTCCTCATGTTTAAACTGTGCAGCGATTAAAACCACTTCATTTTCCACTACCGCTTTAAGATCCACTTAGGTAAATCTAGAAATATATAAATTCCAGAATTGTTCTAGAACTATTACTCTGCTGGAACAAATGGTGTTTCATTAATTAACACAACAGGTTGTGTTGTATGAATACAATTTTGAGGTATTTCACTGCAGTATTTCCTAATGTTATATTAAGTCACATTATCAACAGCATTGAGTTCTACTCTGTTCAACAATGTTTGGAGACGACTTTGGATCAGTTGGTTGAGCAGTCCGGTACAAACCCCAGGGTTGGTGGCTCAGTGTCCCTGGAAAAGACACTGACCTTGAACAGTTGGTGTTTTAATGTCCACTTTCCCAAAGAACATTAATAAAGCGTCAATATTGTAGTTTAGAAATACTCAGAGAAAACTGGGTCTTACGGCAGAACTGTTTGTTTACTGCAAACATTAAGTGACCTGTTTAAGGTCACTTAATGTTTGCTCTCCTCTGTCAGGTCACAGGATTCGGTCCATTGTCCACCGTGGTCGTCCTGGGATTGGCTGTTCATTGGGTCTGGAACTGAGTCGGTATCTACTTGAGGACAGGTGGGAAGAAAAAGGTGGGAGGGGACACTAATCAGTTCCCACGGAGAGGAGACAAACTTTTATTTTTGTTAATGTTGATTTTTAATAGTGAATATTAGATATTTGTGTTTTTAACTTTGACTTTTAACAGTTTGAACACGAGCTTCTTGTCTCTGTTTTCTTGAAAATAGATCTGATGACGTTCAACCGGCTGCTCATCAATAACTGATCATCTATCAATAACCTGTTGATGTCTCATCTGTGATCAGTGGTTAATATGCTGATATTATTGTGTAATAAACCATTTCACACAGAATCTGCTGTTTCCTGTCTGGTGTTGATCAGTGATTCACAGCTGTGTCTCTGCTGCCACCTGCTGGACACAAAAGGCTTCGTCGGTTAATCTAACGTGAAGCATCATGTGTCCCAGTATTTCTACACAGTGATGTGTTTACTTTGACTCGTTGTGTTAAGGAACCTGACTCGGTGTCTTGTTGGTTCATGGTGGTGGGAACAGGAGAGAGTCTCTGTTTGGATTGTAGCTGCGTTTCTGAGCTGGAACAGTGATAGTACTTTGCAGAGTACTTCAGAGTACTTTTAACTCCCCAGCTGTGTCTGTGCTGGTTTATGTCGCACATGCTGACGTTTCCACTTAATTCCTCCTAAATAAAGAGAAGATTATGCAGCAGATTAACTGTTTATGTAAGTGATGAGACAGCAGCAGGGACGTGCACAGAGGTGCTGAGGCCCCAGGGCCCTGAGTTCTGAAAGGGGCAGCTGCTAGTACTCACCCAATCTGAGCGAGTCGCAGTATTACAACTGATACTGTGGAGGCTTGGTCTTCGTGAGTGATGGTTAAAGTGATGCTGTTTTTTTAGAATCAGACAGCGACTGAACAACTAGCTGGTCACTAACCAGAGACACTGAGGACTCCTGGGCCCCTGGAGGACTGCGTCTGTGAGCAGTTAATAAGACAGAATCCGTTTGATGTTTTAATAAAGACATCAATGACGTCTGAGCTCAGAAACGAGTCCAATCCCTTTAACCTGCAGACGTGGTTCCTGTTACATAACCAGCAGGTTAATCTGAGCATCGGCTCCTCGACTCACTCTCCTGATTCTCTGCTTTTACCTGCTCGTCAGCGGCAGCATGAACACACCTGTCTCCAGCTTCATCCTCCCGCTCTGCCTCCTCTTCCTCCTCGGGTCCACAGCTGTGACAGGACATCGGTGGATGGACAAAAAGACAACAGGAGGACAGTCTGAGGACAGCAGGGAGCTGGTCAGTTAATCAATAAAAAGTAGCTAAAGTATGATATTGTGTACTAGTACTGCAGTTCATCCAGAGGCTGAGTTTTTGTTCAGATATCTGAAGACAAACTATTTAAATTCAGTAGTTTTATGTTTAAATTTTGGTGATGCTTTAAATAATTATTTATTTTGTTGTTTAAATCTGTTTTAAATGTTATCAAACACATCAAAACACTGATCAATAAGGATTTCAGTGTCTCTGTGCGTCATGCGTCTCTGACTCCGTCCTGTGTCTCCTGCAGCTCGTGGTTCTGCATAACGTCCTGGAGAAACTTCAGAGCAGGAAGTTTTCTGCGCTGGACAGGAGACAGAGCCGCCTGCCGACTGTGAGGCCACTGTCCCAGTAGTATTACTGCAGTATTCCACAGAGTGCAGGCTGTACTGCAGTCTAACCTGTGTCTGTGTGTGTGTTTCAGTGTGGAGTCGGGGTGTTGTGCTCGGTGAAGAAGGGCCCACGCTTCGGGCAGCTCTGTGACTGTCAGAGTGGCTCCAGGTGCAACTTGTTCTTCCTCAAATGTCTGTGATCTTCATCGTCTGAGATCTGAGCTGCAGATGAGGCCGGAGCTGCCTCCCAATGAGTCCTGGGACTAAACCGACCCGCTGTCCTAGTCCTTATTATTACAGACGGACAGAAGGAAAAGAACTCAGCAGAACTTTACCCAAGCACCAAGTTTAAATGTATTTTAGATTTGCTTTTCAAACTTTGATCAAAACACGATTTAAACAGTTTTTAGTGAAAGCGTTTGTAGCTTCAGGAAACATTTGTTGGATCCAACTAAAACCAGAACTTTTTTCTGTTCGTGATTTCAAACAAAGATTTAGAGAAATGTTTTATCCTGAGGCTGATCGTGCTGTTTGAACAAGTCTGAGCAGCAGCAGTTTCGTGAAACACTACATCCCCCACAATGCACCTGTTTCATTGGCGCCACGTGCAGCTTGTTGCAGACCAGATGTTAAGTGAACTTTATTTTCTCTGACATGTGAAAGCAGATGTTCTATTTTCTAATAAAATCTATTTAAATGTTTGAGTTTGCAGTTCTTCATGTTGGACAACTTGTGTGTTTTAATGAAATGTTCTGAAGAATCCAGCTCAGGTGCTTTTTAGACTACGGAGGAGGAGAAGCTGTGCAGAGAGTCAGCTGCTTCGGGTCCCTCGGTGCCAATCTCAAGTCCTCAGAACACGCAGCAGCTGTCACCAACACTTTATGTCCTCAGACGTGAAGCCAAAGGAAGGTGAGGTGTCCACCACAGTCCTCCCTCAGGTGTTTCTACAGGTGTGCTGTGAGTCCACCCTCACAGGGACTGTTGTGTAGGCACAGCAGCTGCTCTGCAGAGTGGAGGCGGGGACTCAGAGGACCACAGAGCACAGCGCCCCCTGCTGTCTCCGAAAGACCAGGAGCATCACGAAGCCACCGAGCATCGAGACTCAGGACGATTCAGAAACAGTTTTTACCTCGGTGCTATTAAGAAACACGCAGTAACTGTGCAATGAATCAGTTCGTACTACGTGTGATACTGCATCACACACCTGTTTACTTCAGACTTTTATTGCTGCACTGCTTTGTCCTGCCTGCGAGGATGCTTTTTAGAAAGTGTTTCATTTTGCTCTGTACATATGAAAAACACGTGACTCATAATGCGTTCACGTGCAGTTAGACCTTAACCTGTAACATATTTTATATAAATCTGAATCACTAACATAAGCTTTAATAAGTAACGTAGTATTTCACTTTATATACTCACAGAACTGTAGGAAATTCAAATGCTGGAAACGTAACGTATCTTTAATTAAAATATTTTAACTGTAACACAATCTGACCCATTTAAACGGAAACACAACACACAGAGAGGTCAGTGAAGTACACACGTCGTGATGACAGTGAACTCGGCACCTGCTGATCACCTGACAGCCACCTGATCGTGTCTGTCCCCTTTGGACGTGACTAACTTGTCAAATCAAACTGTCTTTAGATGAACTAAACTGTGGCAGCAGGTTCTTCGGTCTCTAAATCAAACCTGCAGCCTCGTACTCCGCCCCCCAGGGCAGCTCTGTCTCTCCGACCATCGACATGTACTCGTCCAGCTCAGCATCCAGACGCTGCCTGGACTTGGACATGTAGTCGTCCAGCTGCTGGTCCAATCTGCTCTTGGACAGCGACATGTAGTCGTCCAGCTGTGCATCCAGCTTCTTCCTGGTCAGCACATCCCGTCTGCTCCGGCTCCACCTCTTAGTGGCTCCGGCTTTGCCCCTCTGCCAGTGCCGCCTCAGGTGTTGTCCTAAACAAGAGAAACAGTTTAACTTAGTTTTTGGAACTTGGTCTGATAGACTCAGCTAGGACGCAGACAGGTCTCCAGCCGGACTGTCAAACTGACCTGCTGCTGGATTCTGGACCTTGGTGCCGGTCAGGAGACAGTTTCGACTGTGCAAGTTTCCTGCAGAGGAAAGAGGTGTGATGATGCAGGTGAATTTAAATACGCGTCTCTGTTTCCTGACCTGTAACAAACGTCAAAGTGTTGTCGCTGTAGATATTTTATATTTTCAGTCCAGGGACCAGAATCTAGTTTTGGTCTCTAATCCTCAACTCACATTTCTAACACAAACTCTGCGTCTGTTTAAGAATCAACGGGATGAAACTGTTCTAGGAGAGTTTCGGGGTTAAGGAGGTAGTTGATGTCTCTGTGAGCCGGCCAGAACCCGTTGCTTCAGAACCACCACCTCCAGGTACTCACTCCTGTAGGTGGAGGTAAACCTGGATCTCCATCTGTACTTGTTCCTGAAGCTCCAGAAGCCTCGACGTTTGGAGGCGGAGACGTGATGAGTGAACCTCTTCCACCCGAGTCGGGTCCAGACATTTCTCCTCCTCCTCGGACGCTGCTCCACCCTCAGTGAGGCACCAGGAGCCAGCTCACAGATGCTATCCTGGGTGTTAACATACATATCCTGACATGGACTCACTTCGCCCCACATCCTCCACAGTATCTGAACCAACGTGTCCAGGTGTGAAAAGCAACACCTGAGCAGCTGTACATATCCACGCTCACATCATCGTCAGAAACAAAAACAGCTCAACAACAATTTTATCTTAAAGCTTCAAGCTGAAAATAGTGAAATTGAAATTGCTGGGTGCACAGAGACCTGCAGCCCGTGATTCACCTGCAGGACCTCCTCCTTCTTCACCAACAGGACCACCGTTGGGGACCCAGACACCCCCGTTTGCTGCAGCAGGATGGGGTCAAAGGTAACCATCCTGGACTGGGTCAGCTGGTCCACGAGAACCCGAGAGAAGCTGGAGGAGAGTTAAAGATAGAGACTGATCTACAGAGCAAGAAGCTGGTGAATCACCATCAGCGTTTCTTACCGCTCATTGAGGGAAACTGCTGATGTGCTTCTCAGGAAAAACCTTCCACGTTTTGATGAATCCATCAGTTTTCTTATTTTCTGAATTGTTGTCCTGCAGAGCATAAAAGTGATGATGAAACACAGCTGAACCGAATCTCCTTCACCTGCGGGCTAATTAACAAAGACAAAAAACGTGGCGTAAAGTCATAAAACACTGTAATCATGTCGGTAATAAGCTGTTTTCTAGAGGACGCGCACCTGAAAGGTCGTCTCAGTTCACGCATGTTAAACTTGTACCATAACGTTAAAATAAAAGCTACTTCGTGGCTGAAAAATCCGCAGAATTATAGAAAAGAGAAAAACCTTCCATGGTGTTGAACTTTAGCGCAGTCGTTTTGTTATTTTAAATAAAAAATATGAAACATTTCATTAAACTGTTCTGAAGGGACTTGGTCTTTTAGCTAACGGCTCCATAGGCGAACTTTAAGGTAACGTTTAATTAGCTTTAATATTTTATGTTCACTGGAAATATGACTCATATTTTCTGGTTCGACAATTTAAAGCGATTTGAAGAATAAATAGAACCAGCTAGCTTCCTGCTAATGTCAGCTCCGTGCTAACATAACCAGCTAGCGTCCCGCTAATGTTAGCTCCTACCTGGTTAATGTCAGCTCCGTGCTAACATAACCAGCTAGCGTCCCGCTAATGTTAGCTCCTACCTGGTTAATGTTAGCTCCGTGCTAACATAAGCAGCTAGCGTCCCGCTAATGTTAGCTCCTAGCTGGTTAATGTTAGCTCCGTGCTAACCGTTGTCCCGAAGGTAGCTTCTTCAATGACGACAAATTAATTTTACCGAGAGAAAAATAAAGTTTTTACTCGTAAAATAGGCGGTATGGTAACATAACTTACCAAACTTCTTATTTATCACAGAGAAAATAGTTTACATGTGGAAGATGATTCACTTTTTCTACAGATACAGTTTGTTACTAATCGAGCAGGTTAATTAACGTTTAAACAAACTGCTTCCCCGAGTTCACGTTACCTGTCGACAGGTAACTAAGCTAAAGTAAGATTTACGTTCTGCTCCGTTACAGTTTGTTCAGCTTCATAAAGATCAGAATAAAACATAACTTTAATACTGAACAAACAATTATCACCTACAAAAGTATTTCAGACATTAACAGTAGAAGCTGACTCGCATGAAGCATGAACTCAGTACTTCTACATGTAGTGGATTACTTCTCAGGAGCCTACCTGTAGGAACAGGCTCGTCATGACGTGAATACCTGTCCCTGACCTTACCTGTCCGTCACCGGGTAACCAGGGGCAACCACCCAGCCGAGAGCAGCGATTGGTTCTTAACAGACTGGTAACAAGTAGTATTTAATAGAAGTTAATGTAGGTACTCTAGTACCTGAGAAAAGTACTCTAGTATTTAATTTAAGTATTCCAGTACTTGATGTACTTATCTTCTTTCTGCAGTGTGATTAAGTTATTAGACGTATAGATGTTTTTTTCTTCTTTTCTTTTGGTGTGTTTTTCTATATGTCACCCTGTTTAACTCTGCAGTGGTTTATGTTTAATTTAAATAAAGTGGATTGTTGTCGTTATGATCAGCTTTTCCCTCTGCTCTTATTTTTACGCAGTGCAGACATCAGCTGACTTCCTGTTATGTCTGGCTGTGGGGGGAGCATGACACAGCCGCCCCCTCCCTCCCTGAGCTCAGTGTGCAGACAGAGACGGTCTGAGTCACACGGAGGACTTGGCGTCACAGCCAGCGGATCAGAGCCGAGCGGAGAGAACTGAGTCTGGGTGAGTGGATCTGAAACAGCCTGAGGAGGGTTCTGACCCAGAGACAGCTGTTTGTCTGTATGTCTGTTCACTGACCAGTCTCCTGCCTGATTGATGACATCACAGTCACTTTTTTTGGACACCTAGATGAACGATCAGTGATTATTATAACATGGGTTTAGGATCGGATCACTCCTCTCTACTTTTACTATTCATGTAGTACTTTTACTCCTCTTTATGTACTTCATTTGTGTTTTTAAAGCTGATGACGCATCATGTTACTATGACTCTGTTGGTTCTGATGGATCCATTAACCCCCCTAGGTGACGATGTCGGTGCTCGGCCCGGCCCCCAGCAGCGGCGACGCCTGCCTCAGCATCGTCCACAGCCTGATGTGCCACCGGCAGGGGGTGGAGAACGAGGGCTTCGCCAAGCGGGCCATCGAGAGTCTGGTGAAGAAGCTGAAGGAGAAGAAGGAAGAACTGGACTCACTCATCACCGCCGTCACCACCAACGGGGTCCATCCCAGCAAGTGTGTGACCATCCAGAGGACGCTGGACGGGCGGCTGCAGGTACGCGGGCTGGTGGGGGGGCACATGTAGCGGTACTAGATTCTGAAGTGAGGATTAGAATCTGTTTGTGTTCTGAGTGAATCACTGAGAGGTTCTGGTTCTGTGTGTGTCTGGATCTGGATCTACAGTAAAGAACTTGCACTGATGGAACTAGAATCTTTCCTTCACGCCTGCTTCCTGCTACAGAGTTTAGTCTGAGTTCAGTTTCATCCACTGAGGAAAAAACCTTTACCAGCTGAAACGTATGAAGCTGCAGATGAAACGTGAAACTTCAGGTGTTGGTGGGTTTGAGCGCAGACGGATCAGACTGCAGCAGACTGGGTGTGTCCCACACAGTAATTATCAGAGCAGACCACATATAAACATGGGTCACGCTTCAGTCTGCTCTGTTCCCTGCAGAACTGGAGAAAACCAGGAACTAGAGGAACCAACTCCAGAACCCCACAGAAGCCTCTTTTCATCCTTACACCACCATGGAAACTTATCCAGGGTCCTGGATGTCCCAGGATGACTAATCCAGGGTCACCTGGTGGATACTTCGATCCTCATAAAGAATCCCAGGATCTTAATTAACAGTGGACCTCTCTTCAAGACCCAGAGACCTCTAAGAAGCTTAAGTAGACTGTCCACTGTAGTCCAGACCTGAACCTTGAGAACGTTGGATTTATGTGGACGACTTTTGCAGAGAAGATGTCGCAAAGTGATTCACAGAAAGTCAAAGACGAGCAGAAGTTGTTGTGTGATGTGCAGCGAGTGAGCAGGATCCTGAAGTCTGTCAGTCACCTGATCAACAGTCCTGATCCAGGACTGTCTGTCAGAGTCTGCAGGGAATCGGCAGAACTGGAACTCAATTCTGAATTTCTTGTAGACCACAAACCAAGGAGGTCTAGCTGAGACAAGACCCTTCAATGGATCCCTGCCAGGAACCATAAGTTCATTAAAGGAACAGAACCTCCTACAAAAACCCAACAACGGTCAAGAATGTGCAGACTTTTAAACAGCAGCAGAAAAATGATGTAACGCCAGAGACGGAGGAGGAGGAGGAGGAGGAGGAGGAGGAGGAGGAAGAGGAAGGGGAGGAGGAGGAGGAGGAGGAGGAGGAGGAGGAGGAAGGGGAAGAAGGGGAAGGAGGGCAGGCAGGCTGCCTTGTTTTGTCTGAGACACAGGAAAGGGGCCGAGTTAGGTTCAGCCTGTGTCTGTGTGTGTGTGTGTCTGTAGTTGTGTGTGTGCGTGTGTGTCTGTAGGGGTGTGTGTGTGTGTCTGTAGGTGTGTTGCGTGTGTATCTGCAGGTGTTTGCGTGTGTGTCTGTAGTTGTGTGTGTGCGTGTGTGTGTGTGTGTGTGTCTGTAGGTGTGTGTGTGTGTGTGTGTGACTGTAGGTGTGTGTGTGTGTGTCTGTAGGTGTGTGCGTGTGTTTGTGTGTGTGTTTGTGTGTGTGACTGTAGGTGTGTGTGTGTGTGCACAGACAGGAATGTGCAGACGTCTCAGTTTTCTGCTTCACTCTCAGACCGCAGACGTTTCTACGCTGTAAAAAATCACGACACGGTTCTGTTCTGATGTCAAATTAAACACAAGAAGTTTTTCTCTGGTCTGGTTTTAAAGTTCTTAACACAACAAGTGTCCCTCAGACAGAAGACAGGCACTGGAGAACTAGTGAAGAAGTGGAACCTGTTACAGTGTTAATGTTGGTTTGTTGCAGGTGGCTTTTATTTTGAAGGCTTCTCACTGATGAACTGGTGGATGTCGGCTTTGACTTGTATGTTTTGTGCAGCGTGTGAGTGTTTAGTCTTTTCCCTGCCCTTCACCTGTGGACACAGAACACGCTGCTGTAATCCGTCACTGCCCCCCCCACATGTTCTCCTCAGAGCGGTGGATGTGTGTCTGCTTCCTGTCCATCCCGGGACAACGACCAGGACTCTGAAGTTTCACAAGTTTCTGCCTTTGATTTGTGTCACACACACACAAATTGTCTAGCACTCATCAACTCCTAACATGTTCTTTATTCTTTACCTTTATCTATTGTCTCACCTGTGTCTCTTTTACCCGTGTCTCTCTCTCACCTGTCTGTCCTCCTACAGGTAGCAGGTAGGAAAGGTTTCCCTCACGTGATCTATGCCCGTCTGTGGCGTTGGCCTGACCTCCACAAGAACGAGTTGAAACACGTGAAGTTCTGTCAGTTTGCCTTCGACCTGAAGTACGACAGCGTGTGTGTGAACCCGTACCACTATGAGAGGGTGGCGTCCCCCACCGCCACAGGTAAACACACTCACCTGTTAGTCAGTCTACAGGGGGAGTCGTCCAGAGGAGAGAGAGGTTACTGTGAGTCAGTAGCCTCGTGTCTTCTACAGGTAAACACAGGTTTGAGTAGCACCTGCGCTGATGGCAGAGCCTTCATGGAGTGTGTGTTCTCTGAAAACAGAACCCCGTATGTCAAGTGTGCCTCCTCGTGTTTGAGGGTTCCTGTGAGATTCATGTGCAGTGGTTGTTTGTCCCTCAGGTCCTCAGCCTTTGATAAAGGAGGAGTTCATTCAGGACTGTCTGCAGATCGACCTGCCCCCCCACCCTGACCCATACACACAGGCCCGGCCTGTCGGCATGTATCCCAGCATGCCTCTGTCCCCTCCAGGTCAGACTCCTACAGTTTCACTAAATTAATCAGGTTTGAATTAGGTGTAATAATCACTGTTGTCTGTGCTGCAGCTCTGTCAGTCGCTGGGGAGGGAGGCGCCCGGGGGGTCTGCAGTGAGGGTCTAGGCCTCCTTCAGATCGTCCTACCTGAGACCCAAGGGGGTCAGGCCTCCCCGCCTCACCCAAATCCCCCTCACAACCCCCAGCCTCCACCCACTCCCACCCCCCCACACCAGCCGAGCCCAGAGTACAGCAGCCCCCCCAAAAATGGTAGTGTATTTGTACTGCACTGAAGTATTTGTGTTTGTAGTAGAGTCGGTAATACTGATGATACTGTGTGGGTGGTGGGGTCAGGACCAAGGGTACATGTACTGCAGTAGTAGAAGTATCAATGTGAGTAGTCACTGCACTAATTGGCTAAAGCAGTAGTAAGAGGATAAAGTTTCAGCAGTAATGTTGCCAGTATTATAGTTATAGTAGTAGTACTAATAGTAGTATTAGCAGATACATGACGCTGACCTGTAACTGGCACATGAGTAGTATAATAGGGGTTGTAGAACTGCAGTAGTAGTAGTATCATTAGTCATATTCTTACTTATGTTGTGTCTCTGTAGCCACCTGGGCAGGTAACAGCCTGAGTGGGCGGGGCCACCAGCAGCCTCCATTACATCATCATCACCACCGCCCCAACACGCATTTTTGTAAGACACCATGTGAAGTATTATTATTTGAAGTACTGCAGGAGCACTGAGCAGCAGTACTTCTTTCTGAGAATGTTTGTTCCTGCAGGGTCACAGCATCACAGTACTGCTCCGTATCCACAACCCGTGTCTAACCACCCAGGTCAGAAGCCTGTCGGGGTCACAAAGTCCTCACATGCCAGCTAATATCATCACTTCTCTAAAAAAAGTCTTCAGTGTCCTTAGTTTCCTCAAATGTCCTCATGCTGTCTCAGTCTCTGTGTCCTGGTCCCTCAGGTCCAGAGTTCTGGTGCTCCATCTCGTACTTTGAGTTGGACGTTCAGGTTGGAGAGATGTTTAAGGTCCAGTCTAACTGTCCTCTGGTGACGGTGGACGGATATGTGGATCCTTCAGGGGGGGACCGTTTCTGTCTGGGACAGCTGAGCAACGTCCACCGCACTGCTGCCAGTCACCGCGCCAGGTGACCGGTCCGACCCGTCACAGCACTGGTACCAGCTGTTCCGGAGTAATCATGTCAGTTCTCTCTTATTATTTTCCTGTAGGCTCCACATTGGACGAGGGGTTCAGCTGGAGTGTCGGGGGGAGGGGGACATTTGGATGCATTGCCTCAGCGACCACTCGGTGTTTGTCCAGAGTTTGTACCTGGACCGGGAGGCAGGCAGAGCACCTGGAGATGGAGTTCATAAGATCTACCCCGGGGCTTTTATCAAGGTAAGTGCACAGATACGCAGGTGACGCCCTGCTCTGTGAAGTAGAGTAAAGGAAGCATGTTTGTGGAAATGATGATGAAATGCTGAAGCTACGTGAAACGTTGAAGCTCACAGACAGTCGGTAACTGAAGATCTTGGGGATTCTGGACCACACATCTTACCGCCCAGCTTTGTTTGACAATGTGATATTTATGAGACTGGAATAATAAATAAAACTTCATTTAATGATGCTTGATGACTCATCTGTCTGTGTGCAGGTGTTTGACCTGCGACAGTGTCACAGACAGATGCAGCAACAGGCGGCAGCAGCTCAGGCGGCTGCGGTTGTTGGTCCAAACAGCGTGGGAGGGATCGCCCCAGCTGTCGGTGAGTATTACCCGTGTCTCTGTCTCTGAGGTGAAGATCACTCACATCAGCTTCAACTCCATCTTATCTGTTGGTGTCAGACCTGTACACAGGTGAGGTAGTAGTGACACGTTGACCACCTCGCTTTTGTTGCACCTATAAGAAGGTTTGGCTGCAGTAATACAGGTCCTTCTCAAAAAATTAGCATATTGTGATAAAGTTCATTATTTTCTGTAATTTACTGATAAACATTA
>JAUMTR010000008.1:183143-205925 GCA_032270685.1 Microctenopoma stevenorrisi | reverse complement strand
AATCTAAAATATATGACAGTCTAATGTTTATCAGTAAATTACAGAAAATAATGAACTTTATCACAATATGCAAATTTATTGAGAAGGACCTGTATATGTGTGTGTGAATCAGAACCAGCCAGAGCAGCGTGGGCAGAGAGCACAGAGCCACCTGGTGGTTGAGTGGGCTCGTTGTAGCTTTAGTCCTGTGACTTCATTTTATTATTTATTCTTAGAACAAGGTTCAGGTTTTAGGAGAAACCTGGTTCCATGTTGCAGAAACAAGGAGACGAGTCACCGGGTTTGTCTTGTTCTGTGTAAGAACCCGACACAGGATCACTCGGCCTCAATCACACGGGTTAGGGTCACAGATTAAAAGTCTGCTTTTTCCTTGACCTGTGTTGTTTTTGTGTGTTGGACAGGTGCAAGGTCAGCTGCAGGTCTAGGGGTCGACGACCTGCGCAGGTTGTGTATTGTGCGTATGAGCTTCGTTAAAGGTTGGGGGTGTGATTACCCACGACAGAGCATCAAAGACACCCCCTGCTGGCTGGAGGTTCACCTGCACCGAGCGCTGCAGCTGCTCGACCAGGTGCTGCATGCACTGCCACAACAAGAACACACACTCTGAGCCCCTGCATCACCTCAGTGTGTGCATGTGTGCGTGTGTGTGCGTGTGTGCGTGTGTGTGCCTGCAGCTTCTCCTTGTGCATGTGTGTGTGCGTGTGTGCGTGTGTGCAGGTTGGATCCACTCAGGTGAGGATTCACAGCTGGAAACACACAGCTTGCATTGCTTGGTTCACACAGGTACAGACCTTCAGGCTTCAGGCAATCAACTAACCCCCCCATCTCATTCCTCCTGTCAGTCAAGAGGGTTTCCATGGATACCAGCATCCAGGATGACACATTAAGGGTTAGTTTGCACAAAAACAAAAAAGGTCTGAGCTCCTGAATCTGCAGGATCATTTGAGACACATTTAAACTCTGAGATGGAAAATAGTCACCAATACAGAGAAAGTTAAGTTATACCATATAGTGCCTTAAATAAATATTAATTCCCTGTTTTCTCTTCTACATTTTGTCATGTTACAACCACAAACGTAATTGTGATCACTTCCTGTTTCCTGTGTGATCCAGCTCCACCCACAGATTATTTATTCTCACTTTTTAAAGGATTTTATACTGAAAGGTTCTGGAACATCCGTTGTTTATTCCAATTAAACTTTTCTGCGTCTTTATTTTCTGTCTTTATTTATTTTTTATTATTATTGAAGTTTGATTTTAAATCAAAACGGGTGTCAGCTGCAGTTAATGTTATCCACTGTTACTACCATCAGCACTTTAAATCTGTCATTTATTTTAAAAAAATTAAACGAGCAAACTTCTGCTCGGTTGAAAACTCAGTGAAGCAAATAATATTATTATTATCATTATTATAGTTATAACTGAATTTTAGTTCTAGTTTTTGCTTAGTTTATATACACAATGGTTTTCAACTATTTAAAATATGATTTAATGATATTCAAATATCTGAGCACATCAAAGATCATCAGCGTTAATACAGGGTCTCGTTCCCTGAGGGGACATCCTTCACCATCTTACAAGGATTCCCAAATCCTCTATGAATGACACGCGTCTTTTTATCAGTGGACATTTTTCATATCGTAGTGCTGCTAGTTTCAGGAATTATCAAAGGTTCTGTTTATAAGGTTTGGGGAAACCTTCAAAAGAAAAAAAAACTTTAGCCAGATAAACAGAATCAACTTTCTGGGATCTTTTTATAGATATTTCACAGATTGAAAGTTTCACAAATTTGGAATTATGTTTTAATTATTCTTTAAATAAACTAGACCTGGCTTGAATGTTTCAAAAAACTTGAACTTAGTATTAGAATAATACCAACACGTGTTCACTACAGCGCTGTATTTCCGAACTCAACCGAGCCGGATGTTTACTTCAGCTTCGTGCTGTTCGGTCGAACCTGAAACGATCAGTAAAATATGGCGCCAATAAGGACAAAGAGTGGGCGTGTCCAATGTTTAAATGTTTCACACGCGCTTTCTTATTGGTTACTGTAAAGTAACGCCTTTGCATTTATGACCAATAGGAAAGAATATCGCTTTGCCGTGGGGGGACTTAATGAATGGCGTGTCTTTGAACCAATAGAAGAACAGGATGCGGACCTCTACGGATAGTCATGGTGAACGGGGCGTGGTTTGTCAGTGGCGGGCCAGCGCAGGCGAACATGGAGGTTTAGTTATCGCCTGATATCCGCTGGAGAAGGAGGGCGCCTCGCTCAACTGTCTTTATTTTCACTTTTTCCTTGTTGCACTTTGATTTTTTGCCCTGTGCTCCTACGTTGCCATGGAGATGAAGAAGAGGATCACCCTGGAGCTGAGGAACAGAAACCCCGCTGAGGTGAGTGGAACAGCGCGGACTTTTGTTTGTTAGGAGAACAAACGGGCGAAGGATGCGGAGCCGAAGCGACGTGACGATGTTGGAAACGTTCCGCAGCCGCACGCCGAGGTTCGTCCGCCGGCCTGGGAAACGTGCCTCCTGGCCTTCAACGCGGACATTTTGACCCAGAAAACAACTTCGCGGTGGCTCCAACATGGAGGAAAGTCCCGCGGTCGGTACCGGAGTAGCCCGCCGCGTGCAGCCGTTCCTCTCCAGGAGCTAACAGGCTAACCTGGCGAGCGGCCACGCTTCGCCGGGGCTGGAGGTCGGCGATGCTGCTTCGTAGTAAAGGATATCCGCGCTGCTTCGAGTTGTCCGGACTGGTTCGTCGCTGACTTCCATTTTAACCTTCACTGTTCTGTACGTGGCTTCCTACGCTTCTTGTAATCTGATGGCGCGTCAAGCCAGACTCCGGTCCCGGACCGTCAACTTATAAGTTCGCTTGTTTAAAATACAAGAGTGTCTGCGGCTCCGTCGTGTCACGGGGAGTTCGTCGGTTCTTCAGCTCCTGCAGGTAAATTCGGCTAACACACAAATGATGAGAACCCCCCCGTTTGGATCAGACTGGAGATTTAACTGAGCTTTACGCTGCTGTTCCCGCCCACTCTGCTGTGTTTGGGACACAACAGCCCGAAAATCCACGTAACACGCGGCGCAGTTTGGTAGAAGCAGCTTTCGGACCTGTGTTAGATGAAACATCTAAAATACTTCAGTACGTTGGATGTGGGCCACGGTAAGGAGGTGCGGGATCCTAAAGAGGAGCTGCCTGTTCCCTGTGTGTGTGTGTGTGTGTCCTGCATCCATCCATCAGTGTCTGTTCTCTCCTGTTCTGTGTTGAGTTGTTCTGCTGCTGAGTTCAGCCAGAATCTCTCCACAGTAAAAATGTACTAAAGTTTCCACCTGCAGGTGCGGTCTCTTCTTCTTACGGTTCTGTGGTGTAGAACAGACCCGTCTCGTTTTAGTTTTACGGTCTTCTGTCAGTTTGAATGATAAATGAAAACACTTGTAATATTATCGTGTCCCACTTCACAGAGGAACCTGCACGGCTCTGGTCCAGAACGTTTTACTCATGTTGTACGGTGTTGACATGTCTTTGCATCTGTTGTGGTCTTCAGGTGGCCGAGCTGGTGGTGGATAACTGTCGCTCCACCGACGGAGAAGTTGAAGGTCTGACTGAAGAGTACACGGAGCTGGAGATCCTCAGCATGGTGAATGTCGGCCTCACCTCGCTCTCCAAACTGCCCTCGCTGCCCAAACTGCAGAAGGTCAGTTTCCCATTGCCCGACCCGTGCAGACACCTGGAGGCCCGTGTGAGCTCTAACAGGTGTGTTTACCTGCGTTTCAGCTGGAGGTGAGCGATAACGCCATCTCAGGAGGTTTGGACACGCTGGCAGAGAAATGTCCCAACCTGGCCTACCTCAATCTGAGTGGGAGCAAGCTTAAGGAGCTGAACTCCATCAAGGCTCTGGTACCTATCACGTTCTTCTTCGTTGTCTGAGGTTCTTCTGTGTTCTGCAGAGGAGGCTCACCTCAGAGAAATGTTTTGACTTTGTTCTGTGTTCTGATCCTGCAGCAGAACCTGAAGAACCTGAAGAGCCTGGACCTGTACAGCTGTGAAGTGACCACGCTGGACGACTACCGAGAGGCCGTGTTTGAGCTGCTGCCTCAGCTCACGTATCTGGACGGATACGACCAGGATGACAACGAGGCGCCCAACTCCGAGGCCGACAGTGGTGAGTCTGAGACCAGGTCTACACAAACCAGGGGTCCAGTTTGGGTCCGACAGATACTGCAGGAAAAGTGACGGTGCTCACAGAGAACTGTAACCATTTGAACTTGCTTTCCTCCCAGACGAGGATGAAGAAGCCGGTCCACATGGAGATGATGACGAAGATGAGGACGAGGATGAAGGTTCTGAGGAGGAGGAAGACGAGGTTGGACTCTCGTACCTGATGAAGGAGGGAATCCAAGTGAGTCTTTGACAGCAGACGCGTTTTCAGAGTTCAGTTGTGTCGTGATGCTGAGAACTGGACTTGGCCTGAGGAGAGGGGGGGGCTGTTTTCCCTGCGCGTCCACTGACACGTTGTTTCCTCAGGATGAAGAAGATGATGGAGACTATGTGGAAGAAGAGGAGGAGGATGAGGAGGAAGAAGAGGAAGATGGAGGTTTGTGTTTTGTTTATTTCACTAATAATCATAAAGTTCTGATGGAACTTTCTCAGATTTCACTGTTTGTAAATTTTAATATTTAACTTTCTGTGTTTGTGTCAGACGAGGATGCAGCTGGTGTTCGGGGGGAGAAGAGGAAGCGAGACGAAGATGACGAAGGCGACGATGACGATGATGAATAGATGAACGGCCTTAAGCTGAACCACCTCCCCGCTCTCCTCCTTTCTCCACCTCCAGTGACCCCTGACCTTGCTGACGGTCACCTCAGAGCCGAACACAGACGGGATCGGGTTCAGGATCAGTTTTAAGTTTAGGCCCCCCGTCAACGGCCGTTTCAGGGACTCGTGGGAAGATCATAAGTCCTGGTGCTGGTCCTGAGGTTTTACTTAAATTACTTTTTAATGAATTTTAAAGTTCTGGTTTCATGTTCTACAGTCCGAGACGTTAACGTGTCATCAAACATTATTTATTCCCCCGCTCTGTAAGTTAATAATGATAAAAACCTGATTCAGACATGATCAGGGTCAGAAACCAGTGATGTCATCTAAAGTCTGATCCTGAACCTGGTCTGGACCCCCCCCCCCCTTCAGAACCTTCACAGCTGGTCAGTGGTCCAGAATTCTACAAAGAATTTCTGCACAGCAACAGAACCTGGAGCTCTCTGATTGGATCAGAGCACAGCAGTGCACTCTGGGACTTGTAGTTGTTTCTTCGTGTAGATTCTGTTCTCAGATTTTAAAATGACTGTTGCCACATTTCTGCATCGGTCCGGCTCTTCCTGGTCCGTCTGTGTAAATACAAGTGAACTGGTCTGTGTAGGTCTTTGTCGTGTCGTCTTGAAGCTGGAGCGAGTTAATTTTATTTTTTTATTCCTGTCTTCTGATCGTGTTGCTGTAACCAGAGTGTTTTTGAATTAAAGCCACTGAATTCTCCACGTTTGTCTGAATCTACCTGTTACGCTGCAGCTCAGTCTGTTTACTGACTAAATATAAAACGGATCAGCAGCTCATCTCAGAGAAAACCAGTGGCCTGGTAGCTCGATGGGTTAAGCGTCAGACTGGGATGCAGAAGGTTGTGGGTTCGAACCCCGTCTGACTCCTAGTCCATCCCCTACCAGGTGTGTTGAGCCAGACACCCAGCGCTAGACCCTTGTATGTCGCTTTGGATAAAAGCGTCTGCCAAGCAGAGTAAAGTAAAGTAAAGAAAACGCATGGACTTCATGTAAATGTTAGATTCCTGTGACTGAGCAGCAGTTTCGCGTTTCCACCACCAGATGTCGCTGCAGGTCAAATCATCAGCTCAGAGTTTCCAACAATAAAACTTTAACAGGATCTTTTTCTTTGGACGTGTTTAGAAGCAGGAGTCTAAGCAGCCACAGGCGGCGCTCGGGGGGTGGCGCTGGGTGTCTCGCTCAGAGACGCACCTGGTGTGGGGGATGGGCTGGGTGCTGCAGCTGGGAATAGATCCTGCGGTCTCTGCATCCCAGCCCTCTGCCTTAACCACTGAGCTACCAGGCTGCTACCAACCTGTTTTTATTTTCTGTCCACTCGACCGGTGAAGTTTCTTCACACGGTTTTATTGTGATTTAATGATGCATAAATAAACTTAAATCATATTTTGACATTTCAGATAAAGTTTTTCCTAATGTTAAAAGTGATGTTTCGTTTTTAATGTGCTGTGACTTTTATCTTTTATTAAAATGCAGCTGATGGCCGTGACCTCTGACCCCTGAGGAGGAGGAGGCTTTGACTCTGAAGGTCAGAATCTGATTTGTGAGTTTTCAGATGAGTAAAATTTCATGGCTTTGTATTTTCTCCAACACAGGACGTTGGTGCTTTTATTTTGATGGTCTACTGGTGTACCTGTGTACTTTCACAGAAGTGGGTATTTGCTGCAGTGTATGTAAACAGCTGCCTCACAGGCGAGTCGTCCAGATGACAAAGCCTCCTACAGCTGTCCCCAGACGTTAAATGGAAAGTATGAGATTTAAATCAGGTGAAATTACGGATCCACAGAGCAGGGAACAAACCTCAGCTAAACTCTCGTCAGGTGCAGGGCAGCGGTACTTTCTACTCTGAACGCGTGGATCTGACTGATCAGAACCAGCAATCTTTAATCTTTCTACATCACTGCTGAATGTTGTGGTAAAAATCAGCAGGCTGCTCCTTTAACACAGACAGTTGTTTCTGTCTGCAGGTATGAACTGGAGGTGTCAGTTCAGCACAACCTGTCACCTAGCAACCCCTCTACATCTCCCATCATCCCTTCTGCGTTCCAAGAAGAGTTAGAGAATTTAGTCAAAGCTTTTGGAATCAGTGTTCGGATCATTAAAGCTGCTGCAGAGTCGCAGGTTTCAGAACCTAATAACCGCTCAAAGAAGGAAAGTGAGAGGTTCTGATCGTCACCAGGATCTCTGACGTCACTTTTAATAATTCACTGGCACTAAAACAAAATGCAGGTTCATGTCTGAAACCAGTCACATTAAAGGTCCTTTGCTGTTTTATTGCTTCCATCACACACAGAACAGAAACCAGTTTAATGAGACCAGTACAAAAGTCTGAAAATTCTTTACAAAAATAAAACTTTTCCCAGATTGTGTGAAGCTGAGCCGACGTTTCAGTGCAAATGTCTGACGTGAATATTACCAAACGGGTTCAGCAGGATCAGGACCTGAAGCTGGTGTACAGTCAAATAATACAATGATGGATCAAATCACAAGGATGATAAAACAAAAGTTAAAACGTTTTCTTTATTTAAGACGCTGGATGCTGAATAGCTAATGGCTACATGAGGGACGGGCGCGTGAATGTCCTGTCACCTGGTCCTGACCTACAGAGGTGAACAGCACAGCTGCTGTCGCTCCAGTTCTTGTTGAGCAGTAAGACCTGAGTTTCCATCTGAGCCTGACGAACCGGCGTGCATAGGGTCTGATTGTCCACGTGGACCTGTGACTCTTCTACGCAGAACCATGATGGACCTTTGACACAGTTTCCCTTTGTAGTTGTCAGATTTCAGACAAAGTTAGTCGAACTGACAGGAACCTTGATTGAAACTGGTACCTGAACTACGGAGCCAGTTACCACACCAGAATCTGATGGTCCAGTTAATGGGGTTTACCAAGAGCGGCCAGTTCGCCTGAAGGTCCCTGCCCATGGTTCTCGGATCACACTTGAAGACTGTCAAACTTGGGAACCAGTGGTTTATGAGCTTGGTGAGCGGCTTCTTCACCACAGGAAACAACGCTGAGCGGGACAGTAACACGCGGCACACGGTTTGTGTTCAACACTGGGTCGTTCAGTCCAACTTTACCCAGAGCTGCTGGGTTTACAGAGAGAACCAGCCACGACGTGCACTGCTCATTTAAAAGCTAATAAAAGGGAGACGGAGTCACAAGCTCCAGGAGACGCGACTGAATGAACCCTGTAGGTGTGATGGTGGATTCCCACAGTCCGGAACGAGCCTCTTCTGGTCCTGAGAATTCGGATCAGCTGAACCTTTATTGGATTCCAGTGGTTGAAAATAATGAAGCTGCTGATCAGAAGCCAAAGTGCTGGAGGCAGGAAAACGAAAACATCCCAAAAATCATCAAAGTGAGTTGAGCTGGTGTAGAAAGCTCCGTTCGTCCCCTGCACTCATTCACGTCACCGAGCATCCAGAGTTTCCTCATCTCTCAACTCGTTTCTTGGCACATTTTCATTTGACGAGAATTTAATTTTCTACAAAGGCGTTTCTGGTGTTTTTGTTGCTGAATACATCTGTGCAAAAATAAACCAGAGCTAGAACAGAACCTAGGGGGGGGCGGTTCCCACGGACACGGCTTCAGTAAAGCTCCTGCTACACATAATGTTCCAGAGGAAGATTTGAGGCATTTATGCACCTGAGCATAAAATCAAAACCTGAATTTTTCCAAATAATTTAAAAGTGGTTCATCCAGCAAAGTCCAGCAACCAGAACCAGCTTTGCCTTCAGCTTCGTGGCTTCACCTGGACCCGACTGGTCTGAGTCTGTGCCACATGTACCCCTGACTCACAGCAGGCTTTTGCGGTCTGGGTTCAGTTTGGTGTTCTTGGAGGGGGTGATGGGGGAAGAGGAGTCCAGCTGTCGGTACAATGCTCGGAGCTCCTTCACCTCCACCAACACCTCCTGGGCCTGGCTCCAGGCCGCCTTCGCCTCCTTCAAGAGTCTCTCTGCTTCAGCTCGAGTTGCTTCAGCCGACTCCTTCCCCTTCCCCTTCCCCCGCTCCCCAGCCTCCCCTTGCACCTCCCTCAGCAGCCGCTCCGTCTTCTCCAGCTTCTGGCTGATAAGTTCCCGCAGCTGGTCAACGGGCATCGCGGTGTCCGTTCTGTCCTTAGCTTCTTTACTCTCTGAGTGCGACAGGATCTCGTCCATCGAGGCGCAGCGGCTTTTCTCTGCTGGCGCCAAACATTTTCCAGGCTTGGAGCACTGGGTGGGCGTTGTCTGCTCCCACACCACCACCCCCTCACGAGGTAGGCTGTGGGATTTCCCAGAAGCCTCTTCAGTCCTGGCAAAGAGAGCGCCATCAGTTTTGGACCTGGGACACTCCAGACTGAGGTGCGACTGTCCCTCCTTGAAACTGAAGTTTCTGCTGTTGTTGGCTTCCTGAGACACCGCGTCCTCCTCCTGGATCAGATCCAGAGTCAGTATCCCATCTGAAGAGGAGGTGGAGGCCTGAACAAAAATGAGGAAGAGGTCAGTCAGACAAATGTTTTCAGCCGATCTGAAATAACATTTAAAGAACCCAGGAGGGAGTCGTGGGATCTGGGTGAGGATGGGTGTCACAGTGTGACGGGTTAGGACTAGACGGAGCGACCTGATGCCCAGTGATCAGTCAACACACAGTCTAACTCCCAGCAGCAGGTTCAACAGCTCCTCAACGTGTGATAATAAGTAAGAGATGGAGAACGGGCTTCCCACGAAGGAGGAGGATCATACTGACCACAGCCAGCAGGTGGCCTCTGGTCGGCAGCCTGCGGTTGTGAGGAATCTTCACTCGATCTCGGGTCAGATGAGACAGCTGAGAGTCTTCTACTATCACCTGAAAAGCAAAGAGAAAAGCCTTATAGCGGAGTATAAATGGTGTTAACGCTGTGAACAAGTGATGGAAACTAGACAGGCTCCATGATGGAACCCTGGAGGACTCCGTGTCAACAAAGTGAAAACCGGTTCTCACGGTGACCTGCTCAGTCTGGTGCTCTGGTTGAGATTTTCTTCATTAACTTAAACTTTGACATCAGCTTGTTTCAGCACGTTAACGTGTTAAAAAAATCTCGTGTCCTAGTTACATCTTCCATTGTAACAATGGTTTGTGCAGCCCAGAGCGCATTAATCGGGTTATTGATCAGAGTATTGGCTGGTGGAAAAGGTGAAGGTTGGTGACTGCATGTTAACCAGCAGACAGCAGATTCAGCACCATCAGGACAAACACAAGCGGCACCGCAGTTACAGGAAGTCCTGCTTTAGGAAACCAAACACGAGAACAGATGCATTCAACGCACGTCGTGAACGTGCAGCAGAAAACAGAGAGAACTCGGTCGTGTTGTGGATTCAGTGTGAGTCGCACTGAACAATAAAGAATACGTTTCCATGGATCCACGTAGAAACCTTTGAGTTTCCTGTGAGTGACACAGTTGTCTGAACATTGGCTGCTTTTGGTTTACAGCGTCCGACTTTCCCAGCGTGATGATATCATACAAACTGTGTGGGGAGAGATAAGCTGATGCAGTGAGTGTGAACAGATACGGCAAAAGTTCTAGAAGTGAGTCTGTGGGAAACCGGAACCCTGTCGCAGAACCAGCTAAAGCACCTTCAGAACCGCCTGCCTGTGCAGTAGAACCTAAAAGTCTAGAACCTCCTAAAGTACCCTCCGTAAGAATCAGAACCATGTGTAGCCTCTTAGGGCTCTTCACCAGCCAAGCTGAACTAATGAGACTCATGCAGAGAAGAACCCATAGAACCACAACAATGGACTCTGTACCTCATCCAGGATTCTGTTTCTGGCTTTGGTGATGGCAGTGTTCAGGACGTTGATCCAGGACTCTTTCTCCTCTGGACTGACAGCGAGAAAGAGCAGGTTAGGAACCTGCCGCACACAAACACACGTTACCTGCTGGTGTTAGTCACTGTTTGAGCGTTCAACACTTTTTATACTGCTGCACATATGGGAGACACACACACACACACACACACACACACACAGACAGACAGGTGTACCGTGTTTCCCGGCGTGCTGCAGTGCTGCAGTCTGAACTTGCTGTGGTTCTTTTTGCTGCGACTCTTGTTCTTCCTGATTTCCTCACAGCGCTCGTAGTCTGACAGATCCAGCACCTCGTCAGCCCGACCCGGCTCCTTCACCTGCACCACACACACACAGGTAACGGGTCAAATCAAACTCACGTTCTGTCCACATTCTGAAACACAAGCAGGAGGCAGGAGAACAGAACAGCGAGTTACTGTTAACTCGTCTTCACCTGTGGACGTGAACCCTTGGGCCTGACTCACTGCGTGTCTCCTGTTCTTCTTTGTGTCATCACAGGGAACATGTACTTGTGTAGTTTGAATGGATTCTGATGCAGTATAGTGTAGTACTTTGCCTCCTTTCTGATGCATCTTTAAATTAAAGAATCAAACTAGGAAGAGCAGAGGCGCGTTGGATTCATGCCACTAGTAAACGGCTTATTCAGAGCTCACAGACTCTTCCGGTTTTGGGATCCATGTCTGGAGTTCCATACAAGTGAGTTGCTCCCAGTCATTAGGTTTGGACTGTTGACTGCTGGAGCAGAACTGATTCGCAGATTCCAGCTGATAGTTCTGGTCTGGTTCTGGAGGTCTGCAGACCTGAGCAGGTCTCAGAGCATGGGAGCAGAACTGATCCTCAGATATGGGGAGTTTCGGATTAGGCCGGACCGAGCTGTGCCTGTAGCATCGAGTGGTGAAGCAGGGAGGGATCACACACACACAGGTGTCAGCATGTCTCCTGGTTCCTGCGGGTAAACTCCAGCTCGTTAATCTCCATGGAAACAGCATCTATTATTAACCAATGTTAAACTGAGACTTCCTGAAAGAGAGGCCACGCCATGCTGGTCTCTGTGGAGCTGTCCTGATGGACACGCAGTAATCAGACTCCCCCTCTTCCCCCCTTTCTTCTTCTTGTTGTACTCTAACAAACATGGTTCATTGGAAGAGAAATCCAGATGCAGCCTGATGATGTTTAATTCCACCGCGCTGGCAGGAAAAACTTTGATGTTGTTCCTCCTGATGGTTTAAACATTAATAAAGAGTCCAGGTGTAGGCGAGCACAACCCTCAACACAGCAGGACCAGACAGAGGTCGACCGTCCCCTCAGGCTGCCATCACTTGTCCTGCTGCTGCGTCATCAGTCAGACCGCCAATAATCAATAATCAGGGTTGAGAGCAGGAGCAGCTTATGTAACCGACTGCAGTGACTCTGACTCATAAAGGCGAGTAATAATAATCATTCAGTGTGTTTCATGTAACTCATTTCAACGCGCTCAAACACATGTCGCCTCTTCTCACCTCTCTCCACGGGCTCACATTGAGTTTAAATCCTTGATGCCCACAGGGCTGAGGATGGAAGTCAACACGCTGTGAGTCAACTCCTCAGATCTGTGAATGAGCGGAGACTGAAAAGTTCCTCTTACTCCAGTCGGTTCTGCTTTGTTGACTTGTCCTGCTCCGTTCCACTTTCCTCACCTTCAAAAAGTCTGTTGTCATTTGAAAAGTTTTCCATCTTGACGAGTTGGGTCTGAGTTTGTAGTAACTCAGAATTCACAGAAACAGAAAGGTAACTGCTGGATTAAGAACAAGCTGATTCTGTTCTTGTGGTCTCCCTCCTCGGTCTCTACCGACTGCAGGTTTTTCCCAAACCTTAGAACCAGAAGCTTTGCATAGTCCCAGACACTAGCAGCACTGCACCAATGAGCTGTGGGATCAATGACATGCAAACTTGACATGTGGTGTAGTAGTGTCCTGGTATTAATAGGGACAGTCTTACATGTTACGTTCCTACTAGAAAGCGACAGAACTTCTGACTTCATTCACTTCACCGATCAATATCAGATTAACACGCTCATAATTACAGCGTGCAACAGACCAGAGACACAATCACAGAATTAAAAGGATTTGTCATTACTGCTGGTACGGAGGCTCGTCTTTCACATTTGGAATGCCCCTCGTTCCTCTTTCACCAAGTGTAGAAAGATATTTTCTCTGCCTCTGATTGGAATAATACAAAACGTAACCACAACCAGCGGGTCACAGTGTGTGGACTGAAAAACGCTGCATACCTGCGTTCACCCCGTGTGACACTGCAGCGTATACCCGTGACCACACTACTGCATGTGTACCACAACACACTACGCCACGACTGGTCCACACCGGCACCGTTTACAAGGTCAGGAAGGTCGTCGTGAATTCTACTAAACTGGATAAATGTGTGGCACAATACAACAACACAGGAGACACAGTGGGGCAGGAGCTGCAAGCTGTCTAAGGACCCCAGGGTCAAGATTGTTCACCTGCCAAACACTGGGATCGGTAAGCAGCCCCCCCCCCCCCCCGACCTGGAGCTCCATGCAAGATCTCACCTCGTAGGGTCCAAATGACCGGTGAGCAAACAGCCCAGAACTACATGGGGAAACTGCTCAATGATCCGAGGAGAGCTGGGACCACACTAACAAAAGTGACTATTAGTAACACACTACGTCTTCATGGATACGTGCAGCGCTAAAAAGGTCCCCCTGCTTAAACCAGCACATCCAGGCCCGTCTGAAGTTTGCCAGACACCATCTGGATGGTCCAGAGGAGGTCATGTGGTCAGATGAACGCCACTCGCCGGGTTTGGAGGGGGAAGAACGCCAAGAACACAAAGGGACCAGGACGAAAGGGTTGTGTAGGGAGCGCAATGATCCCAAACACGTTGCCCAGGCAACAAAGGAGTGGCTACGTAAAAAGCATTTTAAAGTTCTGGAGTGGCCTCGTCAGTCTCCAGACCTCAGTCCAAAAAGTCCCTATTTCCCAGCAACAGAAAACATCGCAGCTCTAGAAAAGATCTGAACAATGGGTCCAAACACCAGGGAGTTTGAAGTGCTTTCTGCATTCTTATACAAAAATCTGTATTACAAATGATTTCCTGGGCGTTTGTTTGTCTCACAGTGGAACTTCGATGGACTGAGTGTGCGTGGAGACAACATGAGCTCCACTCACACACATGCAGACAGATGTGTCTCTACTTATCATGTTCATGCTGTTGAGGATTAACCCGGTGCAAACACATGGAAGATTATCAGCTTGAGTCTTTGTTTGAACCTACATAACCAATAATCCTCTGTCCTTTGTTAGACAGAAGGGGGTGGGGGGTCTGTAATTACAGCCATTTCTAGGTGCAGGCCCGGTGAGGTCCGGTTCGGGTTCAGACTTCAGGATTCAGACACAGTTCAGTTGAACAACATCAAACTGAAGCTGCAGGCGACACTAAAAGAGGAAGAGGCGTCAGAAAGTGTCAGAGGAAGTTTTATTCTAGGAAATCTAAATCCGACTGTTTCACTTTTAGAGTTAGGTTCAGGTGCTCATTCAATATGAGTTTTTATAAGAGTCTCTGTCTCTACACAGACACCCCACAGGCCTGGACCAGGAGAGGACACGTAATCCCTAAGTTAGGACATCGATCAGATGTCCTGCAGAACCAAATGTTTCACCCAGACTCTGGTAAGAATCGGCGTTGGGCTTAGTGGGCTGTAGTTAGATACAGAGGGAACGCTGAATGTCCTCAGATATGTTGGTTTCTGTTCCAGCAGAAACAGGAAGTCGAACTGTTGACTGAAACTTCACATGAACAACACTTCACCACAGAAACAGACCATGTGAACCTCAACCACACGACGACGCTGAGCACTGACACGCAGCCTAATTTGGTGCTGAGACCGTTTCGTAGGCATGTGACAGTGACACAACAGAGAGGAAGTGCTGCAATGATCTCTTCTAAAAAAAACTCTTCAGACAGACACTAGCTGAACACAACACACCACTGCAGCAGATCTATAAAATGTTGAAACATCCAGTATAACAGTATAGCTCCTGCATCCTGGTTGACAAACATTCTAACAGGTGATGTCCAGATCTTACATCTATAGAACAAACGTTGTACAGTCGATTTATACGTGTAAAACTTGAATCACCGCCAGATAATTATTTACTTCAACGTAAAACATGTTTGATTAAAACAACATTATCTAGCACCGTTTCTGAACACAGCTGACACGAGCTTCGCTTAGTTGCCTAAAAATCACCAGCACAGAAAAAGTGATCAAATCTAAATTTATCACGAGTCAGTAACATGTGGAGTTCCTCAGGGCAGCATCGTGGGACCCCGGTGTTTGGGTTAGTCACCTTAGAACCTCTTAACATTTAACTAAGACCGTTTTGTTGCCTGTCCTCTCCGCTGAGTTTATGTCTGTCTATATGGTGCAGAAACACGACCAGAGCAGGGTTTACTTAGCTTAGCACAGAGTAATTAGTCAGACTGTACAGTGCTGTCGAGGGTTTAATGTGATTTTCTGCAGATGGCAAAGGTTCTATGAGGACGTTCTGTCCACTGTTCCAGCAGTGAAACCAGAGCTCTCTGTGTGCCTGCAGCTCACACTGAAACTTGACTCCTGCAGAACGTCGACTGTAGAAAGTGAAGGAGAAACTTACAGGAGCAGAAATGAAACTATTCAGATTACTTACAAGTACTTTTAAACATAAAAGTTCTGTTACAAACTTTTTGTCATTTGTTTCTCACAGATATTTTTTACACAGACATGGAAATGAGAAAACAGAACCAGTTCTGGATGCGGTTCTGTAAATGTCTGCTTGTTGAACCGAGTAGTAAATTTAAAAGCTGCGCCATCCCTTTAAATATGACCCTTTAACAAGAGTTAATGAGTGCCTGTCTCTCACCTTATGTGGAGCATCACCTCGTTACCATGGCAATAAATGAAGCCGTTAATGAGGAGACAAAGCTGCTGATTAGCGCCAATCATCAATCCATCAACTCTCAGGTCGTTAAAATGTGCTGGAGCCACAGTGCAGGCCAACGAGGAGATGAGGGTGGGGGAATCGAGTGCAGTTTGTTTAATGGACGGGGTCTGAGGGGCTCACCTAATTTTCTGCCCTAGACTTTTGAGCCTTTTAGTAAAGTACTTCTGTTTAAGGTTCAGTGGTGACCGCGACACAGTCTATGACACGCTACCTTACCCCCGCCCATCTCTAAACTCACCTCTTTCTCACTGACGAACAGCTGATTTCCTCTTAGAACCACAAACCGGTTCTTCCAGATCTCTCTGAATATTCCTTTCCCACAGAACTTTCGGATCCAGCCGGCTTTGTCAGGCTGAGCGTAGAGCGGTGCCGAGTCCTGGAGACCCTGAAACAGGAAAAACACTGTTTCAGACTGACTGTAACGAACTACTTCTTCTGTCACTTCACTCTCCTCTATTTCATCCGAGCCTGAGTTTGTTTCCTGATTTGTCCACCCAGGGCCCGATGATGTCACTCGTGTTAACTTTGTTTTTGGAATGAGGGAAGATAATAAAGCACGATTCCTCTGAGGAGACGTCTGTTTTCAGCTCGTTTTAGAGGAAGGAACAAGTGTGTTTTTGTTCTCCTGGTTCTCACAGGGAACAAACTCTCCTTTCTGACCCAACAGCGGGCTTTCTGTCACCAACAAGGAAGATTGTGGTGAGTTTGGTACCTAGTAACTTTTCATGTGAAACACCAGAGATATGAACCAACCGCTTCATCAGTAGGTTTTAAGGGTACAGAACAACATTAATAGGATGTGTTATCTGTTTCCTACCGTGTGACATCTGTCAGAAACACCTGCACAGTTCACTCAGACTCTGCTGGTTCCTGCAGAGATACTTGAACCTGATTATTAATTGATGTGAGGATGTAACGTGACTTCATCCTTCTCCCCTTAACGGGCAGAAACCGGAGCCGCTTCACACGGCTCAGCCTCCATTTCCTCATTTAACTGTCTGAATTTGAATCGTCGCTTTTAAAGCTTCGTTTTCTACTTTTTTTCACTTTTACAGTTTCACGTGAATAATGCTCTTAATTTGAAAACCGGAAGTGGTTGTTTTTAATCTAAGTGGCGTCTGTTGTTCCCCTTCACAATAAAGGCTTAAACCAGTCCTGGAGGCTTTGTTCCTCGAGCTTAACCCAACAGAACCGACACCGTCCCGCTCGGTTCCGTTCACACTCACCCGTTGCCCGGAGTCGTTCTTCTTCATGGTGTCTGCGGTGCAGCTCTGACGGGACCGTGGTTCGTTAGAACACCGTTACTCGTCCAGCGCCGGGGGAAGCGGGTCCAAAGCAGAGAGGACCGGAGCCGCCGCCTCGGCCCCGCCGCTCCAAGGCTGCTGATGCTCGGGTTCACTGAGTCCGTGGCTCCGCCGCTCGGTGCTGCTGCCGCCGGGCTCCGCTGCGCTCTGAGCGACCAGGAGCCGCTGCGTGGGTCGGTGTTCGGTTACTCCTCCTCCTCCTCCTCCCCTCCCCCGGACTCCCTGCTGGCTCAGCGGCTCCTCGGCAGCATCACAGCGCCCCCCACCGGCGGACACTGACCCAAAGCTGCTAAAGATTCAGAGCCGAACGTGTTCGAGGTTCTGGAACAAACAGACTCTGTGTTGGTTTTACTGGTCAGACTGGGGGCTTCATGTGACGTCATCCTCGTATCTGGACCAGTGTGGTTCTGTTAGCAGTAACTGAGTGGCGGTGGGGGGTGGGGGTTACCTGTCACCAGAAGAAGAAGAAGAGGAAGTGATGAGAACCAGCTGCAGGAAGTGAGTCGGTGTCAGAGCTCAGAGGAAAAGCTGTGTCTGTGTCCTGGACCTGTGTGACCTCTGACCCCCAGCAGCTGCTCACTGTCAGTCAGCTGTTTGACAGGAAGTGACACATGTGAGTGTGACATCACGTGCACTCTGACGGTCAGATGTAGAACACACTTTTATTTCAGGAAACGTGACGTCATGCTGTTCGAAGACTCAGTTATTATTCATCCGTCCGTTAAATCCGCTTCTCTTCATAAGGGTCATGGGGGGGGGTGCCAACCAAGCTGTCACTGGGCGAGAGGGGGGGTACAACCGGGACAGGTCGTCGACGCAGACACAAACAAACATTCGCGATTTTGTAGTTTATTTAAAAGTTTATTATCTGATCGGATGCCCCCACCACCACCACCACCACACACACACACACACACACACACACACACACACACACACACACACACACACACACACACACACACACACACACACTGAACGAGCTGTAAATCAGCGACACCGTTTGACCCGAGTCACAGTTCTTCAAGTTCTAATTTTGTCCAATTTGATTGACAGTGACCAAAACAACTGATCGGTTAATGATCAGAACTGATTAATCAATGGGATGGATTCAGGAGGATTAAACCCGCCCAGGCTCTGAGTTTAGTTTCCTGGTTTATTATCTGATTAGACTGTGGACTGATTCCTGGTCGGATCCTTTTTGGGCTTTTTCTGTTTTGTGTTAAGTCGACATAGTTGGAATCGGAAATGTTGGTCAGCAGGACTGAAACAGAACCGACAGGTGCAGGTTCAGTTAGTGCAGCAGCTGCAGAGACACAGGAATGTGTGGTGGTCTGTCACAGATCAGGGAAAGAACATTCAAAACAAACATACAGACAGGTCAAAGGTCAGGGTGAAACCTGATCAGGCACAAACAAAGTGATCTCTAATATACAGATTATCCTTAAATAAGAATTTAACGTTTTAGCAGCAAGTTAACGGAAAAGAAACAGAGCAAATAAACAAATGTGATGAGAAAACTTCTGCATATTCACTAAACTGAGATTTATCTCAAGCTAAAGAAAAACAAAGAAAGAAATAAAAACCAAATTTCCTTTGGGAACAGCTGGGACAACGTTTCTGGAGCAGGTGTTTTCTCCAGAACCAGCGCTCTGCTGAAGAAACACCAAGCAGGAACCAGACAAATAAAACATTCAGACCCACATCACGCCGCTGCTCCGCCTCCTGGTGGAGTCCAGAGGACATAACAAAACTGCGTTGGAGTCGCCATGAACAATAAATAACTGCTTCCTGCTTAGGTCTCATAGCAACGGATATCCACGGTAACAAGTCTTCATCAGTGTTAATGGTTAGACCGGGTTCAGAGGTCAGCAGGTGTCTTCTAACCCGACCAGCCGCGCACTCTCCTCCCACAGCTGCTCGGCCACCTCGTCGTCCCGTCCCTCTGCAGACGCTTCCTTCTCTGCACAGTCACTGAAAACACACACAGACACTTTACTGTGAAGTGAAACCTCCCTGTAGAAAAACTACACCTCACAGGTTCTGTTACAAGAATCAGACCAAACAGAAACAATAGGACGCGTGGACCGAGCAGATCCAGGTCCAAAGGTGGTTCCTACAGGATGATTCTTCATTGATAAGATATGCAGGCGGTGCACACTTGATCATCACAATCATCCTACCTGAAGTAAAGTCCGGATCTTTCTTCCAGACCCGGCATCACGGCACAGTACACGCTGGTCTGGCAGCCCTGCCAGGGGCTCTTCATCAGCAGCAGCCCGGGAAGCCTCAGCAGCGCCCTCAGTGGGGAGAACGGACACCAGTCTATGATGTGACGAACCAGCTCAGTTCGGATTATACCCGGGTGGAGACAGAACGAGGACACGCCAGAACCTGGAGAAGGTTCAGAGGTCATCAACAGTATAGTCAACACTCGGGTTTGGTGTGTGTGTATGTGGGGGGGTGGGCTGGGTGTGTGTTGGGGACCTTTCAGTCGCCGGGCGAGTTCTCTGGTGAACAGGATGTTGGCCAGTTTACTCTGTTGGTAGCTCTCCAGAGGGCTGTACGTCTTTCTACGGGAGAACAGGTCGTCAAAGTCGATACGACCTACAACATCACAAATAAAACCTGTAAAACAGAACGACGGAAAGAACTAAGACGCGGTCAGGCGGAGGGGCTCATACCCCCACGGTGGGCGATGGACGACACGTTCACAACTCGGCTGGGGGCGGAGTGCTTCAGCATGGGCAGCAGCAGATTGGTCAAGAGGAAGTGACTCAGATGATTGACAGCCAGCTGAGTCTCAAAGCCGTCTTCTGTCAGCCATTTTGGACACATCATTACTCCTGGAACCAAACAGAGGAGTAGAGAGTGGGTCGGACGGGCGTAAAGGAAACCAGGTAGAAAGACTGGTCGGGAGACACAAGGAAGACAGTCACCTGCGTTGTTGATGAGGATGTCCAGTCTGTCTTCACTGTCCCCGAAGTCTTTAGCAAACTGTCTGACAGAATACGTGGACGCCAGGTCCAGGTGTCGGATCACCACGTTACCGTTTCCCGTTGACCACCGGATGTCCTCCGCAGCCTGCTCTGCCCGGGTCAGGTCCCTGCACGCCATGACCACCCGGGCCCCTGTAGCCCAAAGCAAACGCACATCGTGACTGTGTGAACACACAAGTGGCCCCACAACACGAGTAAAGCTCCCGCTCAGGCCGACCTCGGCGTGCCAGCTCTCTGGCCGTCTCTTTGCCGATGCCGCTGTTCGCTCCAGTGATCAGAACCGTCTTCCCATCCAGATGACATGAACAACGACACACTCCACCCCCAATATACTTCCTCAGGACCAGCACACCTGTGCACACACAAACAGCAGCTCTTACCGTAGAAACAAATACCACTGGCGACACGCTTTATCTCACAAACGCACAAAGATTTCAGATTTTGAATGATTTGATTTCCACGGGTACAAGGTGGACAGCGTGTTGGTCTCACTGTGTGCACGTTTATCTAATGTGTACACATCTGTCTGTGCCTATTCTGCTGTTGCAACAAAAATAATCGGTTTATTATATTTATCACATGTTGTTATTATTCACAGTAACTGAAGCTAAAACAGTTGTCGTGGTAACAGACAAACGTCTGACGGGGGCTGATGATGAATCTTCTCTGTTCAGTTAGTCAGTCTGCTGTTGATGACCAGGAAGGAGAAGGAAAGACTTACAGATCACAGTGAGTCCCAGCAGAGCTCCGCCTCTCAGCAGTAGACCCTTCTGGTCCTCCTCCAGCCCCAGCTCTGTGTACGGCCGCCCTCCATCGCTGCTGGGCCACGGTAGCACCCTGAAGTCTCCTGGGGCTTCAGCTTTCATCTCTGCAGGTCTAGACAGACTGAAGAGAGGTGCAGTCGTACCGAGCCAGGAAAGAGGGGGAGGGCCAGATTAACCCAGATTAGATGAGATTACCCAACACAGAGCTGCTCTGGGATCAGTTACGCTGTGAAAAAGCAGAATTTGGTGGGATCAGCTGAGCTTTTCTCCTTAAGGCTGCTATATGCAACTTAAGATAGCTCTAGTAGAGGCATCAATCCACTTCGCTCCACCCAGCCCATCGTTATTCTGAAATAACATCGTTATGAAACCTCAGATCCAACACACAGGAAACCATCCCGTTTCAGATTAGCCTGGTAATAAACACAATAAGAAAATGTCAGTGGAGTGGATCGAAACTGGAAGCAGTAGCTGTCAGTTTCATATTGTAACCCTTCACGCTACTCAAAATAACATCTGGACCGTCTTGGGTTAGTTAACAGCCCAGAACAGTTCCTGTCCCACACGTTGCCTGTACAGTGCTGCGGAAATGTACCCACCTGATTTTTATTTGCACATTTCTCACCTAAATATTTCAGATCATCAAACAACTGTTAATGTTACAAAAAGATCGAGTAGATGAAAAATCCAGGTTTGAAAGATGATTTGTAAAAACCCGCCTGGCCCAGCGTGGGAAAGTAACACCTGCAAATATTACATCTGACAAGCTGAGCTGCTTCCTTCATGCACGAGTGTTACTGACCATATTAAAATTTCAGGTCAGCTGTGAAGGAGGGGAAAATAGAGTAAAGTTGAAATACTGAGTAAAGGTATTTTCTCAAAAAAGGTTTAATCCGATAGCAGCTGGGCTGGACCGTCTGGAGTCGAAGGGTTGGATATTTGACCTGGATGACTGAGAACCTTCACAGATATCTACCTCAGATTTCTACTCTAAGAACTTTCCTACTTTCCATCAGTTCAGGACCAAAGGGAAAAAGAAACCTGTTCAGTTTTTTGTTCAGTTATTTTAATTTACGTTTCAGCCTCAGCGCGTGACGTCAGCGTGTGCCCCCACCCCCCAACAAAAAACAAGATGGCGTCCTGCCCCTGGAGTGGCGGCTGTTCTTTCAGCCTCCATGCGGACTCTCGTTGTGTTTTTTCGTGTGTGCGGGTGTTGTTGCGGTTTAACCGAGTCACGCCGCGTTTTTACGCCTCCAGCTTAAAAAGCCGCAGCTGTATCTGGACTGAACATTTCACGCCGACCAATCACAGACAACGCTTTCTGGTACGGAAATGACGTAGACCATTGTATACCAATCCGCTGCTTTGTTAACGACAACAGGCGGAAGTCCCGCCCCCGCCTGCTTATTGACCGGAGCGCGTGAAGAAGAGGGAGAACCGAGCGAAACCGTTCGTGCTCCACTGACCCGCTCCGCGGCTCCAGCAGCAGGTAAGACCGGTCCGCTCCGGCTGGGCTCGGGTCAACAAAGAACAGGTCTGCTGCGGAAATGGGAACATTTAAGGAGCGCTTGGTGAGTTGCCGCTGATGGAGGGGCGGTGCAGACAGACGTAAACTTTGCGCGGCGCAGGCTGCGGGCTGCTGTGTGGTTCTGTGATCTGGGTACTGGTTTAACTGGACCAGCTGATGTGTTGGTCCCGCCTGGAAGTTTCCCTCTGCCCGGGACAGGCGCGCTGCTCTTTGTTTCAAAAGCACAGAAAGCCTGGGAGGAGCGCCCCCTGCGGCCGCAGCTGGACACGACACCTGCTCCCGCTACCGGCAGAAAGACTTTTTCAGCAACAATACTACAGCTGTACTATGAAGAAAGTACTGTCCAATTAGTGGTTTTCATGGCCCCCACATCAGGGCTCGCTCTGTATGTGATGATTCAGATCCACAAAACTTTATTTCATTATTTATCATGGATGGTGTCCCGGGGTCAGCCGGGTGCCTTTCTGTGTGGAGTTTGCATGTTCTCCCCGTGTCTGCGTGGGTTTCCTCCGGGTACTCCGGTTTCCT
>JAUMTR010000008.1:164751-180285 GCA_032270685.1 Microctenopoma stevenorrisi | reverse complement strand
TGGCGATTCGTCCAGGGTGTACCCCGCCTCTCGCCCGAAGGCAGCTGGGATAGGCTCCAGCACCCACCGCGACCCAATTTCGTATAAGCGGAAGACAATGGATGGATGGGTGTCCTGGGGGTGTCTCCTCCCAGAACCCGAGCCCCATCACTGAGCTCCTGGCAGTGTTGGATGGACCTAAACATCCCAGAGATGTTCTGTTGGATTTAGGTCAGGTCGATGTACAGGCTCATCCTGAGAAAGAGGGGGACCTGCTTTCACCTGTGAAAATCTCTGGGCACCAGTGACAGAACTGCTCACTAGAGAGGACGTTTGGCTTTAATGGTCTTTTGATCTGGTTCAATAAATACATCAGTAAAATCAGGAACTGCACTGTCAGACTTTGAGGGAGGTGCAGCTGGGTTCTAACGAATGACCTGCTCTGGCCCCGCCCCTAAAAAAACCTCTGTATTTTGTCATTATGACTTTGTGTTTGATTTTATTTTCAGGCTGACGACAATGATGATGTGAAGTGACACTGGCTGTGTCCTGTTGTTACCATAGCAACATGGATATGGAGTTGTTTATGGAGTGTGAGGAGGAGGAGCTGGAGCCATGGCAACAGGTGGACGACAGTGTGGAGGAAGACGAGATGGACTTTGACAGCTACTGTGAGCCAGGTGAGATGCACACGCGGACACACGCAGACACACACTGTTCTGGGATGTAACACCTGTGTGTGTCTCTCTCCACAGTGGAAGATTCTCCGTCTCCTCTTCCAGCCTCCGAGAGCCCGCCCCCCATCACACCTGCTCCAACAGGTACCAACAGGTGACCGGTCTCCTTGGAAGTAGTGGAATCAGAGAAACGTGTTCTAATGTTCACTTTGTTCTCAGCTTTGTCTCCCGTACAGAAAGTCTGCTCCTCCGTAATGCCGCCTCCTCCACCCATCATCACCTCCTCCGCCTCCCTCCCACGCTTCCGTCTCCCGTCTGCACCTGCCATCTCTGCCCCACCCCTGGTTACTCAGGTGCCCCCCCTCATTCTGACGCAGACAACAGGTGGGACGTTTCTCCTCCCGGCGGCCCCCGGGTCAGGCAGCGCCCAACCCATCCTCCTCACAACCCAGGTAGTCAAGACAGACCCCCACCCCCCACCGTGTGATGTCACTGATACCCTGCTCTGGTGTAACGTGCTTGTCTCCTTTGCAGGGTTTCCCAGTGCAGACGATAATGAACCCTGGAACTCCGCTGCTTCTGAACCTGCAGTCGGGTCAGACGGTCCATCCGCTCACCCTGATCCAGTGTAGGCCCCCCCGGCCCCACTACAGCTGACCATAGTAAATAATGATCAGTAATTAAGACACTTATTGATCCTCAGAGCTGTTTACTGTCTCCACAGCCCCCTCGTTAGGCCAGCTGGTCCGGCCCACTATCAGCCTCCCCCATTGCCAGGCTGTCCAGACCAGACCAGCCTCCACCCCATCTGGAGGCCCCACTCACACAGCATCCGCCCTCACTGCCTTGGGGCTGCCCACCACGCTGACAATCCGCACCAGCACCCCCGCCCCCGGTCAGTGCACTGGACAAACTGGGAGGGGTCTGCTGGTTCCGCTTCTGCCCAGAACTAATCTGATGTATTATTTATTTCTTTTTTCAGTGAATCTGCAGGTGACCCAGGTGAGCAGTGCCAACTCCCTAAAGCTTGGAGAATCTCCTGCCCTCCCCTCCGACTCAGCCAATGGAGTCACTAGAACTCTGTGCAGCAGAGGTACAAGTAGGGCCGGTATCAGAACCAGCATCAGGACTTTGCCTTTCACTGCAAATACCTGAGACCTGCATTGTGACTGTGTTAACAGTTTGTGTTTCATCTGGACCAGCGGTTCCTGGCTCCACCCCCTCTGTCATAACAACCCCCAGTGTGACCTCAGCTCTGACCTCCACCCCCTCCAGGGTGGTGATGAGTGTGGAGGAGTTCTACTACGGGACCTTTGAAGGTGACCTGAGACTGAGGAAACCACAACCACTGGGAATCAAAACCTCCACCTTTGCCTGTCAGATCTGTTCCCACCTCGCTGAGAACAACCTGAGGTGGGACCATGTGGGCGTTCGGTCTCACCCGTACTGTTTGTTGTCAGGTGCTGCACTGTATGTTTACCTGTGTGTGTGTGTGTGTGTGTGTGTGCGCGCACAGTTTGATGCAGCACATGCTCCAGCACTCAGAGCTGTTTGGAGGAGGACGTAACAAGAGGAAGTGCTGCAGGTTCTGTTACAGACAGTTCTCGTCCTCGACTCAGCTCAGGAGTCACAAGGAGCAGGTCCATGGCCCCGCCCCCTCTTCCTGTAAGAAGCACACACCTGACAGATATGAACCAAATGTATCTCACTGTTGTAGATGTTTTATTTCCTGACATGGTGACACTTGTTAGCCTTGCTGATTTGGGACTTACCTGTCCTGACCTGGGACTTAACTCTCATGACCAGACTTCATTTGACATGTCTCGACTTGGACCCGACTGGTCTTCAAATGAGGTCACACCTGACCTTACTCCAGGACCAACCTACTTAGTTTAGGACTCGTGTTGCCCTAGGACTCGCCTGTCTTTGTTAGGACTCGGGTCTTACAGTGCCCCCTCTCTCTCAGCCATGTGCCGTATATGTGAGTGGGCGTTTGAGAGCGAGCCGGTCTTCCTAAACCACATGAAATCCAGCCACAAACCAGGAGAGATGCCCTACATTTGCCAGGTGAGTCTGACCTCCAACATCCTTTAGTCTCTGTCCTCAGGCCCAGCTTCTAACTCAGCTGTGGTTTGCAGGTGTGTTCGTTTCGTTCGTCCTTCTACTCGGACGTCCTGCAGCACTTCGCCAGTTTCCACTATGAGTCTCGGTTCCTGCTGTGTGTTTTCTGTCTGAAGGTGACCAGGAACCCGACCAGCTATCAGCAGCATGTGCTAAGACACCAGGTAACCACAGTCTGTCCCGTAGTCCACCAGGTTCACTGGCTCCGTTTGTCCGTGTTGACACCGCAGCTCGTTGGTAATCTTTGTATTTCAGGTAAACCAGGCCTTCCACTGTAACAGGTGTCGTCTTCAGTTCGTCTTCCTGAAGGATAAGATGCAGCACAAACTGGAAAACCATGGAAGCTTCCGTCGACCTGCTCAGCTGGAAGGTCTGCCCCCGGGGTCAAAGGTGAGCTCATACTTTTTCATATTCCTGTCACGTAACTGTTTAAATCTTGCCCCCCTCAGTTCTAGTTGGTCTTCATGTCTTCAGGTGACTATCAGGACCTACATTAAACTCAGGTCTCCAGTGACACCAACAGGCAGTCGGCTCCTTCAGAGCTCCTCATCCCTTATTCAGCCAATCCACATCAAGACAGAGCTGCAGAAGTCCCCGATCCTGAGGAGCCCTGGCGTCTCCAAATCCCCTCGATGTCCTTCCAAGAGACCAATCAGCCGCCGAGTTCACGTCAACAGGTACTCTGAAGTTGAACCCAGAATAGCAGAGTCCATGTAAACTAGAGTTTGTCCTGAGGCTGGAACAAAAGTCAGAGTATCTTAACGTAGTTAATGTTCAATCACCTGTTTGATCCAGAATGAATTATCTATGAGACTGATGGTGGCGAACGTTTGTACACTGTCTGCTCTGTGCTGCAGGAGTTCTTCATGTGATGGAGTCAGGTTGGTGTGTTTGGAGTGTGGAACCGATGCCTCCGACTTCTCGGCTCACTACCCGACACACGTCCACTGTCTGCTGTGTCCGTACAGCAGCTGCTGCTCCAGGGCCTACGCCGCTCACATGATACAGTAAGAAAGCTGAGGGATCATCATTTTCTGATCAGGTGATTTATTGTTCCTCTTTGTTTTAAGTGAGCTCTGAGGGATTGATCCTATCGATCATTGCAGACACCACGTTCCACGCTCCAAAGACACAGTTGTTCCTCTGCACCGGCTGCCTCCTCCATGGTGAGAACCGCTTTTACTGTCTGACTGAAGCTGCTGCTGTTTCTGTTTCTGTTTTTTTTAGATGGTTCACGTAACTCTACTTCAGTTCTGATTCTCACATATATACGGTGTGTTACTAAATTAAAGCTTGTTTATGTGCAGCAGGGATGAGCTCTGACCTTTACATGTCACTCTCTCTAATGTTAATCTGGGGACTGTTCTAAAGTATGGTGTAATTAATGATCAATGTACTGAAGCTGGATAACTACAGATGTAGCTGGTTGGGGTTGGAGAACGGCCGGGGTCAAGTTAGACAAGTAACAAAAACACTGGCTGTAGATCCATGTGTAGTGCAGGATCAGACCTGGACCTGGTCCTGAAAATCTGTCGTAACACCCTCATACAAGTTTCACAACAGTTTCCTGTGAGAATCAACAACATATAAGATTTCTCTCTGCGACCACCCCCTCGCACGTCATCCAGGTCCCTAGAGGGTTGAATCACTAACATGCTTTTACATGTTGCGCAATAAGTTTGGGTGGTTTTTTATTTTGGCATATTTCTGTTTTGTGTGTTTCTGCTAAACGTTGGATCGGATTAAATATCACATCACTATGGCCGGCGGCTGTATAAGAAAAAACGAGGCCACCTTCTGGAATTAGCGGTGATGCACCTGGACCTGCAGCAGTTTTCTTTCTGAATGTTCTCTTGTCTTTGTTCCGACCTCCAGCCTGTTCCTGCTGCGATGCACTCACTGTGACTTCACACCTCAGACTGGGGATCAGATGGCCGAGCACCTGCTGACGAATCCAGAGCACCACAGCGCCACCTGTCTCACCAGGAGTAAGACTTGGATGTTCGTTTGTGTAGAATTAAAGCAGTTCTTAAAAAACAAAAACAACAGGTGGTCAGTCTCCTGTGATTTTTATGATGTGTAACATGGAACCTAAGGAAAATGTTAGAACTATGCAGCTTGCATCCAGAAATGTCTTTTCTGTTTGAGTATTTATACTCAGCTTCTCTTCTCTCCACTTAAATCAAAACTTTCCTCTTGGATCTTTGGTGACAGAAGTGTTTCCCACAGCAGGATCCAGCTCCTCGGCCAAAGTAAATAAAACTGACCTGGTTCTCGCTCCTCGGTGCCACAAAACCAAGAAGCAGAAACTGTAGAGGGAGTGTCACATTACAGTGTGTGTGTGTGATAGCAAATTATTTGGGGGTTTGCAATCTTTTGCAGCTTTTATTGGCAAATAAACAGCTGCTGCAGTTCTGTCTGGATTTCAGCCTCTGGACTAAATCCTGACTGATGTTGAACTTCAGTTTGTACAAGCAGAAGCTTGACAAGAACTGGATTTAAAAGTTAATGGTGAAAAAATTTAATGAAGGGTTGGATAGATATTTTCTTTTGGCACAATAATTCTGTTAATAATATAAAACCACTGTTGACAGAGATTATTTCTGCTTTTTTATTAACAGCTTATGTTGAACCTGACATCCAGTTCTACCACAGTGAACACCAGCATTTTTTACAAGAAAATGAACAAGGTCAGAACAGGGACCTACCTGGTCCATCCTGGAGGTCAGCAGATTGTTGGAAACGGCCATCAGAGAGTGACAGCAGCGAATCCAACATCATCCCGTTCACTCAGACCAGTGGACCTCGTCACTACATGTCCAAGAACAGCGATGCTATCGACTTCTTCAATATGCTCTTCCCCGCAGCGCTAGTAGAACTGATCACTGATGAGACCAACGCTCACGCTAAGACCTACCAGTTCCTGGGCTTCTGCCCATCAGACTGGGTCCCTGTGACCACTCATGAGATCAAAGGTTTCATTGGCCTGGTTATTCTGATGGGTATCCAGATCCTGCCGGACATGTCTCACTACTGGTCCTGGAGTCACTATGACAACAGCTACACTTTTTACCGAGCCATGAGCTTTAAACGATTCAATCAGATAGCAGACAACATCCGCATGGGCAACTTTGCCACAGAGGAGTATCGTGGCACCAACAACCCCAGTGACTCGCTGCATATCTTCAGGCCGATGCTGGATATCCTTGGTGTAGCGATGTGGAACGCCTACCAGCCAAACTGCTGCCTGTCTATCGACAGGGCGCTGCTGCCCAGCCTGGAGGAGGAGAGCTGCCACGCTAAGGGAAACCCAAAGACCCAGCCTCAGGTATGGCTGCTCTGTGATTCTAAGTCGGGTTACTGCCACCGCTTATTCATCCAGGTGGATGAGAAGATGGGCCATGAGCCGGGCTTCACCGTGGTGTCAGAGCTGATGAAGGGGCTGGAGGACAAATACCACCAGCTTTACTTGGCTAACTCAATCACATCTGTCCCACTTATGCAAAAGCTTCTGGACCAGGGCATCTACGCTTCCAGCTCTTTCCCGCCACCCAACCCCATCCTGCCGAGAGCGCTGTGGGAGGAGGGCTCACTGGAGAAACCCGGAGATTTCCTGCAGAGGCAGTTTGGGCCCCTGTTGGCCACCCGCTGGAAGGACACCAAGGAGATGGGCTGCCTCTCGACTAATGCAGCACCAGGTGAACCGGACACTGTTTGGAGAAGGTCACAGATCAAGTTGGGTAAACTGGACCCCATCAACCGCCCCATGGCGTTCCGTCTCCTGCAGGAGAACATGCGAGGAGTCGACATCTGCAAGCAGCTGCTTGCATGCAACCCTCTGGGAGGAATCCCTCAGGACCGCCACTGGCGCAGCCTCTTCTGGTTTCTGGTCAACCTGAGCATCGTTAACGCATTTATTGTGTTGCGGGAAAGCCGCAAAGAGAACCCACCTGCCTGGGTACAAGATGGCCTTTTTACTCAGATCAACTTTCGCAAACGTTTAGGCAACCAGCTTGCCAAGTGTGCACAGAAGTACTTTGAGACTATGGAGATTGTCAGTTCCCGTGGGACGAGGATGGAAGCAGCGGAGGAACCACTTAAACAGAGGCACAGGATGACTAAGATAAGTGTGATATCCAAGAGGTGCAAGAACTGTAACTTAAAGAACATTCGCCATGAGAGCGTGTATGGCTGTGTCACCTGTAAAGCAAATTTGTGCAAACTCCCAGCCTGCTTTTGGGAATATCACAGCCTGTCTCCTCTGAACAAAGGTCAGTGTTTAACCAGTTAATTCTAAAACATCCTGTCACTCAAACGTCATCTTACTGATGTGTATTTGATTTTTAACAGGTTCAACAAAAGTTGGATTAATCAAGAACAGAATAAGGTAATAATTAATAATAAGTGGATTTACTGATAAAGATCTGATAAAGTGCTTTTATTTTTAATTTACATGTTGGTGTTATTCATCTGTTCTAATGTCACAGACTTAAAAGTGTAATGAAACATCTGAAATAATTTTTTTGTTTTCTGTTCTTTCACTGTGATAATAACATTTACAAATGCAAATTTGCTTCTCTGTGCAAACAGTGGTGAAATTGAGGTGGATGACAACGTGGGCGAGGAAATGGCCCCTGTGGAAGAGATGGACTTCTCTGAAGATGAGAACTTGGATATTCTGGATGAAAATGAAGAAGAAACTGAAGATACTAGAGATGATTTGATCAGTGAAGTAAAACATCCGATATCTCACCTTCCATCAGCAACAAACAGCCACAATAATCCTGGACCCATGTTGTCTGCCAGTAAAGAGCGAGATGGTTTCTTCACCGCCCGTCAGTTGAGAATTGCCCTGTTTGCTCTTTGTGACGGGCTCCGTCAAGCCTCAAGGGTCTTTTCAACTGAGATGCATCTCATCTGGGCATGGCTGAAGGATGCCAAGAAACGAATAAAAGAAAGTGAACAGGAACAGAAGGCCCACACTGACGGTGAGGACCGCATGGTGGCCTGGGTGATGTCCATGCGTGAGCAGCAGCTTCCCATCACGGAGAGCAGTCTCTTCCACAAAGCCTCCACGCTAAAGAAGAAAGGAGGTTTCAGCGACTCCTTCCGCATCTCATACGTCTGGGCGGTGAACTTCATGTTGCAGCACCGGCTCGGGGTGCGAAGCATTGGCAGGGCAGCCTCGCTGGCTCGCACCCTACCAGCTTCCCTAGAGTTCAAAGTGAAGACCTTCAGGAAATTTACCCAGAAGATCATCAAGGTCCACAAGCTCTCTGAAAACACAGTTGCTGCGATGGACGAACTGTGCCTCTTTGTGGATTTGAGGTTAGTTCAGGACAAGTCTCGCCGCTCAGAAGCACTGGAGCTGTCTGGAACTTTGCCTCTGGTCACTGTGTACCTGACAATACTCGCCAATGGTACGATGCTGCCCTCTCTGGTGCAGGTGAACAGGCATCTGGCTGATAAAACTCTGCCAGAGTTCATCCTGCTGGAGGCTGGCTCAGAGAGTCTTTCAGTAGAAGAGGCTTTGGATCTTTGGGTAAAAAAGATTTGGCTACAGCATGGGTCTGGATCAACTCAAGCTACCAAATCAATGCTGGTCTTGGACCGGCACAGGGAACACATGGGAGATCAGTTCCTCACTTCCATAAGTGGATCAGGTACCCTCCCAGCTGTGGTCCCTGGAGGCTGCTCTTTCTGTCTTAACCCTCTGGAGGTCTGCTTGAAACCGGTCCTGCAGCGCTTCCTGCTGTCACGCTGGGCAAATTTCATTGCTGGAGACCCAAAGGAGCTGGAGGAGACCTTACCAACCCAGCTACACACTAATGTGACTGAGCTGCTGGTTGACTGGGTGGTTGAGGCCCTCACACAGTTGAACAAACTTCCCCAGCTTTGGATTAAATCATTCCACCTTACGGGCTTTCTGAAGGACGTGGAGAAAAAGGACCAGGCTACGAATCAGAAACCACAGGAGATCCAACTGGACCTCCTCAAGTCACTCACAGAGGCCCTGCTAGGGTCTGAAATTCTTGAGGCTGATTGGTCCAGTCCACTGGAACTGGAAGATGAGGAGGAACATGAAGACAGGGAAAGACCGGAGGAGGTAGACAAGCAACGGAATGATAAAAGAAAGGAGACAGACGAATGTGAACGAGAGGATAAGGTCAAAGATAATGCAGGGAAGGACAGCGAGGAGAAAGATGACGAGGAGATGGAGGAGGAGGTGAATAAAAAACGAGAGGACAGTGAGGAGGAAAGAAAGGAGACAGAACCAGACAGGAAGGAGGTGAATAAGGAGAGACGAGAGACCAGAATTGTGATAGGAGAGGAAGTTGGGGATGAGTGGAAAATCAAGAGCAGGACTGAAGGTGTAGAGGCAGATAGAGAGGACGACAACAGGACGGACGACAGCTGTACAGAGGACGAAGATGTGAATAAATGTCCACAGACTAAACCCAGCTGAGTCCAGGGGGGTCTTCTACAGGATTTACTAGGACCTGAAACCAAACAAATGGATTGTTGGGTTTGCTGTAAAACTGATGTCTAGACATGAGAGAAACTGCGTCCAAAATTCCTCCTTGTTTACTGTATTAACCCTTTATCCACCTGGGGGGATCTGAACAGACTCGAGCGTACCTGGCTCCAGGTGTGATGTTCGGAGCACAGAGTTTTGTTCTGATGCAGCGTTTTGTGAGCAGCTGACTCGGCAGAAATAAAATTAATTACTTTAGTTTTTATGATTTTACATTTGTTCTAAATTAGTCCCTATCATTATTATTATATTCCTTGTTAATAGATTAACTTTTTTTATTGGACCTCATTGTGGACCAGTTCTAGTTAACCTTAAATCTGTTTGGCTAAGGTCTCCTCCAGGGACGTGTGAAGGAGTGGGTGGTTTTGGGCAGTGCTCATGACATTCAAGTACCCTGCACTTCAGGTCTCTAGTTCTTGTTCCCCATAGATGGAAACATGATTCACAGTGGGACTCTTAGCAGCAACAACACAATGGAGGAGGATTGTGTTGTGTGTTCTTGCAGATACACTCAAGTACTGTAATGTGTCCTGACTTTGGGTAGTGAAACTCCACATCAGCCAGTATCAAAGTAAAAGCAGCGTCCACTCTCGTTACAGAAGCATCGTGGGTCTGCGTTTTTTCTTCTGCTCCAGATATTTATTTGCAAGAGGCAGGTTTGTTTAAACGTATTAGTCTCAGTTAATTTATTTGACAACAATAAAAAGAAGAATAAAAATGTGTTTTCAGAAAGTGTTGAGTGAGGCAGGAAAAACGAACAGAACTGCTTTGTCAGGTCAGTCTGTGAGTGGAATCATGTGATGGACATGGTCACTGACTGTGGAACCATTAAATCTGATCCTGAACTGAGTGGTTTCATGTTCTGGGAACAGCAGAACCCTGAATGATGGAAACCAGGTCTGGAACAAATTGAGTCGTTGATCGTTTCAAGTTCATCTACTTTCAAAGTGTCCTCTCATCTTGAACGCAGAGACCTTGTCCGCCATTAGGTCTGAACCTGATCCTGCAGAACTTTAGCTTGTTCTGATGCTGATGTACAGATGACTGTATTACCTGTGGCCCAGTAATTAAAGATAGAAAACGCTGTTTCTACCACTCTAGCGATATTGCAGTTAGCATAAGCAGATGTGTCTCTAACAGCTTTTCTTATGACGTTTTTGTGTTTCTCAGTTTTTGGTTGTCACAAAAAATGTCAGTAAATGTACATTTTCAAACAGATGAGTTTGTTCTTTTATTTGATCACAGAACTTTTTATTATTTATTATGATTACTGCCGGCCTGACGTCGGAGCAAAACGTGTGTGTGCGCGCGCGCGCAGGGCATGATGGGAAACGCCTGCTCTCTTATATGAACATGCTAAGAGTTAGCTACCCTCCTGCACAAACTCTCAGATCAGTGAATGAGAGGAGACTGAAAATGTCTCAGATCCCAACCCAGTCTTTTCTCCTTTGTTGTCCCTGGATGTTGGAATAACTTGTCCTGCTCCATTCGACTGGCTGAGACTATCCCCACCTTTAAAAAACATTTGAGAAGTTTTTCAAATTAGTCTAAAACACACACTTGTCTAGTGCGTAACTATTCCTAGTACGTTCTTTAGTTTGTAGTAAGTAATATAAAATGAAGAAAACGTTACGTGGTGAGACACCTGCCGAATGTCTCTGTTGAGATGTTCCTACGAATCCTTTCACTGACTGATGTCTGCAGGTTTTTGATAAACCTACAGTAAAAAATTCTACATAAAGCTGGAAACTACAAACCTGGACAAGAGGACATGTGTAATACTGAGAAATAAAAACATTCCAGTTGTTGTAACTGATGTGAAAATGTTAAAAGACAAAGTTTAACTTACCGGAAATGTGTTTTTTAAAATTTAAAGCAAATTAATCATTTTATTTAGAGTCAGGTGTAGAGACTGGATTCTGCTTGTGATGTGACCAACATCTCTGCAGATTAAATTTTCACAGTTGTGGCACAACAACTGAATCCAAAAACAAACTGGCTCTGGTCGTGTTAGGGTTAATGCTTAGGCCCCACACCTCCTGTCTGATTGGCTGATGTAGAATCAGTTAAGCCCCACCTCCTGGTTTTTCATTGTGTATCTAGGGTGAGAAAGTCCAGACCCCTCAATAGCAGGACCTGCCGGATCAGACCAGACCAGACCAGACTAGACTAGGAGTTCAGATATGGGTGAATTAATTTTCATTGGATCTTCATGTCCTGCATGTTTTTCTCATGGAGTCAAAACTGCAGCTCTCTGCTCTATGCTGATGACCTTTGCTCTGTTTGCTGCTGCAGAGTTTACTTTCTAAACTAAAGGGGCAGTCTGTGCAGTTTTAGCTCATGATGTTCAGGACGTCTGGCCACAGTTGGAACCACAGGGTCTTCGAAAGGTGACTGAGGCTCTGCTGCTGTTGGAGGAGAATAAACAGGGTTTTAATTAAAACCTCTGATTTGTCCTATTTGGATCATTAGAATATTCATAGTTTATTATTTTAAAGATTGAAGGGCAACAAACTATGGAGGCAACCAAAAGACTGAAATGGTAATCAAAGAGAAGCACTATGGTGTCATAAGCAAAACCTAAACATGGGATTAAAGTTTAACCTTTTTAAGACGGGGCAGGTTGGCTCGGTGTATTTCCTGGATACTTCTGAACAGCTCAGCATCTGCAGTCAGGTCTGATGCTGTTTAGTTTCACTGTCAGAGTCTAAAATCTGAAAACCTCAGGTCAAAACAAACTTTGTCTTGTATCAAACGTCCAAAATGTAAAAGATCATGTGAAAATCTTCTGTGCAGCAGCTTCAGCAGTCATATTGCAAACAGAGACTAGCTGAACTTTGTGTGTTATCACGGTGACATGAGGCAGCAGTAAAATGCTTTACTGTGTGCAACAGCTTTGTCTTCTGCAGCTTTAAAATATTGTCCTGTGTCAGGTGACTAGAACAAACCTGAACTGGATCTGTGGTCTGAGGCAGCATCAAGTCGTCCACAATCTAACCAGATTTTATCTTTAAAAGTTTCACAGTCTGTATAAGATGATGGAAATAGAGGAAGAGACTCTGCTGCATCCAGTTACAGGATTTTACCACGCTCAGACTGGGAACCATGTGATCTTTACCATTACTACATGGGTAAAACGTGTTTAAGGAAGAGGCAGCTCGTTCTGTTAGCCTCTGTGGTTGTGTGTGTAGCTGTTTAACGTGGTTTCTGAGACCAAATCCGCCTCCGATCCTGTTCGTACATGTCCGGTCTCTGCAGAACAAGATACAGATCTGTGAACAGCTCGAGGTCAGAATCAGAGGTGTATGAGAACCTGGGTCCATCAGAGGCGTCACGGGGCCACAGTATTCATAGAGTGGCCAAGAGTTGACGTCCCTACACATAAGCACTGGTTTAGTGGTTTAAACTGCGGGGCGCGTTAACGCACGTTCAGCGTTTCCTCGTTAATCGCGGAACTTACGTTCTAAAAATAACCCGCAATACGCGAAAAGTATTCGTTATTTATACAATTATTATAGATGTTTTAAGGCTGTGAAACTCCCCACTACACACTTTTTTCGCTTGTTTAAACTCTCAAAGTTCAAACCTTCGTGCTAACAATGAAGATTGATGTAAGTGAAGCAGCTGAAGTCATTCTGCGCTGTAGAGACACGACACGGAAAGGATTGATTGACAGTGGTCTACAGCCAATCAGGACGCAGAACGGTGTAAGATGCGCTGTAAAAAAACAAATCTCTGTATCAGTTTTTATTATTGTGACTGAAGTCTGTTGCTCTGGGTCTAAATGCACACACAGACATACGATCGATCACAGGGACATTGATGAGATCTTTGGATTGATAAGCGTCTCAACCAATGAGAGCACTTGGGGGCGGGTCTACTTTACTTTACTTTGCTTGGCAGGCGCTTCTATCCAAAGCGACTTACAAGGGGCTAGCGCTGGGTGTCTTGCTCAGGTAGGAGATGGATTAGGAGTCAGACGGGATTCGAACTACACCCTCCCTCCCCTATCCTCTGTTCCCGCAATAGAGATGATCTGGGATGGTTCTGTGTGTCTTATCTGACGTCTGTCACCTGCTGTGTTTTCTCAGCCAGCTGTTCAGGATGTGGACCAGGATACCGGAGACCGCTGGACGCCATGAAGGGTGAGACACACTTCACATATTTCCCATGTTTCTGTCTGGTTTTCACTGTGTTCTAGCAGGGTTTAAAGAGTTTGTTTACCAGAGTGAAGTGGCAGAAACACAGGTAGAAAAAACAAAGTTCAAACACTGATCAACAGTGAGATAACGAAACGCTACAGATCAGATCCTGTTTGTGGTCAACGCTTACATCTCAGCGATGAAGTTTCCATCAGAACAGTGATCAGAAGAACTTTTACTCTCGAGAAACCTGTAGAAAAACCTGCAGAGATACCTGCAGAGAGACCTGCAGAGAAACCTGCAGAGAGACCTGCAGAGACCTGCAGAGACCAGAGCAGGCTGGTCATCGCTCAGCTCTCATTAAAGGAGGTCCAATAAAGCTAATGTTAACTAGTGTTAAAGCTGAAACCACATCATCATTTATTAGTTTCCACTGTCTGCTCATCACTTACTTTTCAGCGTGTTACATTATCAGGGCCACTAACAACTGAACACAAGCATTTCACTGCATATTGTACTGTGTATGATTGTGCATGTGACAAAATCTGAATCTAAAATCTGAATCTGAATCTGAATGTGGTTCTTCACTTAAGCATCGACCTGCCCAACAGTGTCCCAGTCGATCACAATGTGTCGTCTCTCATGTACTAAAGTATTGATACCATTTAATATACAGTTCAAAGTACTGCACATGTATAAATACTTAAGGTTCTTTAAATGCCACCAAATCACAGCAGAGGTCTCTTTACAGTGTTTAGGGTTTGAGTAAGGATATAACATAAAGAATAGTTCAGGAAATGCAGCAGTAATGCCATCTAATAAACAGTACTGCATGTATCATCATCCTCCAGCTTCTGTTGGTTCTTAAAGACTCAGACTGAGAAAAGATCCAGATGATGTTTGTGTGATGAATCTTCAGCCTCCTGTTTCATTTTCTTCTCCAAGGTCCTCGGGAGGAGATCATTTACCTGCCCTGCATCTACCGCAACACTGGCATCCTGAAACCCGACTACCTGGCTACTGTCGACGTCGACCCCAAGTCCCCCACTTTCTGTCAGGTGGGTTGAGCTGCTGAGGTCCTGAAGTCGTCTCCAGGGGCAACAAAGCTTCCAAAACCTAAGACCTACTCCTGGAAGAAGAGAGAATGGAGTTCTTCACATAAGCAGAAACTTTGAGCAGCAAACAGAGGTAGAAGAAAAACAGTCCAAACACTGATCAACAGTGAGATAACGAAACGTTACAGATCAGATCCTGGTTGTGGTCAACGCTTACATCTCAGAGATGAAGATCCATCCGAACAGTGATCAGAAAAACTTTCACTGTCATGGTTTGCACCTGGCAGAGACACAACTGAATCACCCAACATATTTTATCAGCTGAAACACAGGAGAGACCTGCAGAGAGACCGAAAAGATTTTTATTCTCAGCAGCAAAGTAATTTTTTAGAGACGGGTGGTGAAGTGACGCTTGTCTGCTTCAAACTCTGTACATTATTAAAATAAAACCTTTGACCTTTGACCTGTCAGGTGATCCACCGACTGCCGATGCCGAACCTCTGTGACGAGCTGCACCACTCCGGCTGGAACACCTGCAGCAGCTGCTTTGAAGATGCCTCTAAGAAGAGGAACCGTCTGATTCTGCCGTCACTCATCTCATCTAGAGTCTACGTGGTCGACGTAGGGACCAAACCCAGAGAACCGCAGATCCACAAAGTACGAACAATTGAATTCAATTCATCTTTATTTGTATAGCGCGAAATCATAGCGAAAATCTTTTTAGGGCACTTTACATAGCAGGTTTAGGACCTTGCAATAATATAAGTGTATATATAAACAAGATAATGCAAAATAATAACTCAGCGGCCTGGTAGCTCAATGGGTTAAGCGTCAGACTGGAATGCAGCAGGTGTAAGTCGCTTTGGATAAAAGCGTCTGCCAAGCAAAGTAAAGTAAAGTAAAATAATGCAGAAAACCCAACAGCCCCACTTGAGCAACAGTGGAGAGGAAAAACTCCCTTTGAGAGGAAGAAACCTCCAGCAGAACCAGACTCAGGGTGGGCGGCCATCTGCCTCGACCGGTTG
>JAUMTR010000008.1:151427-164183 GCA_032270685.1 Microctenopoma stevenorrisi | reverse complement strand
GCATGGACTAGTTTCTCAGCATCACTCTGAGACAGGATGCTCCTAATCTTAGAAATATTCCCGAGGTGGAAGAAGGCAGTTCTGGAGATGTCTTTTATGTAATGGTTAAACGAGATATCTTGATCAAAACTAACACAGAGGTTTCTCACAGTAGTGTTCGAAGACCAATTCTGTCTAGACCAGGATTCAGCCTGTACTTTCAGACAGCTGGTAACTGGATTAATACCAGGATCTCAGACCGAGAACACAGGATCATGTTTGGGATCAGACTGGATTCGAGCTCAGCTCAGTTCCTCAGCGTGTTTACACAGTCTGGACTGGTTTTACACCCTCCGGGCTGGTATCTCTATTGGGTGGTTTGAACTCTTTTCAGTTAATTAAATGAAGTTTCTGACTGATAATTTCTACACTTACTGATGCAGTCTAGTAAAAGTAAAGTAAAGTAAAGTAACGTCTGATTCTGAGGTCAGTCTCCAGTACCTAGAGCAGGGACCTTTATAAGGTTCTGATCCCTTTCAGTATCCGGTCTTGGAAACAGGGTTCTTGGTTCTGATTCAGTACCACTGTGTTCTATGTTACTTAAACCATGACATAGTTTTCCTGAAATTGTTTTAAGGTTGTTCCTGTCGTTGTTTACAGCACTTCACATTTCATCACAGAACAAGCTAAGAACAGCATGTCCAATGGTTTGTCTGGGCCATGGTGCTGCCTCCACCTGTTGGTCACTGAGAGAACAGCAGATGTGTTGTGACTATCTCGTGGTTTGTTGTCTTCAGATGGTGGAACCTGTGGATCTGTATTGGAAGTGCGGCCTGGCGAATCCTCACACCTCCCATTGTCTGGGCAGCGGTCAGATCATGATCAGCTGCCTGGGAGACCCATCGGGCAACGGCAAAGGTGAGAATCCTTGCCACACCCGCCAAAGGACCAGTCGGACATTCTGTAAAACCATGTGTTGACCCGGTGCTGAGTCTATGAGTGACCTGCGCTCGTCTTCTCAGGTGGTTTCATCCTGTTGGACGGTGAGACATTCGAGGTGATTGGTAACTGGGAACATCCAGGTGACTCTGCGCCCTTTGGGTACGACTTCTGGTACCAACCTCGGCACAACGTGATGGTCAGCACTGAATGGGGCGCACCAAAAGCTCTGGGTCATGGATTTAATCCTGCACATCTTGTGGAAGGTGGGTCAGGAAACATTCTAGGTTCTAATCCCAGCAGTCTCCAGTCAGCAGATTGTTACGAGCGGCTCAAAGCAACAAATCAAATGGGACAGACGCAAGAGTAGTATTTAATATAGATTTAAGTATTTAATTATAGAACTTAAATCCAATACTAAATAAAACAAAACATGACGAGTGATAGTCAGTGTAGGAGTGAGTGTGATTGGATGCATGGCAAGTGTGGTGTGAACCAAAGCTCAAACAAAGGAGTGTGGCAGGCGTAGATGTTAACAGCCCTGTAAGAAGCAGCAGCCGGCAGCAGCTTCAGAGCAGGTGCAGATCAGCCGTCACCAACAAAGGGCAAAAGACGAAGGGAAGATGTCTTTTACATGGATGAGCAGATGCACCTGCTCAACCAAAAGGACTCTGCCCATGATTATCTGAAACAAACAAAAGCAAACAAGCAGAAGGGACAACCCCCAACAAGGCAGGGCCGTCACAAGCTAAAGTCAGTCTTCATTAGTAAATCATGACTATGGGTCCTGAACCCAGAAAGTCTCAAATGACTAGGGAAAGCTTCTAGGTTTCAGATTCTAGTAATTTCACAGGTTCTAACACAGGGCTCTGATCCCAGGAAGCGCTTTCTGCGCTAACTTCAGTTAGTACAGCAGGTATTCTGTGGTTCGCACTGCACAAGTTGCATTAACAGAAAACAAAATATAATATGTAGATCAAACTCAAACATCAGATCTGGGCTCAGTGTTGGGTTTGTTCCAGGTCACTACGGCCAGTGCCTCCACGTTTGGGACTGGACGACCCACAAGAAACTGCAGACAATCGATCTAGGGGAAGAGGGTGCTATTCCACTGGAGGTCCGATTCCTACATGATCCCGAAGCCCCTGAAGGCTACGTAGGATGCGCCCTACAGGGAACTGTCTTCAGATTCTACAAAACACCGGTCAGTACCACAGCACAGCCATTGCCAGACCTATTCCAGTTAGACTGGACAACAGGGTCACTTAGACAGTTCAGTCCCTCAGTGATCACAGGGTCCTAGTCCTGATCCCAGTAAGGGGTTCTCTGTTCCAGACCCAGTAAGACTGTAGACAGTAGACCAGTTCTTTCTCTGGAGAGCCTGCAAAGCCCATTTGAAACACTAGACAACTTGATGTCAAATTTGCCCTTTAACTCTAAATACAGACAGTTTTGAATACCAACAGTCCCTTTATCCAGACTGCTGCAGCGAGTCTCTCTGACGTCCACAGGATAACAGGTTAGGCTCAGAGTCTACTGTCTGGTTCTGACGACTGATCAGTTCTGGTTTTTGTTTGGTTCCTGCGTGCCTTCAGAAAGGGGACTGGGCTGCAGAGAGGGTGATCAGTGTTCCTAATAAGAAGGTGGAGGGATGGATGCTGCCTGAGATGCCCAGTGAGTCAGAGGGATTGTTTTTTGTCTCAGTTTTGTTAGTCTGGTTGCTGGTCTGATCTGTTCCCTGTCTGCTTGGTCCATGCAGGTCTGATCACAGACATCCTGATCTCACTGGACGACCGTTTTCTCTACTTCAGTAACTGGCTGCATGGTGACATTAGACAGTATGACATCACAGACAGGAGGAACCCCCGACTTGTTGGCCAGGTGAGTTCAGATCAGATACCTGTCCACGTAAAAAGCTCAGAGTAAGACCGCTCACCTGCCGTCTGCTCCAGGTGTTTCTGGGAGGAAGTATCGTCTGTGATGGAGCAGTGAAAGTCCTAAACGACCCTGAGAACCAGCCTCAGCCCCCCCCACGCATCATCAAGGTACCACAGACAGGAAGCAGTGAGACAGGATGGAGCTGCCCTCTGCTGGTCTCTCTCTCACACTTCCTGTATGTCTCTCACTCACCTCTGTGTCTCTTAGGGGAGGCGTGTCTATGGAGGACCTCAGATGTTGCAGCTGAGTTTGGATGGTCGGAGACTTTATGTGACGACGTCTCTGTACAGCGCCTGGGACAAGCAGTTCTACCCTGACATGATCAAGTACGTACAGTATTCACAGTAGTGCAGTACTACTGCCAAGAACTCATACTGTCACAGTTTATGTAGGTCAGATAAACGAGTGGAGAGACAGAGAAATCAGCAGTGTAAAAAAATGTATGAAGTATCCTTAATAAAAGAAAACTGACCTTAATAAACACATTGGACAAACGTGTCTTCATACAAACACATGAAAAGCGTGACGTGTAGGCAAACTTATGTCCTGTTTGTCTCTTCAGAGAGGGCTCGGTGATGATGCAGATCGATGTGAACTCTGACACTGGGGGTCTTTCCATTAATGAAAACTTCCTGGTAGATTTTGGTAACGAGCCAGATGGTCCGGTTCTGGCCCACGAGATGAGATATCCCGGAGGAGACTGTACGTCTGACATCTGGCTGTGAAATCAACAGGAAACTGTTTCTTTAAAGCTTCTATATGCAGAAAAACGTATATTTTTCTATTTTTGTTTCTTGTAGCTGTAATAAGAATTCTGATCACCTTCATTTTTATTTTTGTACTTCAGTAAACATTAACAGTCAATCTTTGCCTGTTACTAAAGCAGATGAAACTAAAATCAACATGTTTGATCATAACTGAATCACTTTAGTTTATGAAGACAAAAACAAACCAACTGGACGTGATTTTGTGTTCATATATAATTTTTTTACCTTCAGTTAATAAATTGACTCTCAGCTCTGGTACTTGTCAAGTTTCTAATTTAACACACCTCTTTCACCTGTCGCTCAGCTGTAATAACAAACCAACCAACACAACCGTTGAATAAAGTTCAGTTTGTTCAGAACATCTGCCTCACTTTTATTTTTGATTTCATGCGTCATGTTCAGATGTTTAAGACTGATTTTCTTTCTCAGCAGCATCAGTGTGGTCTGATCAGTTATTATTACACAGCTTGATAGAAACAAACAAATCAATTATATTCTATCACATTAAACATTTTGACAAGTTCTTTGTACTTTCAATAGCACAGAGCATAAAGGAAATATTAACAAACCCTAACAAACACAAACACACGGACTAAAAACGGTCTATATGAATTTGTAGACTGAAACCGGAAGTGTGTGTCACCAAAGATATATTAGAGATTAGGTTAGGTTAAGTTAACCGAATTAGACATTAACATCTAGGTTTTGTTTTTTAGCTTTGAGTGAACAGATAGTTGTTACTGAAATAATATGATGCTAAACTCAACTTAGAAATCTGATCATTCTCAGGCAGATTCTGAAATCGATCTCGTGCCATAGTACGGTGAGTCCTAAACAGCAGGCGGCGCCAGTGAGCATGAGTCAGACAGGAAACGGCAGCAGAAGAAGACTTAGACACAGCGCCCCCTGGTGCATGTGAGCTGTAGCTGAGATGAAGATCAGGCAGAATCAATGGGGGAGACAAAGTGGAAATAAAACGTCTTTTCAGACTCACTGAAGTGTCGCCAGGTAAGAACGACTCACCTGGAACCATGGACACGTTGCTGAACCTTTGGCCGCTAACGTTTATTTAGCTAGCAGTTTTAAAAACAAGTTGAGCGAAGTTAGCAACAGTTGCCTGTGGCCTCATAGCTACCGGCTAATGCTAACGAAAACCGTATTTGTTTTAGCACCAAGAGCTAACGAGCACGATGCTAATGTTAAGTTAGCTGGTTAACGGTAATTGGATGTCAACCAGCAGGCTGAAAATTCCAGTGCGTTTATAACTTAACTTTACCTGATCAGAACTAACACCCACACCACACCTACTTTTAGCTGCTGTTTAAGTGCTTACTGGTGTTTCTGGGTTGTTGAACTAGTTAGTTTGATTACTCTCCCTGATCCGGGCTAAGTTAGCTTTGTGCTAAGCTAGGTAACATCATATGACCGTAGGTACAGTGGCTACTGAGGATTTAAACTGAAAAGTGAACATGTTGAATTACTTAAGTTAATTTGTTCAGTCTGGAGCCGCATTCGGTGTTTACTGCAGATAACACTACACAAACAAATAACACAAATTCCAGGAATAAACCTGTGGAAAACTAAACATCCACGACGAAACGTCTGAAGTGGGATCCAGAGTGAACCCACAGTTCAGCCAAACCAGAACAAATAATTTTTAAAGAGACGACAACCAACCTCTGTGAGAGTCACACAGAACCAGCACATGCACATTTGTGATCTGTGTTAAAGCAGCTCAGGCTGCGGTTTAGGAGTAATCGCTGTGGTTTAGGAGTAGATGGGAAACCTGATCCAACAGGGACACTGTGTAATAATATGGATCTGTGATACTCAGTTCACTGAACATGCAAATTCTGTTTAGTACATTAATGCTGCCATCATGTATATATTTAGTGTTCATCATTGTTTAAAATACTTTCCACTCTATCATTGTATTTTTTTCTACGCATTCGCATCTTGTGCACTAAAAAGAGTAGCAATCCAATTGTGTTGTACACTGTACGATGACAGTAAAGGCTACTTTGTTTTATTCTATTCTGTTCTTTTCTATTCTCACCAAATAACACGACAAAGGAAGATCGTCACATAAAATTTACCTAACTTATTACTTTATTAATTATTTGATCACGAAGGAGTAATTTGTCTTCTGTTTCCGTACAGTTAAACAGAGCTGCTTTTCTGGTGTCATGTGATCTGAATCCCCCAACGCCCCCCACCCCCCTGCTGATTGAGTATAATCTGTAATCTGCTCAGTGGGATTACAGCCTTGTTTTGTCAGTGATTTTCTTTTGATGGTTTAACAACATGATCGGTCAGAGATGTTTGAGCGTTTTGAGAACGTTCTACTCTGCGTTTTGGCCTGAATCATGTGTCATGTGTCTCAGTTTCTCCCTCGCGTGGTTCCAGTGATGGAGTCTGCCCTGCTCCCTGATTCCCATCTCGTTGACCTTTGACCCTGCCTGTTTCCTAGTAGGACGTTGGAGCTTCCTAGCGCTGATGGAGGACACAGAGCCAGAGCTTTCTCCTGCCTCCTCTGATCACAACAGCCCCTCTGTCTCCATGTCCTCCTCACCCTCCCTGTCTCTACCCTCCACCCCGTCCTCATCCTGCGGCGCCCCCCAGGCTGTCACCCCTCCCCTGGGTGTGATCTGTGAGGGTGTTGGGGAGCTGAGCCTGGTGATTAATGCAGAGGTGGCCCAGCGTGCGTGTCAGGAGGTGCTGCAGCAGGTGAAGCTGCAACAGGTGGAGGGTGACATCGTCCATGTGCAAAATGGGCCGGGGCCGGATCCCGAGACCCCGTCCGCTCTGACCCCATCTCCGAAACCACTTAAGATCCGGGAGGAGGATGATCCTGAGGGCCCGGCTCACAGCTCGGTGAAGAGCGCCCGGCGGCGGCAGCGACACAACCCATCCAAACAGTCATGGCTGCTCCGCCTGTTTGAGTCCAAGCTGTTTGACGTTTCCATGGCGATCTCCTACCTGCACAACTCGAAGGAGCCTGGTGTCCAGGCGTACATCGGGAACCGGCTCTTCAGCTTCCCCCATGAGGAGGTGGACTTTTACCTGCCCCAGCTGCTCAACATGTACATCCACATGGACGAGGATGTCGGGGACGCCATCAAGCCATATGTGGTGGGTAGGAGGCCAGTTTAGTGAGGCTCTGCTCAGTTCGTTGGTTTTTAAATCTTTTTGGTGACCTCATGGGATAAGCATTAGACTGGGACCCTGTGGCTGCATATAACATGTGATCAGTGACAATAAAATGAATCTGATTATAATTGTCCTTAGATTATTTCACTTAGAAAAACTGGATCAATCAGAAACTTAAAGCAAGAATAAACTAAATGAAAACAGCATTAGTTGTGCATGACAGTTCAGTGGGTAAAGAAGTCATCTTCAAACCCAAGAGTGAGTGGTTTGATTCCCAGTCCCAGCAGGCCAGATGTAAAACACACCGATACCCTGACCCTTGGTTCCTCACACGGGCAGCCTTTTAATAAAGTATCAATTATTATTAATATGAATTCAGTTTTATCGTTCAGCATGCACAGTGCTCCTCGTTGTTTAAGCCAGTGTGTTGTCTGCAGGTGCACCGCTGTAGACAAAGCATCTCCTTCAGTCTGCAGTGTGCCTGGCTGCTGGGAGCTTACTCCTCGGACATGCACATCTCCACCCAGCGTCACTCTCGAGGAACCAAACTGAGAAAACTCATTCTGTCTGACGAACTGAAACCTGCTGGGTCTCGAGCTCGCAGAGACCCTCTGACTCTGGCACCTTTCTGTCCTGTAACATCCCCTGCCTCGGGCCACGGGCCCCTGGGAGGAGACCACGGCTTGTCTCCATCCAAACGAACACATCAACGCTCCAAATCAGATGCTACAGTCAGCATCAGTCTGAGCAGCAACCTGAAGAGAACTGCCAGCAATCCGAAGGTGGAGAGCAGCCAGGACGAGGTAACGCTCCAGAGTGTTCAGGTCGCCATTGAAATCTGTATGTTTGATAGTAGAGCGATACAGACCTCAGGTCAGGTTGTTGAGCAGTAAATGATGATCGGTGGCCTCGTGGTGTGGACGGTCTCAGACTCACAGACTTTACAGTTACATCACAGGGAGACATGAAGCACTCAGAACATTTTTACTAAATGTGGTTATGCTGGAAAACAGCACAGGTCAGTGACGGTGTTGTCTGGGTCGTCAGGAGACGGGCAGTAAATAATGTTCTACCAGGCCTCATGTTAACTCACTGGCTGCTTCTAGTTTCTCAGGTTGGGTTGGTCAGCTGAGACTGAGGAGGAGACTTGGATACGTCTCCAAATATTTCTCCTACTTAGAAACTTGGTCCAGATGAACAGAATCAAACTTGTAGGATTTCTAACCTGGATTATTGAGCATGCATCGAGACACTGACGGTTTGAGTTAGAACCAGTCCCAGAACATGGAATCTAACTTTCTCACTGTGATGAAATAAATATTGTTTTATTATTGTTTTATTATTTAAAGAACGAGAACATGGAACCCATGAGAACCAATTAATAAATACTTATGGGTTCAAATCTGGTTCAACTGATCCTGAATCTAACCATGTGACCTTTGACCTCCAGGACAGCAGCTCCAGCTCGGGCAGTCTGGAGTTTGAGACTGGTCCTGTAAGTTCACCAGCTTCCTGTTGTTCAGGGTGCACTGTGGGAAATAAAGTTAGTGCTGGAAGCTGTGGGTTCTGGTTCTGGTTCTGTGTGTGGTGATGTCCTGTCTGTGGACTCGCTCACAGTGGTTCTGTTCTTCTGTTGGATCCTGTTGGTGATAATTTCTTTGCTTTGAGAAGTGACGTTCAGACAGTTTTCTGTTCTTCACGTTTACCAAACTTTATTCTTTGCGTGTTCTCGTAAACAGTCACGTGTTCAACACAGAACCCAATAAAGATTCACAGCAGCATAGTAAATATCTGCACCATCAGCGGAAAGGGGACCGGACCCCCCCCCCACGTGGGTATGTACCACGTGTCTGTGGTACATACCCACCTCACGAGGGGGGATAAAGTTTGGTGCAGTGGAGAAGAGATGTTGTGAGGAACGTGAACATGAACTGGTCGTCGTCACCCTTCCTCTCGCTCTGTCTGTGTCTCGGGTTTGAGACCTTGAACACGTTAAAACACATTAACTGTTTCAGGTGAGAACAAACTTCATCATTAAATCAAAGAGAATGTCTCAGCACAAACCCGACACACAGACATCAAACCTGTTTCTGTCTTTCAGGGTCACAGCTGAGATTTAAGTCACAAACGCTGACAACGACTCTAACATCCAACCATGTTCTCCTGTCTCCGCGTCCTCACATGTTCCCCTGTCCTCACATGTTCCCACTGTCCTCACATGTTCCCACTGTCCTCACATGTTCCCACTGTCCTCACATGTTCCCACTGTCCTCACATGTTCCCACTGTCCTCACATGTTCCCCTGTCCTCACATGTTCTCCTGTCCCTGTCTCGGTGTTCCAGCCGGTGCGTCTGGCTCCCCAACGTGAGTTTATCAAGTCTCTGATGGGGATCGGGAAGCGTCTGGCCACGCTGCCCACCAAAGAGCAGAAGACCCAGCGTCTGATTTCGGAGCTGTCGTTGCTGAACCACAAGCTGCCGGCTCGGGTCTGGCTGCCTACCGCCGCCTTCGACCACCACGTGGTCCGAGTGCCGCACACGCAGGCTGTGGTGTTAAACTCCAAAGACAAGGTGAGCGTCAGTAATGCAACACGACTTCAGTCCTCAGTAAAACTGATCACATGCTCGTTTTTAACGGTGTTAAACACCTTAATGATCCACGCAAACGGATATTTCTGCTTGCGTGGATTTGCTTTTTGAGAGAGAAGTAACTGCAGAATTTGATGTATAAAATGTGTTAAGGATATTTTCTGATGTCAGATTGAAAACGTTCTTTGCCCCCCCCCCCCAAGGCACCCTACCTGATCTATGTGGAGGTTCTAGAGTGTGAGAACTTTGAGACATCCAGCGTTCCTATCCGGATCCCAGAGAACCGGATCAGGAGCACACGCTCCGTGGAGAACCTACCGGACTGCGGAATAACGGCAGAGCAGAGAGCCGGCAGCTTCTCCATGGTCCCAAACTACGACAATGACGATGAGGCGTGGTCTGTAGACGACATCGGAGATCTGCAGGTGGAGGTGAAGTTTTCTCCAACAGGAAATGATATTTTACATAAAATCTGGAGTCAAAAACAAAACTTTTGTCATAGCAACAATTCCTTGAACCCAGACCGTTATTTGCCAACACGGAGACGTCTTCAGAGACGGTGGCTCCTTTAGTACGTTAAGTTAAAGATGAGTAAAATGGTTGTTGGTTTAATTGAGCGAGCGGCCTAGTAGCTCAGTCTGGGATGCAGAAGGTTGACTTCTAGTCCATCAGACATCCCACCAGCTGTGTCCCTGAGCCAGACACCCAGCTCCCTGTAAGTCACTTTGGATAAAAGCGTCTGCCAAGCAAAGTAAGTTGGTGAAATGATTTTTAGTCTCTAAAATTCCCAACATCAAAATCATGTTCCCACAGAAACGCACGCTACAGAACTCGGTACAGATAGAACACGATTAAAAGGTTTTATATGAGCAGAATGTGAGCAGAGAACGGACAAAGCTCAAGGGAGGTATCATTGGCCAGAAACATTATTTACATATTATAAATCATATTTGACGATGCAAAGATGCTCACTCCGTCCTCATCTGTGCTGCAGCTCCCAGAAGTCCACACCAACAGCTGTGATAACATCAGTCAGTTCTCAGTGGACAGTATCACCAGCCTGGAGAGTAAAGAACCTGTGTTCATCGCTGCTGGAGACATCAGGTTTGTATACACATTGTACACAGTGTAAACATGTTACTGTAAAGGTTCAGTCCGCAGGTTCTTGTAGAACCATCTTTACAAAAACTACTATGTTGGATTATTTTTGTCTCGTCTTTCTCTTTTAGGCGTCGATTGTCAGAGCAGCTCGCACAGGCCCCCACCACCTTTAAACGGGACCCTGAGGACCCCTCGGCTGTGGCCCTGAAAGAACCCTGGGAGGAGAAGGTCCGGTACGTGATGCTGCCTTCATGGAAAATATGAGCTTTATTGATAAGATGATACAAAAACAAAAGTGTGAAGAGTGTTTATCGCAGTGCGACGCGTGTTTATCGCAGTGCGACGCGTGTTTATCGCAGTGCGACGCGTGTTTATCGCAGTGCGACGCGTGTTTATCGCAGTGCGACGCGTGTTTATCGCTGTGCGACGTGTGTTTATCGCAGTGCGGCGCGCTTATCGCAGTGCGACGTGTGTTTAACGCAATGCGACGTGTGTTTATCGCAGTGCGACGCGTGTTTAACGCAGTGCGACGCGTGTTTAACGCAGTGCGACGCGTGTTTATCGCAGTGCGACGCGTGTTTAACGCAGTGCGACGCGTGTTTAACGCAGTGCGACGCGTTTATCGCAGTGCGGTGAGTTTATCGCAGTGCGGTGAGTTTATCGCAGTGCGGTGAGTTTATCGCAGTGCGGTGTGTTTATCGCAGTGCGACGCGTTTATCGCAGTGCGACGCGTTTATCGCAGTGCGACGTGTGTTTATCGCAGTGCGACGTGTGTTTATCGCAGTGCGACGCGTTTATCGCAGTGCGACGCGTTTATCGCAGTGGGACGTGTGTTTATCGCAGTGCGACGCGTGCTTATCGCAGTGCGACGCGTGCTTATCGCAGTGCGACGCGTGCTTATCAGCTGCTCTGTCTTCCCCTGCAGGAGGATCAGAGAAGGGTCTCCATACGGTCACCTTCCTAACTGGAGGCTGCTGTCTGTCATCGTTAAATGTGGAGACGACCTGAGACAGGAGCTGCTCGCCTTCCAGGTGCTGCAGCAACTCAAGGTAGCGCTGTGACATCACAGACATTGTGCGACTGTAATACCAGGTGACCAGTGAAACACGGTAAACCCACCTGTTCTCTGTTATACTCTGCAGTCTATCTGGGAGCAGGAGCGCGTCCCCCTCTGGAATAAGCCTTATAAGATCCTGGTGCTGTCGTCAGACAGCGGGATGATCGAGCCCGTGATGAACGCTGTGTCGCTCCACCAGGTGAAGAAGCAGAGCCAACTTTCCCTGCTTGACTACTTCCTGCAGGAACACGGAGCTCCCACCACAGAGGCTTTTCTCTCTGCACAGAGGAACTTTGTCCAGAGCTGCGCCGGATACAGCCTCATCTGTTACCTGCTGCAGGTCAAAGACAGGTGAGGTGTGGCCGTCACCTGTGCCTCAATGCTGGATTTGGATTGGATGAGTCTGATTCTCTGTCCTCTCAGGCACAACGGGAACATCCTGTTGGACGCAGACGGTCACATTATCCACATCGACTTTGGTTTCATCCTGTCCAGCTCTCCCAAGAACCTCGGCTTCGAAACGTCCGCCTTCAAACTCACCAGCGAGTTTGTAGATGTGAGTTTGTCTCTGCTGCAGTGTTTTAACTGTTTCTGTTGGAGCTGGGATAGAAAAGGTTCTATGTTCCTTCAGGATATTCTAAAGCTTCTTGTTTTTCACCTGTGTGTGTGTGTGTGTGTGTGTCAGGTGATGGGCGGCCCAGATGGAGACATGTTCAACTACTATAAGATGCTGATGCTTCAGGGTCTGATCGCAGCCAGAAAACACATGGACCGAGTCCTGCAGATAGTAGAGATCATGCAGCAGGGTAAACGCGCACACACACACACACACACACACACACACACACACACACACACACACACATCTGTCTCCTTTGATGTTAAAAACTGATCCTGATTCAGTGCAAAAATCTTCACTAAAAATAACTGTGCCCTCCCCCCTCTAACAACCCCCCCAGGTTCCCAGCTGCCCTGTTTCCACGGCTCGAGCACCATGCGAGCGCTGAAGGAACGTTTCCACATGAGCCTGACAGAGGAGCAGCTGCAGCTGCTGGTGGATCAGCTGGTGGACGGATCCATGAGGTCTCTGACCACCAAACTGTATGACGGCTTCCAGTACCTCACCAACGGCATCATGTGACCCACGCCACGTGACCTGCTGTGTGTGTGTGTGTGTGTGTGTGTGTGTGTGTGTGAGAGAGAGAGAGAGAGAGAGAGAGAGAGAGAGAGAGAGAG
>JAUMTR010000008.1:102304-116918 GCA_032270685.1 Microctenopoma stevenorrisi | reverse complement strand
TACATAGGGTGATCATGACTCTGAATTATGATTATGACATGTTAGAACATTGAAGGAGTACCAGATTTTCCACGACATGTGTGTTCAGCATCAGCAGAAATTGAATTAAAAAAGAAGCGTGTTTCCATGACATGTCTTTTGGTCTGCAGGCTGAAGAAGGACCTGAAGGGGCTGCTGGTGGTTCATCCAGCCTGGTACATCAAAGCTCTCGTCACACTGGTGAAACCCTTCATCAGGTGTGCAGCACACACTCACACAATACTACCTGTTCATCCAGGTAACCTTAGCAACAACAGAGTACAAAAGTAACTGGGAACCATGGCAACGGTTCCTTAGAAATGAGTTGGGATTGTTCAGACAATAGGAAATGATTTTAGGTAACAAACATCACACATCTATTAAACAAACAGAAATAACAGCTGGAGAGTTTGATGTATAAAATGTGTCATTAAAAGAGTGATATTACATTTTAATGCGGATAATATTGGACATCCCTAATATACATATACTGTGTTTTTAATATTATTACAACGCAGTTTTTCAGTATTTTAATTAGTTGGACTTTTACTTTGACAGTTTTCCCCCTGGTTCAAAGATCAGTTCTTTTCATCATGTGGGAGCAGACTAGTTTAACAGAGGTCAGTTCAGTTTGAAGGCCTATGTCCTCTACACAGACCGTGAATGTCGAGTCCAAGGGAGACGATCTGGTCTATGAAGGATTCCCCACCCGAACAACTCAGCTCTCATCAAACGATTTAGACAGAACAACTTTATCTATGCTGACCTTTGACCTCTGCTGTCTTCTGTAGTGATAAATTCAGCAGGAAGATTCGGTTTGTTCGGAATCTGCAGCAGCTTTCTCACATCATCCCCACAGACAGACTGCAGATCCCAGATGCCATACACCAGTAAGGGTTCTGTTGTGGTTCTACTGCGTTTCTTTACTTTGCTTGGCAGACGCTTTTATCCAGAGCGACTTACAGGGAGCTAGCGCTGGGTGTCTGGCTCAGGGACACACCTGGTAGAGGATGGACTAGGAGTCAGACGGGGTTTGAACCTGTGACCTTCTGCATTCCAGTCTGAAGCTTAACCTAAGCCTACTAGGCCGCATGTTCTTCTGTTTTCTGCACCGGTTCTTTTTTTGCTCTGTTATCTCAGTGTTGTTCTCCTGACAAAGTTCTGATTTTCCTGCAGGTTTGACAGGAAGCTGAACAGATGACAATCACTGAATTCAAGGATCCTAAAGGGTCAAAGTTCATCGGGAGCCTCCTGCATGTACAGAAAACAGACTCTGGGTTTATTTGTTTATTTATACTGCTTGTCTTTTTTTGGGGGTGGGGTGGGGTGGGGTGGGGGGTTAAGTTAAATGTTGGTAAATGTGTGAAGCTGCTGCAGGAACCACGTCCCGGTGAAATCCTGCAGCTGGAACCAAGTGTTTAAGCTGTTGCACTAATAAAAGCACCGATCAAATTGTTTTCAACTGAACTTTTACGTTTTCTGTTCTGACGAGTCAAATAAAGAAGCTTCAGTTCTGACAGAAGCAGCTTGTTCAGTGTGAGGAGATCCGGTGTTTTCATGCCTGAGCAGCTTGTTAGGGTGACAGAGGAGAAGGTGAGAGAGAGGAGTGCCCCCCACCCCCAAGTCTGCCTCAGACTGAAGATCTGCTTCAATAGAAAGTAATTAATATGTTAATATTAGTCTTATTCATCGACCTGCAGCATGTGTGGATAATTATTAAGAAAATTCTCAACTGTCATTCTGTCGTCACAGAAGTTCTGCTGCGAAGATGTAAATATTACAGAACTAAAAACCAACCAGTAAAATTACATTTGCCCAGAAATGTTTATTTTAAAACTTATATAAAAAGCTTCTTGTCTCTGACCACGATCATGGCGTCGACTTCCTAAAGTCACCTCACTAAAGTCATATTTTTCTGCAGATGAGATCAGAATCGGGGCAGAATAAAGATTTAAAATCTGGTTCTGCTCCTCTGGTTTGGACAGACAGATGACCTGAGTGTGTCCAGCAGGGGGCGCCCTGGCTCAAACTAGCTTTTTTGCAGTGATGGGGAGGAAGTGCTCAAGTAAAGTACTAAAACCACTCTTTAAAAATACTTCATGTGACCTTGAAACGGGTATAAATAAATAATTACTGCTGAGGAAACAGTTGGTAACTGAGGAGGAGAGGAAGACGTCAGAGGAGGTTCATGGATGTAGTGAAGGAGGAGGTGCAGACGGAGCAGGAAGTAGGGACACAGTGAGGTGGAGACAGATGATCCACTGTGAGACTCCTAAAGGGAGCAGCAGGAAGAATTAATTAATTACAGACTAACCTGCTGATAAACAGGAGCCACGTGGCCTCGTGTGAATAACTACAGTAAAATACTGTGAAGAACTACAGTATCTACAGTATCTACTGTAGTTCTTCAGTTTATTGCAGAATAATGACGGTTAATGTTTATTTCGTTTTCTGCTGTATTTACTTTACTTTACTTTACTTGGATAATCACATTTATTTGCTTCATTGTGACTTTAACTGTTATTATTGGCCTTTATTGAGTTTCTATTTTGGCTTTGATGGCCCCGCCCCCCACGTGGCACGCGCTGTCCACGCGCCCTCTTCGCGCTGTGATTGTCCAGAATCCACCATCCAGTCCGGACTGACCAATGGGAGAGCAGCATCCTCCGCAGCGCGGCCTGTTCACGCCGTGTGCACGTGCTGCTCGGTGAGACAGTAACGGGACTCCGGGACCCCCGCCCCCGCCCCCCTGTGGTATAAAAGCTTCCCGGTGTTTACCGGCTCGAATTAAAGGTTCCGGTCTCATTGGGTCTCTTCATCATGGTTCTGTCCGCGGGACACAAGCTCCGAATCTTCCAACTGGTCTTCTCCGATCCGGCTCGGTCCTTCTACAGCAGCGGGGACAAAGTGTCCGGCTCCGTGCTGCTGGAGGCCGCGCAGCCCTTTAAAGTGACCGGGCTCTGGGTCTCCGCCGCCGGCTGCGCCCGCGTGGAGCACCGGGGGGGGAAGAACCGCAGGAGCCGCAGGCAGGAGGTGGAGTACCTGAAGTATGAGGAGGAGCTGCGGCTGGAGGAGCAGCTCAGCAGAGGTACCGGACCGGCTCAGTACGGCGACCGAATATACAAATACACTGTACTCAGAGTGAAAGTACTCAAAATACTAAAACATAGTATTTACTGGTTAAATATCAGGAACTAGAACAAGTTACTTTTCCTGATGGAAAATAAATTACATTACAATAAACTGGTTTGTTGCTGCACAGCAGTGAAGTAATAAGGAAATAAAGTGAAAAGAAGTGAACCAGCGACTCGCTGCCTTGCTCATTAACCTTTCGTCCGTAGACTCCGACGGCTGCTTCCTGCTGCACCCAGGGAAAAGCTACAGCTGGAAGTTTGGCTTCGAACTACCGCCACCGGGGTGAGTCTGTGATTGATCATGGATCCTGAGACTCTGTGATTATGGATTATTCTGACATGTGCTCTGCTCTGTCTGCAGGCGCCTGGTGTCGTCCTACAAAGGAAAGTTCGGGTGTGTCCGTTACTACGCCCGTGCTGTGCTGGACAGGCCGTCTCAGCATGCTCTGCAGTGTGAGCGTGAGTTTGAGGTGGAGGAGCCGCTGGACGTGAACCGAGCCGACCTCCTGGTGCGAACCAACACAGTCATGAACTACAGGAACATTTTATGTTCTTCCTCTGTGAATCAGCTGAGTTCAGTCAATAAAAGCTTGGTGTTCCTCAGTTTACCTGACGTGTGACCAGGTGAGTCTTTCCTTCCTCAGGCTCCGGCTGCAGCCTCCACACAGAAAAAGGTCACCTGTATGTTTATCCCGGATGGCCAGGTGTCCATCAGCGCTCACATTGACAGGAAGGGATTCTGCGAGGGTGAAGACATCACCATCAATGCCAAGTTTGAGAACACGTGTTCCCGTATCGTGGTGCCGAAGGCAGCCATCATCGCCAAACATTCATACCTGGCTGATGGATATGTGAAGGTGAGGACGCATTATACTGCGAAGAGACTGAGATCGTCTCCTGTGTCATCAGAAAAGTTGTGACCTGGGTTTATGACTCGTTTTCCAGGTGCTGCGACAGAAACTGTCGGCGGTTCGGGGAAACCACATCATCTCGGGGATGTGCGACATGTGGCAGGGAAAAACCATCAGGGTCCCCAAACTGAAGCAATCACTGCTGGGCTGTGACATCATCAAGGTGGAATACGCCCTCATGGTGAGTCAGCTCGAATCCAAGGTTAGAGCTGTGGTTATGACTGCAGCTCTCCAAAGGTGGCGCTGTCACGAGGTGTGAGCCAGATGAAGACAGAAGAAATAAGATGAGATACAATATTTGATCTGATAATAGCGGCCTGGTAGCTCAGTGGGTTAAGCGTCAGACTGGGATGCAGAAGGTTATGGGTTCGAACCCCGTCTGACTCCTAATCCATTCCCTACCAGGTGTGTCTCTGAGCCAGACACCCAGCGCTAGCTCCCTGTAAGTCGCTTTGGATAAAAGCGTCTGCTAAGCGAACTAAAGTAAAGTAAAGTAAAGTAATAAAACTTTGACATAAATAAAATGAGATGATGTAAAACAAATAAAAACATAAGAAGAAGAATAAGACACTTCAGTTTGACTCAACATATAAGAATAACCCCCCCCCCCCTTCGACCAGATCTACTTGCACATACCTGGCAGCGAGAAACTGATCCTGGAGCTGCCCCTGGTCATCGGTACAATCCCGTTCAGTGGTGTTGGCAGCAGAACCAGCAGCATGAGCAGCCAGGTTGGATCCATGAGCAGCTGGGCCTCCTTCCCCCCAGCCCCCCCCAGCTATAGTAACATCAGCAGAGACCTAAGAGTGGACGGCCCCTGCACGCCGCTGCTCAACGACTATGATGGTGGGGAGGATGAGAATGAAGAGAGGGGGCTCTTCATGAGAGCACCCGAAATGTACTACCCCCCACCCCCCGCATACACCGAGGTGAGACGACCCGCCAGGTCCAGTTTGGTTAAATCCAGTTTAATCAGGATCATCAACAAGCGAAGGGGAAAAAAAACAACAAAAAATGAAAAAAGAAAATAAACAAAAGAGTTTAAAAGAAGAGATGATGACGGAAACAAATCAAAGTGTAAAGTGAGAATGAGATAAAAAAAAAACCCACACAGAATAAAGGTAAAGGTGAGAATAAACTAAATGAGATTTAAATGATCTGAAATAAGATTAAAGGTGAAACCCGAAAAAGAAAAGTAGATAAAATAGAGACGAGGTGAGAAAAGAGATAAAATAAAATGAGATGATGTGTCAGGATAAAAATGTTGAATGAGGTAAGTAAGTAACAAAACATTTGATAAAATGTAAAACAGGACAAGATCAAATAAAATGGATGAATCTGAAGATGAAAAATATTTTAAAACATGAGAGAAAATTAGATTTTGAGTTTACAGTAAAAAAACGTGAGTTTAGTCTGAATCTCGTTTTGTCTCTTTGTCTCCAGGTCACTCAGGATCCTGATAACCCACCGCAGGTGGTTCAGGTCTTCTGAGGACCAGGTCCTGCTCACACCTGTCCGGACCCGATGGGACTGACCTGAGTCTGAGGTTCCCAGTTGGAACAGAACTTGTCTGTTTTCAGTGTTGTTTGTAAATATTCTGTAAATAAGATGTTTATTTTTCTATAATAGGTATAATAAATACAATAACAATAAACCAGTGACTTTAACATTTTGTCAGGTTTTAATTTTCTTTTTGAACAAATCTAACCACAGCAGGTCCGTGCACATCGGAACCAACCAGAACCGTTCGCTCGTTTTAGTTTTTGGTTAAATGGTTTTATAAAGTAAAAATAAATAGATTAAAATAAATAATAATAAAATAAATAAATAGTGCATTAAACTGTCAAGTCAACAAAATCATAAAGGTCGAAACCAACCACGGAAATGCTGTTAGTAACAGATAAACAGTATTCGATTCATCTTTGTAAAGTGACAAATCCTAAAGATCAGGGCTCTTTACACATTATACAAATATATACTGAATAATGGAGAAAACCAAACAGTCCCACTGAGCAGCACCAGAAGACAGTGGAGAGGAAGAACCTCTATCAGAACCAGGCTCAGGGTGGGCGGCCATCTGCCTCGACCGGAGGGGGTTAGTGGACAGAAGAGAGAGAAAAACAACTGAAATCTTCCCAGGAAGCAACTCCCCTCAGCAAAACATCTCAATCTAAAACAGCTCGCTAAAAATAAAAGATTCCTCACAGCAGTGTTCGAAGCCAATGCAATATCACCCAGTGTGGTATCTGATCGGACAGCTGGTCTCTCAGGTCTTGATGACCAAATAGAATAAATTCAGTCTTGTCTGAATTAAGGAGCAAAGAACACATTTAAGGAGAAATGACTCAAAACTGTCTTTAATGTTTCTGTTTGTTCAGTAACGACGTCTTTAGAAATAAAGAACCAGGGAAAACTTTTCACACGTTGAGGAAAGTGAGAAGAGCGTTTTTGTTACTGACATTTTAGTAAAGAAGTGAAAGTACTGATGTCTTTAAAAACATATCTGGAACCTCTGACCTGGGTTAAAAGTTCAGGTTAAAATCAGGTTCAAGTTCAGTCTCCTAAAACTGGACTGTACAGTAAATCCCAGCGTAATGTGACTCTGGTGTTTACTAAGGCTGCAGCTGTTCAATCTGACCTCTGACCTCTGAGACAGAACGACACACTAACTGCAGAGACTTGACAGGTTTCGCACATTAATCTGTGGATCTCATTGGATCCAACTGTATCCAACAAAGGTTCTAATGGCAGACAAACGTTCTGCTGGTCTGTGCTCATCGTGTTACCTCTGGCCCAGATACCCTTCATACATTTCCTCCTTCTCCTTTTTGGAGCAGCAGCCTGTCTTTGCTCTGATTGGTCGGCAGGCCGCTCCTTGCTCCGTGTGATTGGTTGCTAACTGGGGCCACTCATTCAGAGCGTGATTGAGCATCTGAGTCAGTGAAAGATTCCTCTTTCTGTTTCCACATTTAGCAGCACTGAGCTAATGCTAACGCTAGTACGTTAGTAAGAGGAAGTCAAAGGTCACCGCTGCCTGAGTGTGAAGCACAGCACGCGTACACAGCAGATAATTACCGAGCCTCATTAACGTTAAGCTCAGCCCGTTTCAGCACGCGGCCTAGTATCTCAATGGGTTAAGCATCAGACTGGGATGCAGAAGGTTGTGGGTTCAAACCCCGTCTGACTCCTAATCCATCCCCTACCAGGTGTGTCCCTGAGCCAGACACCCAGCGCTAGCTCCCTGTAAGTCGTTTTGGATTAAAGCATCTGTCAAGTAAAGTGTAGTATAAGTACTTCCTTTTTTTTAACTAAAGTATGTACTATTACGTCCTTCCCTGTGGTCCACACTGAAGCATAACTACATGGACATTTACCGATGTCTTCATACTTTCCTGGTTCTGATGTTGAGTGAGGGACTTTATAAAGTACTACTACTACCACTGCTGCCATCTGTAGTAAAAAACTGTAGTATCAGTATTAGTGTCACATACTAAAAGAACGTTCTGTAATCAGGGCTGAGCTTCTGACCGGACAAGTTAGGCGGTGATGCAGAATATTAATCTTTAAAGGACTCCTAAAGTTCACGAGTCCAAGTCAAGTCTCAAGTGCGAAAACTTCTCTGTGGCAGATGTTAGTTATCAGGATAGTTTCTCCTCTTTGCTACAGGATCATTTCGCTTGGTAGACCTTCCCAAAACATACCAACCCAAAACCCAGTGCATACTTTAGGAGAGACCTAATCTGAAGATGGGCCAGAACAGAAACTCCCCACCTGAACAGATCCGATGATTATGTGGTCAAAATGTGATCAACCTGAACAGAGCCAGTTTGGATCCACTCAGGTACTGACCACAAAACCTTGATAAATGTAACATTAAAATAAGATACAGCAGAAATCGGACAGAACCATGGAGACATGTGAACACCTCCACTGGCAGCAGCTCCACTGAAACAGCCCGGGTTAGTGGCCTTGCTCATGGGCACCATAGAATAAGCAGAACCTACCAACAAACTTTGGAGTTCTGACTCCTAAAACTATTTCTTTCTTGTTGAGCGCAACACTTCCTGTGAGCTCTGGTGCTGATGCTAAAGGATGCACAGATGGGTTATTTCAAATCTGAGACTGAACGGCTTACCTGGGCTAGAGGTGACGATGGGGCAGGAGGTTTTTCTCGAGCATGAAGAATACATTTATGCTGCTCAATCACTGCTTTAACCTGATGGATGTGAGGGGCAGGAGGATAGATGGATGGCACTCATTCTGTTCAGGGACGGCCCTAACAGGCAGGATGCTGACAGCCTGCTGTACAATATGACCTACTTCACCTACGCGGGGTGGGGGGCAGGGAGATCCAGTAAAGACATACTTTCAGATGCTCTAGTCCAACATCTCTCTCCCCTTCTTTGTCTCAAGCAGCTCCTCAACCTCGAGAAGCACCTGGTGATGCAATGTCCACCTTATAATCAAACAGGTGCTGGGCTCAGCTCAGCTGCGTGGCCACAGAATTCTACCCCTGCCACGTCAACCTGCAGGAAGGCAGCCCCAAAGACAAGTACGAGTGGAGCGGCAGCTCTGTAATGGACCCTACCAGGTGAGGAAGGTGTGACAAGAAGCTGCAGAAGAAACACAACCACACCTTCTCTCACCTGAGCCTGGACAGCCAGCTGCAGGTGAGCTGGAGGGCGGAGTTGTCATGCTCACAGAGGATTCACATCATCTCTGCTCGGGTTGGACTGATGGTCCTCCCTGTCCTGCTGCTGTGATGCAGAAGCAAACGGAGTCCAGGCAGAAACAGGGTCCAGATACAGAAATGATGGAAACATTACATACAGTAAAACCAGATTTAGGGTAAATGTGTCTGCCCCCTGCTGGGCAGATGTGGAACTGGATTAGGTTGAGACTAAAGTAGACTTGAGAAAGTCCTCCAGAATGGAAGGTAAAACGTTATCAAGGAACCAACAGGTCCAGATGTTTTTGGATTAACCCTTTTGAGATAACCATGCCCTGGACGACTGAGATCCTTCACAAAGACTAAAGCAGTGATTCTTAAACTTTGCTCTGCTTGTTTTCTTGGACAAGACACCGATACCCTGTAATAGTGCAGACACAGGTCTAACAGCTGTCCATACCATTTCCCCAAGAGGATCAATGAAGTACTCATTATTTGTTAGCATTATTATTATTTCCAGCTATCCCTGGTGAACTGTTACCTCACCTGGTCCAGCAGTGTGTAAGGCAGAGATATCTTGAAGACACGCAGGACAGCCGGTCCTGAGGAGAGTTTGAGAACCTGAGTGATGACACTCAGCTTTATCTGTCCTTCCCACCATATTATACCACTGTATCAACAAAATTCTCAGCTTGTCTCTCAGACATATCGGCTTGGATGTCTGAGAGACACCTTCAATTGAATCTGTCAAAAACTGAAATCTTGATCTTCCCAGGCAGCAACTCTCCTCAGCAAAATATCTCAATCCAAATTAGTTTGCTAAAACTTACACCTACACAGTCTGCCAAAAGCCTTGGGGTCTGGATAGATGACAAGCTGAGCCTGAATGAGCATGTCACAGCGACCTCCAGGTCCTGTAGATTTACTCTTCACAACATCAGAAAAATCAGGCCTTTTCTCACCCAACAGGCTGCACAGCTCCTTGTCCAGGCAATGGTCATCTCTAAACCTGACTATTGCAACTCTCTCCTGGCCGGAGCTTCTGCAGTTACCATCAAACCCTCCAGATGGTCCAAAATGCGGCGGCCCGCCTCATTTTGAACCAGCTGAAGTACACCTATGTCACACCTCTTCTCTCCTCTCTTCACTGGCTTCCAGTAGCTGCTCGCATCGAGTTTAAATCCTTGATGCCTACAGGACTCTCAATGGATCTGCTCCATCTTACTTTAACACACTACTGGCGAGTTACACTCCTACATGCTCTCTCAATGTTTTAAATCATTTCAAAACTTACTTGTTCAAAAAATACTTCAAGTGAGTCTACCACACACACACACACACAATTCCTATGCATGTTCTTTGTCTTGACAAGTTAGGCCCTATCAGGGATCCTTGTTGTAGTATCTCCGCGTTTACGAGAATCTGAATGGTAACTGCTGGTGTCTTCTCCTTGTAAGTCGCTTTGGATAAAAGCGTCTGACCAGTAAAGTAAAGTAAAGTAAAGAACCACTGGACTAAAGAACTGGACTTCAGGCTTCTGTTACTTCACCTCCATTTTCTGGATTATTTGACCACGTAGCTGAACCTTTGCGTCAGGAGGGTCTGTCCTGGTTGTCATTAAAGGTTTTCAGTCTGAACATGCTTAATCTTTCAGTTTAATGACCTGGACTAATTCTCTGATAACCAGTGTCTCAGAACTGAAGCATGTGAGGACATAGTTCTAAAAACTGGACACATACATTTAACAGTTTCTGTAGAAAATTGTTTTAAAACATTGAAGAACTGACAGAGGCTTAAAATAGAAAATGACTCAATTCAACAACAAACATGTATAAAACAAATAAGAAGTTGGTAGAAAATGTTAAAATCTGCATCCGAATCTTTAGGCGTCCGTGTTTCCCACACGTTTCATGTTTCAAAGTTGCTGAACGGTTCCTCTGCATAAAAAACACATCAAGTTTCAGTAAATAGCCTCGTCCATGTTGTCATCGCTGTCTCCTCCAAAATCCTCTCCGTTGTCAAAGTAAGACATGAGGTAGTCGGTCTCCTGCAGCACAGAGAGGCGGAAACATTATTAAAGCTCCTCGGTTGCCATGGAAACGCAGTGTTATTTAACAGTGAATCTGAGATGAACCTGTGCTTTCCATACGGTCATAAACTCTACATTTACTCTGACACGGGCAGTAAGACCAAATTCCTGTATCACAGAGTTTGATGGTTCTCTGTCTTTTACTTTCATCATTTCTGCAGGAGGTTAGAACCAGGTTAGTATCTAAGCAGGTACCAGGCGGATCGATCAATGCTGACACACTGGTATCGATATTTTCTCTCTTCTACTTTCAGTGCACCCGTTCATCAGAAATTAAACTTCCCGGTACCAACACTGCTCCTCGTGACTCAGAAACATGCACACGAAGAGGATCATCTGCACAGTGATACTGTTTTTTCTGTTTTTTCTCCTGCATCTCCGTCCTGCACAGTAAACAGCAGCTACAATATAAACGGATAGAGGAGGTGGAAAGTCCCACTGGGAGAGACCCTGTATTACAGACAGAGAACCTGCTGGATCTAACCAGCATCAGTCACAGTTTCACAGTGAAAGTTATTCAATTCTGGGACAAACAGAAGCTGTATTTTTAGGGGAGAGCATTTTGTGACAGGTAGCTGAATGATAATAATAATAACAATGCATATCCTGGATTTATTGAAAGTAACACGACAGGATCTGGATGGTAAAGGAGTTTTATTTTCTGCTGTCGTCCACCACAGATGTTCTCTGTGATCTTTTAACGTTCACCTGGTTGTTCTCTGCCTTTTACCATCAAACAGCTGATGTACCTGTTCTCTGATGGATGAGCTAACGTTTCATGTTTAACGAGCTTTGGTGCTGGAGAAGTTTACGACTACTGAATTCTAATTCTTCTCACCTCCTCAAATTCTTCTTCGTCATACTCCTCCTCTCCTTCAGCCTCCTCCGCCTCCTGTTTTTTCTTCTCCTGGCCTTCATCCTCCTCCTCTGAGCTCTGCTGCTCCTCCTTCTTCTCCAGACTCTGATACAGTTAAGGTGAAAACGTTAGTTACGGTGGAGACTCAAGTTTGGGGAGGGGGGGGGGTCCAGGCATCTGGTGTCTCACCTCCAGTTTGAGCAGCACCTCCTCTTTTTCTTTGACCGTTTTCTTCTTGTGACTCGCCTGGACTCTGTTGGACTGACTGAGCGACACCAAGACACCTGAAGGAGACAGAGACACTCGCTCACCTGTACTCAGAGTATTCAGAGTACTGTGAGTGCTTTAAGGACCTGTACTGACCGTCTCTGAGAGGTTTCCTCATGTGGACTCTGAGCTCTTTGGGGAATCTCTTCCAGTCTGAAACAACAGCAGGTGTTTCATTTTTAAAAGTCAGTGTCCCCGCAGCACTAAGGTAAGATAAGACTTTATTGATCCCACAGCCCGGACAGGACTGGACTGACAGATCCACAGATCCTGTCTCCGTTACTAACATTTATTAGTTTTAGTTGTTAAACAACTGATGATGTCTCTACACCGTGTTTCACCCTGAGGTACAAGATAAACAGCCGGATATTTGCAAGGTGGCAAAAACTTTCTGGTGTATTCCACACCAGTGTCTCGGCTGAGCGAGTCTTCTCTACAGCACGAGATATAGTAACTGCACAGCGGGCCACATTTGCACTGCCACATTACCTACTTGGTATTTTCACACCCAGAATTTAGTTTAGATTTAAATTGTATTACAGAGCACTGTGAAACTAAATCTTTTACTTTCTTTAAACTTGTGCTCAACATATTATTTGAAATGTTAAGTCTTGGACTCTAAAGTAGTATTTTTCTTTGTCAAATTTGTGTTTTCTGTTTGAAAAACTGCACAGCTGATTGTTTGATAATAAAAGTCCATTCATTTTGGTCCATTACAAATGTTTTTTGCTTTGAAAGTACCAAGGGGAGGAAGATGCATCAATAATCGTTTTCTAATGGCAACGCATCCCTCTGAATCATAATTGTATCGAATCGTTAAGATTCCTTTGTTTCCTCACACTCTGAACAGCCGATGTTCTCTGTGAAAATCGCGTCTGATTCATCTCCAACAGACGAGTCCTTTGTCAAAATCATTGACAACTCTTTTAATGCTAGTTTATTGATAATATTGATGAGTTATCCCAGCCCAGTTGATGAGAGTCTCACCTGGAGCCCAGTCCATCAGACGCTCGCTCTGCTCACTGCTGTGGTATTTATCAGAGTAACGCTCCACATCTGCACAGGAAACAAACACGAGACCTTCATAATAAAACTACTGATGTTTGTTCAGCCGATATTTGGTCAGCTGTGTGTGCTGTGACTTCTGACCTCTACGTGCAGCGACTGGTTGGATGAAGCAGGGCAGACTCCTCATGGCTCCTCTGAACTCCTGTTTCAGAGCCAATAGATACTCCGCCTCCTCCCCACCTGTGAGGGGGAGGGGCTTCTGCTCCATCACCTGGACAACAACACATGTTAAACTAGTCCCAGAATGCACTGCTGTGGTAAAATGTGGTTTCTGCAGGTTCGGGGTTATAAAGACGTCCAGGTCTTACAGGGAACAGAGCTGTGGGCTGCTGCATGGACGGAGGGAAGCCGTCTCCTCTGTTGATCCCGACTGAGTCCACAGTGAAACTCATCGTTCTTCTGCCACGACTGCGACCCGCCATCACCGCTGCTCCTTGGACAAGGACAAACGAATCTGGATCAGACTTGGACTAGATGTGCAGCAGGTCAGGGGCGAGTCTGGATCCCCACAGAAAACGTGTAATGTTGATGAGGGTGTGAATTTACCAATGCAGAAGAAAGCAGAGATACAACAGGTAAAAACACCTGTGCTCATGGTTCATGCAACATTTCTGTAGCTTTATTTTCATGATGAACATTCTGTGAATTAAACTGAATTACTAATTTATAAAATATACAGTTAGAGCTGACTCTAAACAAAATCACAGCTGCAGGCGGATTGATACAATATTTATTGAGTTTATTTTTTTTATCTTTTGTTACGTTTTAACTGGCTGTCAGCCGATATTAGCAGCTGCTAGCAGTGTTAGCAGGGTCCAGACTGGTTAGCATGTTAGTTCCGGTTTTTGCTCCCGTCCTACCGTCAGTTCGCGTCTCTGCCTTGCTACAAATGAACAGTTCTGCTCTTCATTTTCTCCCCAGACAGTGAAACTTAGACACGTTTCTTTTCTCAGTGATTCATCTTTGTTTACATCTACCAGCACGCCGCCGCCATTTTACTATTTCTTCTTCTTCTTCTTCTTCTTCTTCTGTTTACTGTGGTGTGTTCAGTTCAGTGCAGCCACCGCCACCTGCAGTCCGGAGTGGTCGTTACACAAGAAAGTAACTTTAGTACATAATTTCAAGTAATGTACGTTGAGGTACTTGTACTTAAGTTTACTTTTCCTTTGTGTATCTGACGATTTTGTTACTTTACAGGTGAAGAGTTTATTTTGGAGCAGTCAGAACAAGATGCTTAATATCAGCTGCACCTTTAAGGTGGCACCACTCAATAATAATTTTGTGTTGTTCACATGATTGTGGTTTGTTGGTATCACTCGACACCATGGTTCATCAGTCAGATTTCCACCAAACATACAGAATAACATAACATAAATCTTACAAATAAACATTTAAAATAAAGTTAACAAATGCACAATAAAACAGAAACGCAGCACGCGGACGTAACCGTGAAGGAATTAAACAAAAACACTTATTCTTTACAGCTTCCTTTCACTGTAAAACAGCCTATTTAATCTTCAGATTCTGTGTGTGTGTGTGCAGTGTGCTGAGTTTAGTGCACTTTGTGTCCATGTAGCAGCAGCAGTCAGTTGTTTATAGCAG
>JAUMTR010000008.1:77637-98059 GCA_032270685.1 Microctenopoma stevenorrisi | reverse complement strand
TTGAGAGCGGCTGTATTCATGGCAAACAATTTCCCTCTGGGATTAATAAAGTGTTTTGAATCTTGAATCTTGAAGATGTTCCAGGATGTAATGAAGACCCAGGTTGACTGCATCCTCCACAGGCCTGTTTGCCCTGTAGGCAAACTGCAGGGGGTCCAGCAGAGGGTCTGTGAATTTTTTGAGGTGGGCGAGCAATATGCAGTGAAATATGCTTTTCACTGCATATTGTACTGTGTATGATTGTGCACGTGACAAATAAAATCTGAATCTGATATGGAAATATAGAGCGACCGACTCAAATCAAATCAATGCCAGGAGTTATGAAGTGATCATCTGTGTATGTGTGTATAGATGATTAAAATATCCGAATATGCAGATGTCCATGGTTGGAGTTTGTGATGTGAGTGGTGCAAATGTGCATGAATAAATGTATCGAGTGTGCATAGGTGAATGAGTGTGATTGTCCTATTCTTGAGTGGTTCGAGTGAGTGAAGTTGTGAAAGTAGGTGTGACTATGGATGTAGTGTGGTTTGTTTTGCATGGTGTGGTGTGCAGGGAGAGTGTTGGTCCTGATAGGTCGACGGCGGTCTAGTTGTGAGTGTTGATCCTGGTCAGCGGTTGGCGGTCTGGTTGAGGGCCCGGATCGCCTGTGGGAAGAAGCTCCTCCTCAATCTCTCTGTGTTGGTTCTCAGAGAGCGGAAACGTCTTCCCGACCGCGGCAGAGAGAACAGTCCGTTGCTGGGGTGGCTGAGGTCCTTCACGATCTTCCTGGCCTTGGTCGAGCACCGTCTGCTGTAGATTGAGTGCAGGTCAGGGAGCTCAGCACCGATGGTGCGCTCAGCTGATCGCACCACTCTCTGTAGAGCCCGTCTGTCCTGCATGGTGCTGTTCCCGAACCAGGTTGTGATGTTCCCAGTCAGGATGCTCTCTGTGGTGCAGGTGTAAAAATTCCTCCGCACCCTGGGGGGTAGTCTGAAGTCTCTCAAGCGCCTGAGGTGGTAGAGACGAGTTGATGTGACAGGACCATGACAGGTCCTGCGTGATGTGATCCTCTTTATGACTTTAACTCACAGCTGACTGTGTGCAACATGTAACATGGTTTGTACTGATAAAAGAAAACAAGGAAATAAATTAACACAATTTGACATAATTTAACGTTGCAGGTTTGATCTTTGTTATAAATATCATTGATAGAGCTGCATTAAAGTGATTAATGATCAATAATCATTAGAATCAATCACGATGTTATGATTGTTGTGGAGGCTGCAGGTTGTGGTGTTGACGTTATTCCTTGTAATTGGGGAGGATAAAAAAAGAAACAGTTAACAGCCTCTTCCCCCTCTCTCTCAATTCCCTGCCCCCTCCCTGTGCCCCCCACCCAGAGACCCCACATCCCTCCGCCTGTCAGTGTGGGCTCAGTTTGAAGCAGGTCTTCAGAGACTGAGCAGCTCGAGCTTCATCCTCCTCGCACTCACTGAGGAAGTTTCTTGGGTCAAAGAGAAGAAGACGAGGTTTGAAGGTGGATGTTTGTGAGTCTGATGGTTTGGATTTAAACGGAAACATGAAGATGACGTGGAGCTGGACCACTATGGTGCTGATGGTGCTGATGATGGGAGTCTGCTGCTCAGGTCTGAACAGATTTTATTTACTAAATCTTCTGTGTGTGAAAGAGATCAGTGTTTCTGAAACTAAACTATAAAATCAGTGCTACAAAAAGTGTGTGTGTGTGTGTGGTTGTCTGTGTGTGTGTGTGGTTGTCTGTGTGTGTGTGTGGTTGTCTGTGTGTGTGTGTGGTTGTCTGTGTGTGCGTGTGGTTGTCTGTGTGTGCATGTGGTTGTCTTTGTGTGTGTGTGTGCGTGCGTGTGTGTGTGTGTGCGTGCGTGTGTGTGTGTGTGGTTGTGTGTGTGTGTGTGTGTGGTTGTCTGTGTGTGCGTGTGGTTGTCTTTGTGTGTGTGTGCGTGCGTGTGTGTGTGTGTGTGTGGTTGTCTCTGTGTGTGTGGTTGTCTCTGTGTGTGTGGTTGTCTCTGTGTGTGTGGTTGTCTCTGTGTGTGTGGTTTTCTGTGTGTGTGTGGTTTTCTGTGTGTGTGTGGTTGTCTGTGTGTGTGTGTGGTTGTCTGTGTGTGCAGGGTTTATTCTGTTCTCACGCCTGCAGCAGCATCATCATCATCACGTGTACGTGAGACGTGTCTCTGATGAGGGTTTACTGCTGGTCGTCTGTGGGGCGCTGCTTCCTGATTGTGTGGGGTTGGGGGAGGTGGGTTGGGGTTGTGAAGGCGTGAAGTTCACGGTCAAAGTCGGCTCACAGAGAGAGAGAGGGGGCTGATCGCGATCTGAGACTCTCATGACCTTTAGGGGCTCAGGTCCCCGTCTGCAGAGGCCGGTTTGGGGTTTTAGGGATTTGTAGGGCAGGTCACGGTGGAGGGGAGGTGGGGGTGGTCTGTCTGCTCCATGTTTTATAATGAGGACCCAGATGGGAGGTGTGTGAATCTAATCCTGGACCTGCTGCCTGGGACATCCTTATGTCATAAGTCCAGGATCCGGTAAGGAGCAGGAAACTTAACCCTCAGGGCTCATTCCTTTTTTTGTTACACTCACAACATAAAACACTCTTTTCAAAATATAAGCCATTATAAAATATGAAGCGTTATTTTATTGTACTTTCATTGGGCTCATTTTGTTCGTATACATCAGACCAAACTTTTAACATATAAAAATATTTTATTCTTATAATTATTAACCGTTTCAATGCCAGGGTCATGGTATAACACCTGCAAAAATGATAAAAATGTTTAGCATATAATTCATTTGATGATGATGATTTATTAGAGCCTGGATATGTCAATTATTACCAGAAACACTGATGTTCATGCATTATTATTTTTTGTGCAGTGTCAAATACAAATAATCACATTGGTGCTGTTCCAGCGCATAAAACACTATTTTCAAATATATAAGCCATTATAAAATATGAAACGTTATGTTATTGTAATTTTGTTGGGCTCATTTTGTTCGTCTACATCAGACCTAACGTTCGATATAAAATGCTTTTAGAGGGGACACATTTTAATGGGTGTTCTAAACATCTGATCTGTAATTACTGTTCTCCAATTACTGGATGCGCTGAACTCTAGAGTCCTAATTGTTGTCAGATCTGACTGTGGCATATGTCAGCGTGCATAATACTTTGCATTTGAAACCAGCTGCACCATAAAACTCCAAAAAAACAATCAAGAAGTGTGTGTTGCTTGATCAACCTGCCAATCCAATTTTAGATGAAGGAAAATGCAAAATGGAAGGCACAGAAACATGCCTTCTGGTGATCATACTGTGTCACAGAGTCCCAGCCTAATACGGAAACAGAATATAATAATATATTTGGGAATCTGAGGTCGAGGGGGGGGGTGCCATCTACTGGAAACCTTCAAAAATCGCACACTTTTCAAACATTGTCAAATGGCACCATTTAGTTGAAAACAGTAACAATTACAAATGTGAAGGGAGATGTACGTTTGTAGCCCCAGATATACCAAAATGCGTGTATTATGCTTCTATGACAGTGCGATCAAAAATTACCATTTTAATAGGTTTCAATGGAGCATTTTTTGTGTAACTCTTGTTGATAAACGGTGTGTTGTTATGTTTACTACTAGAAATACCAGGGCCAAGTAAAAATACACATTTGTTCAAAGTTCCACGCCAAATGCATGAATACAGCCAAAATATTTAAAACATAATGACAAAGAACGCGTAAAAATATCCCTAAGGGTTAAGTAGTAAAATAAAATATCTGGACTCGGGATTGACACTATTGACCTGGGCCATTTTTTCCTGAGACAAAATGAGGAAACTTGGTTCAGAATTGAATGAACTATAACGGGCTGATTCTGGGTCCATGTGGACTCAGTCCTGATTGTCTTGAGGGTAACACACACACACACACACACACACACACACACACACACACACACACATACACTGTGGGGGTGTTGGGGATCCGAAGGTTCTGTTGGTCGGTTCACATGAGATAAAACATACTCATTGAGTTTTTCCTCTCCACCGTCCCCTGGTACTGCTTAGTGGCTCTGTTGGGTTTTCTGCATGATTCTGTTCATATGCTCTGTAAACCTCCCTGAAAATTACCTTTTATATAATTTACAAATAAAGATAAAAAACCTTTAAAGGGACAGTCCACATGTTTTCTGACATGTCTTGAACCAACAGCTCTCTTCCCAGATGAACCTAAACAGGTTTCACATTCAGTAGAAGAGTTTGGGTTTGTGTGTGGTTCTGTTACTGTTGTATCATGAAGACCAGAACTCCCGGTGACGTGGAACAAAACGAAGCAGCTGCAGGGTTAGCTGTTTGCTCATTCTGGTTTTGGTGTTTTCTTTTAGGGATTTGAGGGTTGGGGGGGTCTGTTGTGTCTAGATCAGACTTTTGTTGTTGTTGTTCAGGCTTTGGAGGGGGAGGTCTGTGGGGTCCTCCCACAGCATCACAGAGACCAGCTGGGATTCAGAACGATATTTAGGGGGGTGGGACAGGGGAGGGGGGTGCGGGGGTCTGTGAAAGTCACCTCGACTAAGTTCAAGTTGAAGGGGGTGGGTCACTGACCCCTATCAGTGAACTCATGATAGAAAATAAAGTGTCGGCCTGTTTCTATTGTTTTCTACTGTCACCACTCCTTCGTCATATCATCAGTAAATGTTTTTCTCACATCGATGGCAACCAACACAATGAACTGGGAAACTTTAAGTGTCTTGCTCAGAGACCCTGGCAGGAGGGAGCGCTGTACCTCCTGATCCAACACCAGCGACGGTTAATTTACAGCTTCTGAATAAAAAGTTTGAGGCTTTTATTCTGACACTTTACAATTAACATTATATATATGTTATTCATCATTTACAGCTTTATCATCACCTTCATCATCATCATTTTCATCAGTGAGTATTTCCATGTGCTTTTGTGTCGTTTTCTAAATCATTTTTATTGATCTTCTCATTATTGGTTTCACAGTCATAGAGAAATATCGTTTCACCTGTGATCTACCTGAAATGTTATCCCATCTCGAGGATAAGTAAAGAGTGACGTCAGGTAACCTTTTTATCTCACCTGTCTATTGCTCTCAGGTGTGGGCAGAGCCTCAGAGCTGGCCTTCCTCAAAGAGCCTAATGATGTCATTGCTGTGAGGGATCGCCCCCTGATGCTGGACTGTCAGGTCGAGGGGGAGGGGCCGATCTCCATCACCTGGAGACAGAATGGTTTTCCCGTGGAGATCGGCAGCAGGGCGACGGTGCTCGGTAACGGAACACTGCTCATCATGAACTTCTCCAAGAGACGAGAACAGAACGAGACGGACGCAGGAGAGTACGACTGTGCTGCCCAGAACCGCTACGGCATGCTGATTAGCCGCAAGGCCCGAGTCCAGCTTGCATGTGAGTGCACAGTGGCAGGCAGGAAAAATGCTTAGAACCTACATAAACCTACAGGTTGGTTCAGACGTATCTGGTCAACGATGGACGCCACCACAATGGATCTGACCTGACCACACTTTCATTTAGGAGGTTTCACACAAACACTGATTTGTGAGGTTGTTTCCTGTAACTGTGTGTAAACTTTACACATTCAGTCCTTTAGTCTTTAGTCCAAAGCGCCACAGAACCACTGACGCAGGTATCGAACCACGGAAACAAACGTGCTGTTGACTGTCTCCCTCCTCTCTCTCCCCAGCCCTCCCTAAATTCCTGTCTCACCCTGAGTCTGTGGCTGTCGATGAAGGGGGCGTGGCCAGACTCACCTGTCAGGTACATGGAATCCCAGAGGCCAACATCACCTGGCAGAAAGGGCGACGCCCTCTCAGCACAGATGACCAGAGGTATGTCTTTCAAAGAGCCTGTTTTTGCCTCTATTTTAGTTTGATTCCAGTTTTCAGACTGTCAGGTTGTGTTTTTAGACTAAAGCAACACTACTGGAAACTACTTTCCACCAGTTGTCACGGTCTTTCTCTGTATTTTACCTGTCAGGTACACTCTGCTTCCTGTCGGCGTGCTGCAGATCACCGGTGTTCGGCAAACAGATGGTGGTTTGTTTCGCTGTGTGGCCTCGAACATTGCCAACACTCGGTACAGCCATGAGGCCCAGCTGTCCGTCAGTGGTGAGATCAGACTCAGGGCAACAAAAGCCCAAACTGTAGACCAGACTCTGTAAACCCCCACAGGTTTTCTAAAGTTTCCTGTGGGTCCAGTTGCAGGATCCAGGATCTATCGGGAGCCTGTCATCCTGTCTGGTCCTCAGAACCTCACCATCAATGTACACCAGACTGCCATCCTGGAGTGTATCGCCACAGGAAACCCTCGCCCCATCGTGTCCTGGAGTCGCCTTGGTACAAAGCTCCACCATAAACCTCCTCCCTAATCTGTCATTGGTTGAGACCTGTCCTACTCACCCGTGGTGTCTTTATCCCTCAGATGGCCGGTCCATTGGGGTGGAGGGGGTCCAGGTTTTGGGAACCGGGAACCTGATGATTTCCGATGCGACTGTGCAGCATTCAGGAGTTTACGTGTGTTCTGCAAACAGACCAGGCAGCAGGTCCAGAAGAACCGCGCTGGGACGACTCGTGGTACAAGGTAATGGACCATCAGTATCTGATGTGTCAATGTCAGGACAATAATTGATTAAGTCTTTGATTATTGATCCTAATACAGTACATCTTTAGTACCTAGTAACTAGATCCTAGAACATCTTTACTGAACACAGTTCATGTACGATTCAAATACTTTAAATCTTAATTATTGTTCTTCATCAAGAGGAGCTGAGAAAACTGAATATCTACATTTTAGCTCCTTTAAAACAAAACATAGGGCGAACAGATGACTGTGTGTGTGTGTCAGCTCTCTGCCATTGAACTTGTGTGTTTGTCAACATCAAGTTCAGCTCAGTTTCCTGTCGTCAAACTCCTCACCTCTGACCTCTGACACAGAGACGAGTCCGTCAGTTCTGGTCTTAGAGATCAGGGAAAAACCTAATGATGTCAGAAGATCAATAATTGATCAACTCATGATTAATTGGCTGATTTCAGTTTCACCACTTCTTCTCTTCTACAGCTGCTGCTCAGACACGGGGGGGGTGGGGGGGTCAGAGGTTAGAGGGCAGGGGTGACACAGGCTCATTGTGTGAGTGTGAGAGCTTCATTACAATATTAGCATGTGAAGAGTCCCACTTCACAATGAGGACTTTATTCTCCATCTGTCTGCAGACAGACACAGACGAGCAGCACTTTACTTTATTTAATTATTGTTTTCAATTATTGCTTAATCATTATTGTTACTTGAAACTTTAGTGTCCCTGTTTTTATATATTAGATACAATACTGGGACAGTTTACGTGTTTTTAAGGGTCCGTTCCAACATGAACCAGGTTTAAGCAGCACATTAGAGAGTTTGTACTGTTTTCAGTTTTCACATTTCCACATTTGCTGTGGTCATTTCTGAAATCAGGAGTATTTGTACTACATTAAATGACCCGAGTACTTCCTCCACTGTTTTTTGTGTTTATATGTGTACTTTGCTCTTGAACTCAATGTGAGAGTTGTGTCTTCACAAATCACATTTATTTCTCTGTTGATGACCCCCCCCCCATAATGATGAATAGATCCTATTCATCCCCCTCCCATCTGACGGCCCCCCACCCCCCTCCCCAAAGATGTGTGTATGTAGTCTCTGTGTAACCATGGAGACGACGTTTGGAGGCGAGACAGCACCTGTCTGTCTGCTGGAGGACTAAGGGGGTGGGGGGTGGGGGTTCGGGGTTCAGAGGTCACATTAGTCTAAAATGCAAAGACAAGATCAAGTTCATGAGTTTTCACATGGAAATTTATTCTGATGACGAGTCTGTGAGGAGCCAGAGTCCTTCAGTCAACATTTAAATGTTTGGACGTGTCATCAGATCTGAAGCTGTGAGGGAATAAGAAAGAAAAGCGTGGCCAGGATAGTTAAGTCACTGCAAACACACATAGTTGAGAGCTCATATTATGAATCCTCATATCTACGTAATTTTCATGTTGCAATGACTAATTTTTGTGATAAATTTATTAACACAGTTGGGCTGAAGGGATGACTCACCTGCTGCAGCCTCGAGTTCAGGAAAAGTATTGTATAGGAAAAATCCGATCTTAAACTACAACAAATTAAACATGTTTTGTAAAATCATTTGTCTCTTCAGATTAAAGTGAAAACTGTAGAAACATATTATTATTATTATTTAGCTCCTGGTTGTTAATCTTCTCAGAGACGCCGCTTTCAGTTCTTATACATTTATACAGTAAAAAAGAAATAGAACAGTGAACAAGAACAGCTTGAAGCTCAGAAGTTATACTGTGTGTGTGTGCTTTTTAAAACTCTGGTAAATACAGCAACAGATATAAATACAATAGTTAGATATTAATAACTTCATTCATTCCATTTAGCAGATGCTGTCAATAATTCAAAGAATTTGGTTCTGTCACGAGCTACAACGACAAGCTGATAATTTAAGAGTCATGTTGTGTAACTAAGTGAAGAAGAAATGCGTTGTGCTCAGCAGCATGTCAGTCGTCTCATCACCACTGTTCTTATCACTAATCATGCAGCTTTATTTTGAATTAAAGTTTTTAAAGATCATTTTTGTTTGACCATAAAACAGAGAAATATTCCAGCGTGTTTAGACCTCATGACTGGAGGGTAGCGTGAGATGGCTCCGCCCATTTTCCTGATATGTTGGAACGCTTATGATTTATGGTGACCCCTGATAATTTGATGTTATTCTTTCTCACCCAGTCACATATCACTAAGCATTAGTAACTGTTCGAATGTGCTGGATCTTCTCGGTGTTCCCTGCACCCCCATCAGTATGCACCACCTCCCACTAGGAAAGTTTAACACCCACTAACCAGCAGCAATACTGTCACACGTATTCTGGGACAAACAGAAACCATATTTTTGGGCCTACTTCTTCTTTCTCCTACAGAAATAATGGATTTGTAGCACCAGCAGCACCACCAGTGGTTGTGGCGACATATATTTGATCCAAATCACCTTAATGTAAAAGTGGCACATTATATTTCATGCAGGTTTTTTTTTTTAATCAGAACAAATATTCAGATTTTTTTTAAAGCTTTTCACAGGACCTTTTTATTTTTAAAGCACTATTATGCAGTGGGGGTGCAGCACCGATTGTTCTTTAGGTGCATAGAGCATTGTTGAGTCGTCTGCACACATTAATACTTCAGATTTTCCCCAGACAGAGGAAAGTTATGTGAGGGACAATGGATAATTAACCAAAAGAAGCCTCCTCACAGAAATCCGAACCTTGTCTCGTGTGTCTGTCTGTGCAGCTCCTCCAGAGTTCGTGCAGTGGCCACAGTCTGTCACCAGACCAGCAGGGGGCAGTGCTGTTTTCAGCTGCATGGCGTCCGGTGTCCCTGAGCCACACCTTATCTGGCTGAAGAATGGGAAACTGCTAACACCAAGCAACAACGTCAAGCTGACCAATGGGAACACGTAAGACTGTGAACAGTTTCTTCGGGAACGATAAAACTGTAAATGTTGTGTTGTGAGGATCATAATCTGATGCAGTGTATGGTGTGAGTAATCTGGGGGGAAGAGATTCACAGAGACTCTCACCAAAGTTGAGTCCAGAGTCCTGTTTGTGGTTTAGGTAACAAAAGTAGTTTGGATAAGGTCACAGGTGAGTCAGAGTTCAAACAGGGTCACCAGACACTTCACGGACAACACGTTAATAAACCCTCCCGCCCTCTGTCTCCCCCTGCAGGTCACTTGCCATCACTCGCATCACCCCCGAGGACGAGGCCATCTATCAGTGCATTGCAGAGAACAGCGCCGGAACCAACCAGGCCAGCGCCCGCCTTGCCCTCAGCCAGGGGCCGGAGCTGCCCGAGACCCCCACAGGCCTCCAAGTGATGGCCCTCAGCTCCAGCAGCCTTCAGCTGACCTGGGACCAGCCGGCAGAGCATGTCAGCCAGCAGATCATTGGCTACGTGCTGCACATCAGGCGACTGGGGGGTGAGATTCACAGCAACAGAACCTTTTTCTCTGGGGTCCTGGTCTTATCTGTAATACGATGATATGTTTACATTTGCTGCTAAACATGTAGATATAACTTGTGACCTCTGACCCCTCAGAGGCTGACAGTGCAGAGCTGCAGGAGGCCGTGAGCAAAACAATCTTCAGACACGAGTTCAACAACCTTGAGCCAGCCACCACCTATTCCATCTACCTGAAAGCTTACTCAGCCTTGGGGGGCAGTCAGCAGTCCAGCACCATCACCGCCACCACCCTGGGAGGAGGTACGCAAAAATCCCCAAAAAAACACAACAGCAGGTTCCTGCCTCATGATTCAGTGAAGGCTGGCATACAGTGTCCTAAGACCTGGTGGTGAAAGAAGAACTTAGAACTCTGTTTAAAAGAACAGGGGCAATAAATACTGATGTTCTACTGTTGATAAAGCAGCCGTCACAACATGAATCTGTGTTTTTCACAGGTTTGCCGTGTTGGGGGGTGTTGCTGACCTGTAGAAATTCGCAAAGAAATGTTTATTTGATCCATTAACTCAAAATCTCCAAAAATACAAACAATTCTTCACACAGCTGGAAGGTTCCTGGCTGTAGAAATATGTTATTTAATGCTAGTACAACATAACAAGCAAAGTGCACTAAAGTCACAGATTTGTTTGCTTAATATCAGCTGTTCAGTTTGTTGTGACAAAATATCACGAGAAAGTAAAAGAACAACATACAGACCTGTTCTATGGGAAATTCTTATTCTTAGTTTTTTTATAGTTCCATAGTGCTTTTTTATTGATGCTAACTAAAGTTTGTGGAAAGAGGAAGTTAAATATATATGTTCTGTGTTTCCAACAGTTCCCAAAGCACCCAGTTTCTTCACTAAAGTCCTGAATCAGACAGCCATGCAGGTTTACTGGGAACTGCCCAGTAAGCCAGGGAAGCTGGAGGGCTTTAGACTGGAATACCGCGGGGTTTCAAACCCAAACATCCAGGGGCAGGAGACATTCCCAGCACACATCAACTCCCACACGATCTCCCACCTGGGTCAGTCTTACTGGTTTCATGAAAACTGGCAGCAGAGTAAAATGTGCAAACCACAGATAAAGCTGCTAGGCTAACAGTTTCCCACTGCTTCCAAGCTTTGTGCTGTGCTAAGCTAACAGTTTCCCACTGTTCCCAGGCTTTGTGCTAAGCTAACTTATGAAAGTTACACAAGATTAAATGTATGATTTTGTGTTTCCTTCCAGCAGAACCGGCACCGGTTTATGAGATCCAGCTAGTGGCTTTTAATGGAAACGGAGACAGTCCATCAAACCGCCGCCTAGTGTCTCTAGAAGAGGGAGGCAAGACTGCAGCAGGTAGGTGCTGCTCTGACCTCTGGAACTGTAGGTCCCACAGGTTCTCCTCAGTCAAGTTCAGACTGACACATGTAAAGCTAACATCTAAAACTGGATGGTTCCTTTCATTTCCCACCTGAAGAACAAATGACTTAGACCAGAAAGTTTATGGTGGTTTATGTCTCTCAGCCCGGCCGAGCTGTAACTGTGACCAGTCTGATGGTTCACTGTCGACGCTGCTGATCGGAGTTCACAGCGGCTTTGCTTGCATCCTCTGCTGCCTGCTCTTAATCCTGCTGGGATACAGACGCAGGTAATTTATTTCTTCATTGTCGCCGTCGCCATCGCCATCAACATCAACATCATCATCGTCATCACTGTGTTGTGTTTTCAGTTTGTTCTGCAGGAAGGAGATTACCTGGGAGGCTCCGCCCATTCTGAATGGTGTCACTAGTCCTAAAAACCACACACCTGAGATCATTGAACTCAACCAGGTAACACCCTAGAACCCTAAAACCAGGTCTTACTTCTCCACCAGAACAAAGTGATCTGTGTTCTTGGTGGCAGAACCTAGACCTCTGGTTTGATTTCCACTGCCCACCAAGTAGCTTCCAGACCCACAGTCCAAGGTCCTGACAGAATGTCCTCACAAAGATTATACAACATTAGATGAAACCTTTGTGACAGTGAGATAACAGCCAAATCAGAAATATCATGGTTCAAACATAATACGTTTATCAAAGAGAAGAATGTCGTAACATCAGAGTCTTTTATTTTGGTGACACGTCTTTCATGATTGGTTGTTAACAGTGTTTTGTCTCCTTGTCCCACAGAGACAGAACTCCACACCTGCTCCAGTGATGGTGATGGTTGAATCGACTCCACCAGTCCAGCCCAGCACAGGCACCTTTCCTTCCTCCTTCTGAACTCCAGCCCATGTCGCCTCCTCTCCTCCTGATAGCCTTACAGCCACTTGAGCCTTTATGAGCGATTGAGATTAGAGTGTGAGATTACTAATGAGTTGGTCTGTCGAGTCCAGAGAGCATCTGAAATTACCCAGGAATGAAAATCTTCAGAGTTCTGATGTTCTTCTGCTTCAAATACAATTCAAGATGAGATTAAAACCAAAGTTCCACCTTTAAAACCAGCATTTCTTAAAAAAGAGTTTAGTCACTTCCTGTGTGGGTTCAGATGCTTCCTGTTTTAACCAAAACCTTTATTTTCAGTTTGGGTTTGTCACCGCCAGTGCCCAGTTTCTTGAGATGATGAGGCCTTCCACCGGTCTGACCAGAGAACGTGTCCTCTGAGGTTCCCAGTGGGGTTATTTATGCACCTGAGCAGATATTTATCTGTGAGGCCATCTGGGGCCCAGAGCCAAAGGGATTTACTGTTCTCTGGTCAGCAGGTGCCTGTAGAGGACGTTAACTCTCCTCTGCTCTGCTTTAGCCTTTTAATGTTTGTGTGTTTCCAAGTTTACCTCTAGTCAGGACATAGAGGAGGCCGACAATTGGTTGGTTGTTCTCCCCCATCCTCCCCTCCCTCGACTCCCCCACCAAACCTTTCCTCCAAAGAAAGCTACCTTGGGCTCGGCGCAAAACTGCGGAGCCCCCTGCTGCTGGTTAAGCAAACCTACCTCAAAACCAAAAGGCCCCTCTGGGGCCACTTTGCCATTTTTTAAATATTTTTTGTACCAATGCTGATGTCCTGTGCTTGACTGCAACCAAGAGACCCCCCCCCCCTATATTGTTGGTCTGAACCCCCCTTCCTTCAGTGGTGGACCTGTCTATTGAAGTCCTCCTGAAAGAGTGGCTGACATAAGAGAAACAGATCTAAGCTCTCTTTTTCTTTCTCTGACTCCTGTCTGACATGTACTTTCCAAGAACCCAGATACTGTTTTCAACTTAGCCTAGACTTTCCTCATATACAAACTTCAGCTGAAAACCAGGGTAGACAAGGTCATTTTGTTACCTGGTTTCATACAGCAGAGAAAACAGATCTCACCTTTTGCAGAAGGTCTTGACCTTCAAAACACTACTCCACATCCTCCACACCGAAATCACTTCTGCAAGGCCCCAGGTCATTCTGAGGTCTAGATACTTCCAGATGTGAGATTTAAAATCTGCCTTTGACTTTGATATTTTTTGGAGTTTTCTTCTACTGTCAGATTCTAGGGCAGTAACGCATGTAGTCCTGATCTCCAGAGAATCCTTCTAGCGAAAGTAGTCCAGAATATCATCATATCTACTGTATAAACCCTACATGTTGTAGCTTGAGTCCAGAAACTTAGTCCAAATCTTTGATCTTTTAGCACCTGCACCTGCACCTGTAGTTTTATTGTTCAACCTATGGACCAGGCAATCCAGCCCTGCTCCACCAGTCCTTGAAAGTGTATCGTTATATAGTCTAAGTCTAGGGGCTCAACAGAGACCTAACAAAGCAACTTATAACTTATATAAGCCTTTTGCATGCCAGTCTGATGCTTATCCAATTAAGCCACCAGGCCTTTGGAAACTACTATTCTTCCTCCTCCTCCTGCAGATGTGTCAACTCCAAAAGAAAGGACGAAGGGTTGAGTTGATGAGTAGAAGAAGGGCAGATAGGGGCGTTGTGACGTTTGGACACAGGGCCAACAACTTCCTTTCACCTGCCTGCCAGTGGGCCTGGCCTCCTCCGCCATGTTTAACCTGACCGGTTTATTCAGAGGCTTTTAGGAGTTTCAGCCAAACTTCCAAATATTCTTTAAAAAACAGCTGATTGACTTCCAAAGATAAAAATATTTTTTCACCATTTTCTGTTTGTTTGTTTTCACTCTGCCTTCTGCCGCCAGAGCTGAAGAACAAACGAAACCAAAAGATACACTGACGTTTTATATTTCAGAAAAAGGAGAATATATATTTTGATAACTGTGACACGGACAGCTCTGTGTGCCAGGATGACTTTTTAAGTAGCCAAATAATGACACTGATAGAAACTTGGAGCAGAAGCTCGGTAAGTAAGTGAGCTTCAGTTCTTTGTATTCAGAGCCACAAGAAATGCTGTGTGTTCAGTTTATGGTTGAATGTTTTTACAGCTTCGGTCTCTAAAACTGGTGGTGACCACTGGACTCGACTGTCCAGATGAGCTACGAAGCGTCATATTCAGCTCTCTGAAGATGGTCAAAGTCTCACTGGGCTTACCTGAAATTTACATCTACATGACATCAAGTCATGACCATCAGCTTTCATCTGTGAGACTCTCGTTAAGTGTTGCTGATTCATCACAATGTCACCAGAGGTCACCATCAGGTTGGAGCTCCTTGCGGCCTTCCTCTTCGCTGTAAAACGAGGGTTTCTTTTAAACTGGAACAAAGTCAAATGTCGTAAAAATGTTAGTAATTTTTCTAGAACTGTCCTTCTTTATTTGTACTTATTTTTCCGTAGCTGCCATTTGGTGGTGAAGAGGAAATTTTGCCAAAATGAAAACCGGTGAATAGTTTTTAATATTCTAATAATATTATAATTATCACTTTTCCTGATTTTGTATTGTTTGACTTTTTCTGATTCCATTTGTTTGTAGTTGAAATGAAAACTAAATGAAAAAAGTTCTTTAGAGTTGTGTTTTCAGATGAAGATGGAGGCAGATCTAGTTTCAGTATTTAGACTTTTTAAAATGCACAATTCAGTAAAAAAGCCATACATGTGATTTCTAAGCCATATGCTCAGTGCTGTTTTATGTAACAACCTGATTGTTTGACCTCTGCCCGCATCATGCTGTTCTCACACTGTAGAAACTAAGACGTAGAGATTGTATTGATCGAAAGCTAGAACCAATGAGAAAAGTAATGCTTTAATGTTATGGTTTCTTTTCTCTTCAAATGTTTAATTTTCATATAATGTGTCAACATTTTTGAAAAAAGCTTTAAAATACTTTTGAAACAGAACATGATGGAGAAACGAGCAGATTTACACCTGAAACACAATTCGTGTGTAAAGTGCTGTGTTTCCTGCAGGCTGCTTACTGATTTTTCCAGGTTTCTTTTCGTGATGCTCAGACACATGAAAACCAAATAAAACTGAACATAAAATGTTGTCTAATTGTTATTTAATTGCACGTTCAAACTGAAATGCACTGAAGTTAAATTTAACTTTACAGGTTTAGGGAAAACATCACTGCAATAAAATCAGTTTGACTTAAGTTTTCATTTTTACTGATTGTGCTTTAAGCAAACCCAGGGTCATGATCGCTCAGTGTTTGGAGCAGACATCTGTTTCAAACCTGAGGGTTTGAACACAAACTAAATTACAGGAAAAGCTAAGATTTTATTATGGTATAGTCGTTTTTATTTGTTGCTGCTCAATATACCTTCACTAACTTGTAGCTCAAAGAAAAAAATAAAATGTGCATTTATGTTTGACAACTCAGCTTTTTTCATACCCTGGATCTTGAAATTACTATAATTTTCCCTAAATTTCACCCTTTTTAGCAACATTTGAATTTACTATACTTCTTATGACTCTGCTTAAGATCTCGCCTCCTACAATGGGTGTGAGTGAACATTCTTGTTTTGCTTGTACTGAATGTCCCTGTTCTTCACAGGGTCTTCTTTCTGTTTACCTGGTACTTTTTTAGCAGTATCCCAGATCCCTTGGTCAGGGTTGGGCTATGGAGTTGTAGCAGCCTATTACAACTGGTGAACTACAGAGCAGTAAAAGCCTGGCTCCAGATGGTTTTCAAATGTTAAAACATCTTCCATGTAATACCTGTTTTAATGCAAAAACTCAATAAAAAGAAATGCTTGATGCCTACAGGGCTGTAAATGGAAGTTCACCCTCTTAAATCAACACACTAACCCTTAGCTACACTGCTGTATGTTTTCTCAGATTTACAAATAAAAGGAGTCTAAAAATGCTTCTTCACATGGTCTCTGATCCCAATCCAGTCTGTTTGACTATCTGAGACTGTCACCAACTTTAAACAACATCTGAAAAATAACTCGCAGACTCGGGCCCGATCCATCTACAGCTAAGTTCAGGTTCTCAATAGCTTCTGATGTCTGACTGGTCAATTTCCTTCTCTTGGCTGGTTGTTGCTGACAGGGTCCATCGCCCTGCTCGGATCACCCTGTTTGGCAGACAGCTGGTCTGGAGATCGTGGCAATGTGTCGCCAGATGTCCGGCTGCAGCAGGCCGCGAGGTCGGCCCTGAAGGACGGTGTGTAGAAGCCGTAGATGACGGGGTCGCAGCAGGTGTTCAGGTTCCCAAACACAAAGAGGGCGTGGTGCACATGCTCAGGTGTGACACGCAGCATGTCAGGTTGGAACCAGTACCAGATCCCTAACAGGTAGTATGGAGTCCAGCACACCACAAAAGTCAGCACGATGACCACTGTCATCTTTAGAGTCTTCATTCGGGCCTTTGGGATGATGTCGGTGCCGCTGCGACGCAGGTAAGACTCACCTGCTGAGAGGGGGGTCATGTCAATCGATTTGATTTTGAATATAATGTCAACGATTCAATTCGATTTGAAATCTTTCTACATTACTTCACAAGCAGTGACATTTAAACTCCTGTTTTTATTTAACAAAAGTTAAAATTACAATTGTAAACAGAAATAAACAGTCACCTATTCCAAGGGAACAATATGCGGTGCTACGATACACAAAATTAAATGTATACCATAAAATGACAGCACTGTATACAGTGCACTCCCTGAAATGGGTACAAATATCAGCTAATAAAACATTATGCTGTATTTTTTTTTTCTCAGCCGCTAATGCAGCTAGTGACGTGAGATGAGTTTCCTCCATACAGAGCAGCACTGTACTCCCATCAGGCAGCCACTGTCACACCCGGATGACTTTTTATGCCGCATCCCAGGCTATGTCTTTATGATATAATCGATTATGTTGTAACACTGCATCCATGCAGAAACGTCCACGCTTCCATTGCGATGCATCAATAATGTGATTACTTTCAACACCCCTCGTGTGCACAGGTGTGCGTTACCTTTGTTCCTCAGATGCTGCTGGTGGATATGCAGCAGGATGCGGCTGTAGCAGCAGCTCATCACCAGCAGGGGGACCACATACAGCGTGATAAAGTGAAACATATTGTAAAGCGTCTCCTGCCAGCGGTGGCTGAAGCTGCCGTGAGTTGCACACTGAGTGAAGTCGACGGCCTCCACCCTAATCGTTCGGAAGATAAACAGCTGTATGACGAGACACAAAGTTTAATGTGTGAGAATGTGAGCTGCTTTGGTTGGATAAATCTATTCCCCTTCTTATCCACTCACATACATTTACAGGTTTGGGCAGTTCCTGCATCAGTCACACACCTTCTTACATAAACACTGAGTCCTGTTCTGAGGTCCGACAGTGTTTGCTGAGCTTAGTGATGCTGCTTAGCATTCCTCATAGAAACAAGGGGAGCAGTTAGCCCAAGCTAACAGCAGGAGGTTTAATCTCTCCTTCAGAGCAAAAAAACATTCCTACACGGATTTACTGTTCAGACCTGCTGAGCCGAGAACTTTCCACTGCACACAGAAAACATCAGTCACACATCGGCCTACCCTGATGTTACCCGAGCTGATGTTACCTGTGGTGATGCCAGCAGCAGGCTGAGGCTCCAGGCCAGGAGCAGCATTCGGCGGTTCCTGCAGTGTGCACTCAGGGCGTCCAGCGGATGGAGGATGGCGTGCTGGCGGTCGAGGCTGATGACGACTAGGATGAAGGCAGAGGCGTGCATGGCGAACAGCTTCAGGAAAGAGAGCAACTTACAGAGGGCGTCTCCACCATACCACTGCACAGTCACATTCCAAACTGCGTCCAGAGGCATCACCACAAATGTCATCATCAGGTCAGCTGACGCCAGGCTCAGCATTAGCGGCCGCAGGTGAGATGCCAGGCGCCGCCCACGCCCACACCACACGCTGACCAATAGGGCGAGGTTACTGCAGGCTGCAAACAGGAAGAGGACTGAGGTGGCTCCCACGCGGAACTGAGCGGCTCGGGTAAAACTGGGAGGATCCCAGTCTGAGAGTGGTGGGTACTGGGAGGTGTTGGGAGAGGGGGGCACTATAGGACTGGTGGTTGGAACCAGTGACATCCTGCAGAGAAGAAAAACAAGGTCAGAGATTCCAGGTTCATATTTTCCCAAACCAGATCCTGTGCTCATTTAACTGGTTTAATTATCATGAAGCTGATTGTGCAGTGTCATCTTTACAAAGATGAAAACCTTCATCTTCATCAGGTCTCTGGGTTGTTGTGTGTGTTGTTAAGAAACTCTGGACTGCTGGCTGAGCTTCTCACAAAAGGCTGCAGCTCTCCTGTGTCTCAGAGTGTGGAAATGTAACATCATCCAGTCTGTCGCGGTAAAAAATCTCCATCTATCACCGTAAAATGACTGTAACTTTCTCCGTGCCATCATCACTACAGCTCTGAGAAAATCTCCATGTCAGCGATAATGATACCAACAAACTATCGATACTTTGGATCGATCAGCCCATTATTGTTAGAGCACATAGATGAGTCAAGACATAAACAGAGTGGCTCTGAGTTTCTGAGCAGAGGTGGGGTCCTGTTTAGTCTTATCTTCTGGTTCTGGTTTTTGAGGTGTCAGCTGATCCCCACTTCCTGCTCACACACCTGGCTGATTACCTGAAATACCTGAAGCCTGTACCTCTGCCAGACTAACTGTTGGACTCCAGGTGAGAGTAAACGTTACTCTGTAACATGGGTACTTATACCTTTAGTACGTCTCTCAGTATTTTGTACATTATATTTACTGTACCACAGAATCCTGCAGTTCATCACATTACTATTAATGTGAAACGCAAGGGTTACGGTGTAACCCCGGTTCTCTGAGTGAAGAGACTGTCTCTCCACCCTGTTACATGTTCCATGTGTACGGGGATCTCTCTCTACACATGAAACATGTAACAGGGTGGAGAGACAGTCTTGAACGATAGAGAACTGATCATTCACACACACACACACACATCATGTGTGTGGATGATGTCACCTCGGTAACCTCCATCTCTCCCTGTAGATCAAAAACCCTGAATCCTGGTAATCTGCTGCCTGAACAGAACCAGATTCCACTGGTCTAAACTAACCGGGCTGGGGGGGTGAGGGGGTCCAGGACCTCTTAATTTTAATTCTGCAACTGTCAATAAAATACAAGTGTGCAGTTTATTATTGATTTAAAACAAAATGACTGAGAAAAGGGATTTTACTACAGTAAATGTACTTTCCTCCACTGAATTATTTTCATTATGAATATTTCTGTTGTTTTTGATCCTGGATCACTGGCAACCTGCTGTCTCTTACAAAGGCTTTTATTGTGAAAGGATCAGTGTCCTTTTTTACCTTTTCAGCAGCTCTGGATTGTTTCTCCTCCTCAGGCTTTCTGTTTTCCTCTGCTCCTCCTCATGTCCCGTCTTCACTTGAACCCAACAGAACACGCAGGAAACCTGAAGACCCACCAGAACCCAACCTGACCTGGAATAGCAGCAGCAGCAACTCTGTTCCAATATGACAAAATCTGGAAACAGACTGCAGCTGAGGAGGAGGAGCTCCCGGTGTGTGTGTGTGTGTGTTCAGCTGATCCAGGTTCAGTTCTATGATCAAATCTCCTGTTTTCAGTTTAACATCAGATTCATGATTTAATAAAGACTCAGCTACAGTCATTGTTCTGCTGGTGTTGTGTTCTGTCTTCATGTCCACTTTAAATGGGGCCTCACAGTATTTGTAGTCCAGTTCATCACACAGACCAGAACCATCCTTCTGTGAGTCTCTGCTCTGCCTGTGAGGATCTGCTCTGTCAGCACAATGTGCTGCTGATGAATTAAACATCCCGACCAAACACGTCTCTGCTCATTGAGATGTTTATTCTGCAAATGTTTCCTTAGCCTTATGGAAACGTGTATAACGAGGGGCCGCCTGACCCCCCAGGAAGAGATGACCTCACAAAGTGTCATCATCATCATCACCTTTATTTATAAAGCACTTTAAAACAACCACAGCTGACACAAAGTGCTGTACATTTAAAAT
>JAUMTR010000008.1:32003-54748 GCA_032270685.1 Microctenopoma stevenorrisi | reverse complement strand
TGCAATGTAAAGTGCCCTGAAATGACTTTCGTTGTGATTTGGCGCTATACAAATAAAGATGAATTGAATTGAATTGTTGCTTCTGCGCACATATCGCTCTATTTAAGATGAGATGAACATCAGAAACACGAAACACTTCTACCATGTGATAGTACGTTTTTTAATGTGCTGTGAGCCAGATAATTACATTACGGTTTATCACCACAGATAGTCGGTTTCACTTCTATATGAAAAGATTAATCCTGAAGGACAAACTTGGTCCTATTAATTAGTGCTGAGTGAACTTTAGCTGGGAAAATGTCCCCACAAAGATAAAAACACCTGTTTTTTCTTCTCTGTTTCATCAGGAGGCATGTCACGATTGGCTAATTCAGCGGCAAACACTGCAGAACGCTCGAACTCCTGAGAAGATAAAGAGGAACCAGTCCCTGGTTGCCAACAGCAACCTTAGACTGGAGGAAAAGAAGAGGAAGATCCTGAGGAGTCTTCGTCGTCTGGAGGCACTCGGAGTATTGAGACCACCTGAGTCTGAAAACCAGATCCTGCAGATGATCGCCAAGGTGATACAACACACACACACAAACATGCCTCCAAGTCATATTCATCTCCTGCAGACTGAGTTAAACAGTTGAGTTATTCAATGCGACTTACAAGGAGCTGGCGCTGAGTGACTTGCTGACTTTATTAGGGCGTGGGCTGTGAGTCCGAGCGTTAAAATCGACCCTGCCACCTTCTACATCCCAGTCTGATCCTAATCCATTTATTCATTTTAGAGGGCTTGGAGTGGAGCAGAGGTCATTAATCCTAACTGATAAGGTTCTGTTTGTTATGTAAGAACAGAACCACTGCTCTTCATGCTCCAGAGCAGGCAGACCCTCCTTCATAAATATCATCTACATGTTCTCCTCGTCTCTCTCCGTCACCTGAACAACACGCCTCAGCTGGTTCTCCTGTTTTGCTGTCAGACCTCCCTCAAGATTCAAGAGGTTTTATTCGTCACGTACACAGTTATACTCGTACAACTTGCAGTGAAATGTGTCCCTGTTCTCCAACTATATGGCCGAGCAGCATACGAAGGTCAACAACAGTCAAACAAGAAGAAACATATGTATGTATATATATGTATATGAGATATGTACATCAGAAGAATGTCTGTGGGGAGTGTACTTATATAAATAAGTACAGAAAGTTTCGTATGTATGTATGTAACAGCTCACTAACCATTCAGATGTCAGTCAGACGTCTGTGTTCGGAAACAATTCGGCAGGTGCTGTTAGTCAGTGGTTCTCCTACATCCGGAATCAAAGCAGAGAAATAAAGATGGAGATTGTGTTTTAGTTTCAGCCACAGCTCTTTTGAATTTGAGGTTGTGTTCGAGTATTTTCTCTGTTGTAGTATTGTTATTGTTGTTGATGATCTAAGACTAGCCCCTTACCCCGACACACCAGGACATCCGTCAGCAACGTCTGCACCGTCAGCGCCGCGGGGCCGAGCTCCTGAAGCTCCATCAGACTCTCAACAGTCTGCAGGTGAAGAGCAGCTTCCTTGGTGAACAGGTGGACTACTACAGACATTACATCACTTCCTGTCTGGACAACCTCACTACCAACAGGTACAGGTTACCTTTCATTTCAATTCATCTTTGTTTGTATAGTGCCTGCTCATGATAAAAGTCAGACCATGAATGGTAATTGTTTGTATGTTCTCCTTATAACTCGCTTTGACAAGTAAAGTGAAGTACTGCATATACAGAACTATAGGAGAGGAAATTGACAACTAAAGGCTCTCGAGCTCAAGTTTTATTGTCACTTCAACCATATACAGCCAGTATACAGTGAAACGAAACAACGTTTCTGTTGTTTGCAGTCTGGATGTGTGTGCCCGAATGCTTCGGTAGCGTTTTCCAGACGGCAGGAGTGTGAAGTGAGTGTGAGGGGTGTGTCCGATCAGCCACAATGTTTTCAATAGAGGGGAGAGAGACCCCGATGATCTTCTCTGCTGTTCTCACTATCCACTGTAGGGACTTGCGGTCCGATATGGTAAAATTCCCAAACCACACAGTGATGCAGCTGCTCAGGATGCTGTTGATGGTCCCCCTATAGAAGGTGGTCAGGATCGGGGGTGGGAGTTGGGCCTTTCTCAGTCTTCTCCGGAAGAAGAGATGCTGATGGGCTTTCCTGTGTAGGGAGTTGGTGTGGACGGACCAGGTGAGGTCCTTCTCCAGGTGGACACCCAGGAACTTTGTACTTTCGACAATCTCTACAGAGGAGCCGTTGATGCTCAGCGGGGGGGGGGGGTTGCTTCGTGTCCTCCTAAAGTCAACAACCATCTCCTTTGTCTTGTCAACATTCATAGACCGGTTGTTGTCTTTACACCAGTCCGTTAGCCTCTGCACTTCCTCTCTGTAAGCTGACTCGTCATTCTTGCTGATGAGACCTACCACTGTCGTGTCATCAGCAAACTTGATTATGTGGTTCGAACTGTGTCGCTACACAATCGTGAGTCAGTAGTGTGAACAGCAGGGGACTGATGTGTGTCATGATGGTGAATGTAAGTGCAATGGGATGATAGTCATTGAGACAGGACTCGGAAGGCTTCTTCAGCACGGGGACAATGGTGGTGGCTCTGAAGCACGTGGGTACAATGGCACCCCTCAGAGAGATGTTGAAGATGTTGGTGAGAACGTCTGCTAGATTTTCTGCACATTCTCTGAGCACTCTTTAACAGGGAACCAATGGAGAGAAGCTAATGTAGGAGTAATATGATCTCTCTTGTTAAGTCCAGTCAGAAGAAGTGAGTTATTGGGACAAACTATCAGTAATGAATTACAGTAGTCCAGCCTAGAGGTAACAAATGCATCGACTAGTTTCTCAGCATCACTTTGAGACAGGATGCTCCTAATCTTAGAAATATTTCTAAGGTGGAAGAAGGCAGTTCTGGAGATGTCTTTTATGTAATGGTTAAACGAGATATCTTGATCAAAACTAACACAGGTTTCTCACAGTAGTGTTTAAAGCCAGTGCAATATCAGCTAAGTTGGGAGATTTTTTTTTTCCCCATAGAGGTTTGACTACAGCTACTTTAAATGCCTGTGGTACATAACCTTATCAGAAATATATTTATCTTATCTAATATGGACGTGCTGGTAAACCATAAAACATCTTTCAGCAGCACAGGGGATTAAACCACTGACTCGCTGTGTTGCAGTAAATCAACCAATAAGAAGACAGTGGAGAGCAAAGGGAGGAAAAAGATTCCTGCCCTGAGTTACAGCGCTGCCCGCCTGCACGAGAAAGGAGTTTTGCTGGAGATTGAGGACTTGCCGACCTCGCAGTGAGCACATTATTAGGATGTCAAAAAAATAAATAAATAATAACTTCAGTATTGCACAGTATAAACTGCTGACGATGCATTTGCATCATATTTCATCTTAATTATAAATTAAGTTATCTCCAAAAGGTTTTTTTTTTTTTAGGTTTCTTGGCGACGTTTCTCCTTCCATTCCAGAGGACTTCCTCTGTCTGACTGACTGGTGTGAGCAGCAGGTTTATAAACTCGGTGGAACCCTCAGGTTGGTGGCTGGTGGTCACCTGGGGGTCGACCTCCCCTCTGGCTTGCCAGAGCTCAGTCAGACTTGAGAAAACCCTCTGGAATGGAAGTCCAGTTGCTTTGGATAAAACCTTTTGGAGATAACCATGACCTGGATGACTGAGAACCTTCACACATATTTCAGAATTAATTCCAAATGTTTCTGAATTTTTAACATTTTATTTTCAATGTATTTTTTTTCCAGGTTTAAGAACGTTGTGTTTGACATTGTTCCTGGGTCTGAAAAAGGAAGTTTCACCATCAAAGCTCGGTTCCTTGGTGTCGAAATGGAAGAATTCCTGCTCAAATACCAGGTACAGACTCAGATATGTTATTCTGTGTGTCGTACGTTTATTTGTTTAGCATGTGTTTAATGTGCGCCATTTGTGTTGCAGGACCTGTTGCAGCTACAGTATGAGGGCGTGGCAGTGATGAAGATGTTCGATAAGGCAAAGGTCAACGTCAATCTGCTCATCTTCTTGCTCAACAAAAAGTTCTTTAAGAAATGAGCCTTAAGATGCTCTGACCTCTGTTTATTTACCACAGTGAGGCTCCTGTCTATAATCATGTAAACTTTTGTCATTCACGACAAAGAGATCAGATATTAAATAAAAGAATATGATTTCTGCATTTTACACTTTAAGATAAATAAGAGTACAAAGAGTGAGACATATATTTTCATATCTTACTGATATTTCAGGAGAGATCATCACAACATATAACAGTGAGGCTTCTTACTTCCTGTCTTTGCTTCTCGCTCTAAAATTGTAGTTTGATCATAGCTGTAAAATTTAAATAGAGTGGGACATCTTTATGCTCCAGTGTCTTTTTCAGAGTCTGTCTCATCAGTTTTTATGTCTTCTCCCTTTAACAACGTGATAAATACATGTCACACAGAGAGACTATTGATCAAATGATATTTTCCACTAATCAATGACTGTAAATATTTTCTGTCAGTTTGTTTTTCAACAATAAATATTTGAATGGTTACTGATCAGTAGACTATATGATGGATTATAATTTGATGTTTGAGACATATCTGAAAACTCTGCAGCAGATGTTTTCAGCAGACACACTGTGAACAGAGGTCACACAGTGGTAGTCGAGCATCACATCCACATTGGTGATACCTCGCCCATCAATAAAAAAGCATATAGATCAGGGGGGGCCTAAGACGGCGACCAACTGGCGTAGTCTGAAATCTCTTAACACATGTGAGCTACTGAAAAACTACAGTAAACTAAGTGAAACCTTGAGCTTTGTTTACTTGTCAAAATTAGCAACATTGTTTTACCTCATCTGGATGAGATGTGATGTCAGCTGACCGCCAGCTGACCTAAGCATTTCACTGCATATATAATTACTATTGCATTGTGTCATATTAAAGTATAAAGTATACTCAAAGTACACAAACACAAATATATACGAACATATAGATATCCAGTATGCTGGTATATACTGTGAATGTTTAGAAACCAAAAAAATGATAACTGCTTATGTTTTTGGTTTATGTCGTGTAGTATCTGTAACTTTTCATAACTAGTTCATGCAGAAACCAGTTTGTCAGCTGACATCTTCTGATTCTTTCTTATATCTAATGTATCTGAACAAATCTTTGTGCTTTACTTTATTGTCTTTTAGCTTTTCAGAATATTACTTGTACACAAAAATTGTTTATGATAATGTCTTATGTTAATGTTAACGACTTTCAATAATATACAGCAACCTGTGTGTAACCTGAAAGGCCACACTCACACTCAACATTTTTGCTTTAAGCTCACACTAAGCTGAAAATTAAATGTTGAACATCTTTTTCTTGAGCACGTATGACTGAACACGAAACGTGTTTTTATTCCACAGTTAGTTACAGTCAAAGTAAACAGAAAATAGATCACAGATCAGCTGACAGGCTTACAAAAATACTCTGTTTAAACTTCAAGTATCCTCAACGACAAAGTCCACATTAATCCAGCCTAACTGAGTTTAAACCAACCTGGTCCTAGTTAATCCAGTCTGATCCATGTAAAACAACCAGATCCAGTCCAGTCTGAGTACATTTAATCCAGCCTAATGTGCTGGATGTTTACCTGCAGAAAACACAACTAAGAGTTGACAACATTTGGTTTTTGGTGTCAGTAAAATTCTGGGAGAGCTGCATGATAAACTGTGTTTATATTTTAGTCAAACTGATTCTGAGATTTTCACTTCACTGATCTCAGGAGCAGCAGTCCAGCATTTCAGTAAATGCTTTTAGTGACGTTGATTTTTTTTTTTTTACCTGTTTTATTTATGATAATTTCATATTGAGCGCGTACTTTTGTTCAGCAATGAATCTGCACTGACTGAATAATAAAGTGTTCCTAATCTAGAATCTGGATGAGAGTTCCTCAGGGAAGCACCTCTGACTTTTCTGTTGATTTTTCCTTTGAAGTGAGGGGACGTTTAAACATTTCCTTGAATCTGTGTCTTCTCTAGAGTCAGCAGTTTGTTCAGACCAGATGAAAAGTTGCATTGTGTTTCTTACACTGTAATTACATGTGTCCCTGTTACTTTGCACTCAGAGATATATATCAGAGAAGATATCAAGTATTTCTGACACTAGCCTTTTCACACTATCACCTATTGCTGACAGACAAGTCAAAGTTAAGTCACAGCTTATTGACCACAGTTGCTCAGGTTGGAGGTTTTGTTATTTCAGTCTTATTCAGTATGCCGATCATGAAGTGGTTGTTAAAAACTACCCTACTTATACTTGTTATAACTATTTACTTATACTAATTACACTCTGTATGTCCTGTGTTTTAATCTACAATCCGCTGACTGGTGAGGCTCCAAACACTGAAGAGTTGATGAACAATCTACTGTTGTTGTTCTGAGAGTGAGGACTAGAGAAGTGACTCACTTGATTTACCTGTGAACTGGATTTTAAGACATTAAGATAACATCTTCTTCTGTGACTCTGTAGGTAAAAAATGTGGAACTGTTCCTTTAACGACCTTGCAGCGCCCCCTGGTGTTAATTCAGATAAACATTACAGTACGTACAGATCTTTACAGTATTTACATTCTCAACATGGTGAAATTGTCTACATGACTTCTTTGGAATTTCATAAACAATATTTCAACATTTTCCATCTGACCTGGAAAATAAAGACAAATTATTTTTACACAAATACCAACTATAATATTGACTGGTGTGTAGATAATTACAGTACGTACAGCGCAATAGGTAGTTTCTCACTCATCCAGTTAAAACAGGAGCTTAACTTAAGAACTTTCATTAAGGGGAACATGAAAGGAGTCTTCAGTAGAGAAAGTTCCTTTTTTCTTTTGTCACCAGAAGAAAAATGGACATGGTGCAAATTGTGCAACTGTAAACATTAAACAATTATTTAATTTTAGGGTTTCATTAGTTTTTGTCTGAAGTTGGTAGAATATAAAGAGTTCAGAGGAAGAATCAGGAAACTGTAAGCAGATTTTAACCCAGAAGCTCTGTGTGGTTCTGCAAAGATTCTAAACAAAAACTTAGGAGAGCTGCACCAACAAGAGTCCAACATCAACTTAGATCATTTTACTGATCTAAGAAGTTAAATTTGTGAATAAACACTGTTATGTCGCATATGTGGTGCAAGTACAAATTAAAAGAGCTCAGAAAATATAAACCGTTTCCACTAAGCTGAACTGAATGTGTTCTAAGTGAGGAGAATGATTAATCTTCACAACCTATTTTGTTTTACACGTTTTGTTGCTCAGTTATAATTTTTAAATTCCTAATTTTCATCTGAGCTTAAACTTTGGTATTAATTCGTAGATGCTGCAGGGTACTGCTGTTTCACACAGCTGTCTACGAGATGACAGTGTTAGAGTTGCTAACTTAACTGACTTTGTTAAAAGTGTTTTGTGGTGACATCATCCACAATCAGATCATTTCTCTGAATGAAGTGAAGTTTCTCAGAGAACATCTAGAAATAATTACACCTAAGCATTTTACTGCATGTCGTACTGTGTTTGACTGTGAATGTGACAAATAAAATCTGAATCTTCTGAATTGGTTTAAAGAGACTCAGTCAAGTCTTAAGGTCTGACGAGAACCTCTTCTAGATTCTGGGTTCAATAAAAGGACACTCCTGGTCTTACAGTTTATAAGGATTCAGTGCATCAATGAATCTTGAGGTCTTGCCAATGTTGTACAAATAAATCAGCAATAACAAATCCTTATGGTTGGCTGGATGCTGAAACAGGTGCAGTGTGACTTCTAGTTCTGGTTAAATCAATTCTGAAGCGCCTCAGATTATGTTTTTTCTTAAACACACATTGTGTTGAAGTAAATAAATTGCATATTTAAATGTGACTTATATGTCTCAAGTTTGACTAAATTCAGACTAAACCCTTGTCATTGTTTAATTAAATCCTCATAGGTGCAGCCCTCCATAAAGACTGGGTTGTGGTTATACTGAAGTCCAGCAGTATCTGGATCTGATGCAGATGTTTGACCAAAAATCAACACCCTAAAATGTCACTGCAGCTATGCTTTGCTTTAACACCTGCTGTCATCAATCTCCACTGGACTCAATGACCTTCTCAGCCAGAATCTCCTGGAAGGTGGAGAGCTGCTTCATCTGCTCTGTCTGCATTGAATGTCTCCTCATTAGCTTTTTCTTCATCTTGAAGTCAGAGCCCCGTTTGGGTGAGGCTGGGGCTACTGGGACCAGGATCTTGTGTCCAGAGTGGACCGGGGAAGTGGGCTTGCCGTTTGCTCGGATGTCAGGAATGGGTCTCTGAGGGTTGATGTTGAGTGGAGGCAGGAATCCAGGCCTGGTGTGAGAGATATGGTCCAGCAGGAGGGTTCCTGAACCCCGGCGCTCCAGAAGTCCTGGGGGACGCCGGCGCATGGTGATGGGGGACACTGAGTTAGGAATGTTCTCCAGAGACTCTTTTGAGGAGCTAGTAACCAGGGACAGGGGGGAGGCATTGTATCTCCTCCTCTCCACAGACATCCGGCCAGAGTCTGGAGATCCTGGGATGGAGTCTGGACAGAGGTGGGTGTCAGATTCATAATGCTCCATCCGTGTCAGTTTGGGGTGAGCAAGGACGCGGCCTGCTACAGATAGTCCAGGGTTCTCCTGGGACTCTGGGGCTGTGTTCCTGCGGTATAGAATCTGGTGTTGCTGGACTTTGTCAGCCCAGGAACCAGAGAGGGCTGCACAGTCCTCAGAGCAAGACCGGTCAATGAGTTTGGGAGAACAGGGATCATGGGTCTCGATGCTATGTCGCCGTGACAACAGAGGTCTGATAGGTTCTGTGATGGTCAGGTCATTGACCTCAGTAATCATCCTGTTCAGATCACAGCCACCTTCCTCCTCCAGACCTACGTCAACTCTGTCCTGAGGAACCCCACTCAGCACTGATGGTGCCACTAGGCCCCAGGGCTCTGAGTTCAACCTTTTCAGCAGTTTGCGAGGTGGGGGTCTCTTCTCTCCTGGAGGACGAGCTGAGGGTAAAGGTAAAGCTGAGGTGAGCGCAAAGCTGAAGATCCCCTCGTCATCTTTGTTATTCTCTTCTGCTGGTGACGAAGTCCCAATCTCCACCTCAGAAGGAGACATGCAGGCTGGAGACAGTTTATCCACAATGCCCGGTGAGGGGGGAGAGTTGAGGTACTGTTTGGTTTTCTTGGTGCCTGATGGAGATGTGTCAGTAGTTATTATGATCACTTCTTTGCCTTTGGCTTTGCAGGCATCCAGCAGGACCTGCAAAGTGTCACGATCTCCCTTGTTGATGGCATGGACGAGTGCAGAGGAGCCAGAGTAGTCTTTAAGGCTGGGATCAGCTCCATTCTCCAGCAGCAGTAAGACCACTTCCTTTCCCGCCTGTTCAGCACAGGCGTGCATCAGCGCCGTCCTGCCACTCTTATCAGGGATGTTCGGGTCAGCACCTTTCTCCAGCAGGTACTTGACCATCCTCTGTCGGGTCTGTGGGTCGTCATAGCTTGCTAAGCAAGCAGCGGAGATAGGGGTCTCTCCACGCTCATTACCCTCATTGATGTAGGCACCACCCTCAAGCAGCAATCGGGTCAGTCTCAGCTTCCCCTGGAAGACAGCTTTGAGGAGAGCGTTCCCCTCAGTCTGCAGGGGTCCTCCATCTCCCATGATCCCTCACCTCAGACCTCCTGCCCACTGGAAGCTGGTTCAGTGCTGACTGTCCATCCCCCATGAGAAGTCACATGACCTGCAGGAGATGCAACACAACCAAGTCAGTTAATTTAAACAAACTGAGAAAACAATCAGGACTGCTGACTGGTTTCTCTACCTGTAATATTCAACTCAATTCATCTTTTTATATAGTGCTGTAAGTGACCTGGTAGGTCAAAGGGTTAAGCGTCAGACTGTGGTGCAAAAGGTCGCAGCTCCTAGTCCATCCCCTACCGGGTGTGTCCTTGAGCCACCCAGCGCTAGCTCCTTCTAAGTCACTTTGGATAAAAGCATGTGCCCCGCAAGAATTCAGAAACACTAAAGCAAGCAGGTAATGCAGCAAATGTTTACCATTCAGACTGGAAAACTGATGATGATGAAGATAAATGAGACTTTATCAAATGTATTCTTATAGGATTATATATATATATATATATATATATATATATATGATTATATTACACCTTTCTAGTTACTGTTTGTTAAAACTTACATGTACTAATACATCAGAGTAATAATACTACTAGTCAAAAGTACTTGATTCAAACAGGACTGATGTTTTGTTGCACCAGAGCATCAATTACACTGAGCTCCCCTGTTACCTGCTGTTCTTTTCTCTCTCCTCTGTCCACTAACCACCTCCGGTCGAGGCAGATGGCCGCCCACCCTGAGCCTGGTTCTGCTGGAGGTTTCTTCCTCTCCACTGTCTCTTAGTGATGCTCAGTGGGATTCATTTCTCTTGCTCTGTAACATCTTTGTGTTTCTCTGTGAACAGATGGAAACACAGGAACTCTGGACTTTGGACCCAATTGGTAAATAAACTAAAGTTAACCCGTTCAAAATCAAACAAGGTTCTCCGGTCCCCTGCAGCCTACATTTCCCACGATGCAGCAGGACACTGTGATAAGTCTTTAAAGTCCACATAATTTCCTGATAGTTGCTAGCAGACATTTGAAGCAGTAGCTGCTGATGTGTGAAACAGAGTTTGACTGATTTTCAGTTTTATTTCTCAGATTTTACTGCGATCTGAGTTTTTATCTTTATTAGTTCACTTGCAGTCACACAGAGAACAAACAGATCACAGTCTGATTCTCCTGCTTCAGTTTTGTCATGTGTCCCAGTGGGACAGTTTGAGGAGGTCTGCGGACATATGTACAGTAAATATGCAGCAGTAATGGAGCCAAGCTGGATAAAAAGCAGCAACTTACTCTGCAGTACTTTTTAACTTAAAAGTACTTAAAATTAGTACTTGCTATCACATATTTCACCTTTAACCCGATTCTGTCTCCTCACCTGCAACAGGTCACGTGTCACACAGGTGGAGCCTGTGCTCTCTAACGTGATGATGATGATGATGAAGGTGTGAGAATGCAGGGGTATGGAGACTTACCGTGTTTCACGTCATCACTATGACGCACCGGTTTCTATATTTACACACCGGGTGCCAAGTTAACGGTGTAACTACATCTTCATCATAGTCATCATCGTTAAACCGCATCACATCTGGCAACAGCGCCGCGTTAAAATCACCGCAACACATACACCGGGAGGATCCGAAACAAGCAGCAGCTGACAGCGATGAAGCTGATGGTGCAGAGAGTGGCGCTGCAGAGCGGTGACGACGAAGGTGATGAAGATGATGGAGGAGGTGGTAAAGATGATGGAGGTAAACACCGACACTTACCGCCGACCTGCAACTGCTTCATCACCGTCACTGTCCGTTACTGACGGTTAGCGAGCGTTTTGTGACGGACTGACGGAGCCGCTGCACCGAAACCACTCCTGTATCTCCTCCTCTTCTTCCTCCTCAGAGCCTCAACCCCCCTCAGTAATTTAACCCTTCTTGTCCTGCCTCTTTCTGTGACTGAGTTTATAAGTCCTACATGGGAAGAGTACTACTGCTGTATATAAATACTCTATTACACTGAAGTTCCTTCACTAACGAAACACAGTATTTGTATAATGTTGATAGTTTTACTTCATCATCACTGAAGGAATTTCACAGTCTGTAGATTTACACCAGTCTTACACTACCCTAACCCCCTGGCTCTGGACCCTCCATCCACTGAGTCTGGACCCTGGTCTTTACCCTGAGGGCTCATTCAGTGATGAATGAAGTTGAAGATAACAACTGTAAGGACAGGGTACTGTTACATATGCAAAAAAAAAGGAACTGATTACATACATTACTTCTTACAAAATTTTATTTTTCATCATTGTGGAAAAGTAAATACTGTAAATACACATAATTTATTAGAATTATTTGTTTTTACTCCATTAAACCTCCGACAGTTTGAGTTACTAAACAGCACCAGTTACCTGTAGGAAAAAAGAACAGAAAATGTTCCCAGTGATTTTACATGTTTACATCTGATGATATTTCAAACAATAACAAGACTAATAACTGATACAAGTACAGTACTGACTACTAGAACTGGTACTTCAGTGCCAACTGATCCACAGTCTCCCATAAAATCACATGTCATGTGAGAAATGTTTACATTATTATTATTGTTAATTAAAAAGCTAATGACTAAAATAAAACCCTGCAGAACTCAGACTTGCTATTATGGAAACACAGTTTCTATGGTAACTGATGTACTGGATTCCTGCAGAAGGGTTCCCACGGCAACACACACACACACACACACACACACACACAGTAACAGGATGATGGAGGTTGTTTTGGCTGACGTAGCAGAAAGTGTTTGACCTCAGTCTGCAGCAGCACTCTGCAGTCCTACTGCAGTAATACTACAGTACTACTGCAGTATTAGCTTAATGTCTTTGGTCAAGGTCTGTGCAGATTCTCAGAGTCCAGGTTTGTCACACTGGGTTTCAGGGAGAGTTAGGTAGCTATGGTACTAGTCCTGGATGTGGTTTGGTTTCTGTAGAGGACCCTCACACTTGCTGGTTGTAGATCGTCTGCAGTCTCCACCCCCCCTGTCCTCACCCACTCACTTTGATATAAACCTGCCAGTTCCTCCACTTTACTTTCAGACACTTCTCCTTGTTGATTTGTTTTGTCCCTGACTTCCTGACTGTTTCTTTGTTCTGATTGTCAGAACACGAACACAATCCAACAGAGGAGGAGACCCAATTGCAGGAAGCTGAGATCAATCAGGAGTGTGCACGTCATCAAACATGCTCCTGTCACGTGTCATCTGATGTGATCCAGCTGCCAAACTTTGACTCTGGACTATACAAACCATAGAGGTCAAAGGTCACAAACGCAGTGTCATTGAACTCCTTCTTTACAGACTGAAAATCATTCAGATCAGAGCTCTCTGTCAGACTCTGCTCCTTGTCTCAGTCTTGTGGATCTGCGGCTGGACGATGCACACCAAAGGAAGCTCATGGTAAGACCCCCCCACCACTCAGATCAGATTCAGATGGTGTGTTTCTTTAGGGTACTACAGTACTGCAGCACGTTCTAGTTACTGACACTACCTGTTGCTGATTCACACACCTGTAACTCAAGTGTCACAGACTTCAGTCTGTGATCCTAAGACCACAGGGTTGGTTGTTTGAGTGTGCGTGTATTCATTAACCGACCTTCCCTACAGCTGCTGCTCTTTCGAAGATTACAAACTGACCACTGAGTGGCTCCTGAACCAAACGAGTCACCGTCCAAAGATTGCTGTGATCTGTGGTTCTGGGCTTGGTCTGCTCGCTGACAGAGCCACCAACAAACAGACCTTCAGGTATCAGGATATCCCTAACTTCCCCGTCAGCACAGGTGATTCTGACCCCCCCCATCCACCCCTCAACCATCAAAGGCCACGCAATCTGTGGGCTGAAGCTCGACACTATAAAAATTCTACTTTCTGTCTAATGGTTCTGTCTCAGCTCCAGGTCATGAAGGTCGCCTGGTGTTTGGGACGATTGAGGACACCCCCTGTGTCTTCATGCAAGGACACTTCCACCTGTATGAAGGTTACTCCCTCTGCCAGGTGAGTTGTTCACTAGCACCTGTGGCATTTTATCAGCTAACTGCTCTGACTGTTACTCATTTTCTGTTCCTAGACTCTCTGTGGAGTACAGTCCTCAGGGGGGTTCGATGTCCCTTCGTGTCTGTCTAACTTTCTCTGTCTGTCTCTCAGGTGACATTCCCCATCAGGATCTTTAAGCTGATGGGGGTGGAGGCTGTGCTGGTGACGAATGCCTCAGGAGGAATTTGTCCAGACTTTAAGGTCGGTGATATCATGATCATCAAAGACCACATCAACTTACCAGGATTTGCTGGACAACATCCATTGTGTGGACCAAATGATGAGCGGTGAGATGGAGACAGACATCCTCTACATGAGCACTGAGATTAAAATGATTTAATTTATTCTACAGGTTTTCCTTCCTGCCTGTTTGTAGCTTTGGGATCAGGTTTCCCTGTATGTCAGATGCATACAGTAAGGATCTGAGGCGGTTGGCACTGGAGGTGGGCTCTGAGCTTGGCTGCAGTGATTTCATCAGAGAGGGTGTTTACTGCATGGTGAGCGGACCAAACTTCGAAACCATTGCTGAGGCCAGGATGTTGCTGATCCTTGGCTGTGACTCTGTGGGTAAGACGGACAGATAGATAGATTCGAAGTAACCAAGAAATTTAAGCTAAAAAACTGACAGGTGCAGTTTTCTGAAATGTCACTGGACCATCCAATATGGTACATAGTAGTTTGTATGGCCCCCACTTGCTTCTATACCTGACAGCGTGAGGGCATGATCCTTTTGAGATGATGGGTGGCATCCTGGTACACACAACAGCCCTGTCCAGCTCTCCTAGAATAATTGTCTCCTGGTATCTCCTCCATGCTCTCGAGACACGGCAAACCTTCTGGCAATGGCAGGTATTGATGTACCATCCTGGTGGAGTTGGACTGTCAGTGAACCTCTGTAGGGTCCAGGTATCACCTCATCTAACCCAGTAGTGACACTGACCCTATAGTCAAATGCTAAATTACTTAAAAGCAGTCAAGAAAAGATGAGGAGGAAAAACCTCGTCCTGTAAAACCATTTTTGGGGGGTGGTCTCGCTGCTGCCACTAAAACAGTTGACACTGATTAAAAAACCCTGTGCTACATATTTGTACAGTTGTACAAGATGATGGTTGTTGGCAGAAATGACGTCTTATCACTTGACGACTAAAGCTGCGTTGCTGTTTCTCCAGCCGTGGTGCAGTTTTAGTGAAAGACTTGTGCAGCTTATATGAGATAGATTCACTTCTAGCATCTTTCTTTACCAGTTCCATCATATTTCATGTTTTTGTTTACCTGCAGGCATGAGTGCCGTTCCTGAGGTGACTGTGGCAAAACATTGTGGACTCAGAGTTCTTGGACTATCCCTCATCACCAATATGGTCAGTCACCTCAGATTCTGTTAAGTTTATACCCGTCTCCATCTTTGTTGTGTAAAGTTACCATGGATACCACAGTCTTTTGTGTAGTGGCAGTGCAGTGGTGTGACAGTGTTAACACAGCTGTGTGATGCTCCAGGTGTCTCTGGACTACAGTCGGGAGGAGAAGGTGAACCATGAGGAGGTTCTTCAGATCAGTAAAATGAGAGCAGAGGTTTTGCAAAAACTTGTCACCACCCTGATCTGCCGTTGCCAGCAGCAGAGCATCAACACCAACTGACACCAACACCTCTGTCTGATATTTGCCTGTTAAGCTCATCATAGTCTGTTAGTGTCTCAGTAAAGTGCAGTGACATATCTCCGGGTTCATTTTAAATGTGTGTGATTAAACATTAGGAAGACAGAGAATGGTAAATGTTTTCTACTTTCTCAAAGACCTTTACACTGACGCACTGCTTCTCATTCACATCTTCCTACTCACACACAGATGGCAGAGCGGGACAACTTAGGGTTCAGTGTTTTGCCCAAATACATTTCAACATATCACTGGAGGAAATAAATCAACCAATCTTCTGATTGGTGGTTTACAGTTTGGCCATTTTCCTGATAACGATGATTGAACTTTATTTCATTAACCCCTGTAATTGTTTAGACTGATGGTCAATCTGTAATAGGACTTTAACTATTGCTAAATAACACCAAAGAAACAGCACAGAAAATATAAACAAACAAAGCTTTTGGAAAAACAGATCTTGTTGAATTTATTCTAAAGGAGTAGTAGACTTTGTCTATGGAGCCTCACATGATCACGACTTCTCTATGTTTGAAATGAATGTGACTCACATAGCAGCACCTAATTCCACAATAATCTGAGTTGTTTCAGATCCTCAACTAACATTAATATGTCTCTAAAGTTTCTGATCTGATGATTTCCTGTGAGTTGCAATTGTGTGAATGCAATTGAAACATTCACCAGCTCTATAGAGGATGAGGAATGCAAAGCTGTTAGCTTATTCATCTGACTCTCTTTCTTCAGCGACAGGTTAACACTGAATGGCACTAGAAGTAGCACCGTGTAATACATTTTTAAAAAGCAGTTTATTGCTAAATGGGTAAATACTCGTTCTGCCTCATTGTCAGAATATAAATTTCAGTTAAAAAACATACATGTCGCACACCCCCACTGTCCTTCACCCTTTTTAACTAACGAGCCCCCACCCCCCACATCGTGTCTACCTGCATCACCTGTTCACACAAACATTAATAATTCAGTGTGCAGACTGAAGGAGTGACTGTAAAATGAACAGCACTTTTTCCTCATGCTTACCATATGGAGAGCCTTCAGACTTTATTTCAGGTCTTTTTTAGGTCCTGACCCTCGTGTGCGGCATGATAGCTCAGTGGGTGGAGCAGTCGTCTTCAAACCCAAGGGTGAGTGAGTTTGATTCCCCGTCCCACCAGGTTACATGTCTCGGTGTCCCCGTAGTAGCGCAGACACGTGTACATAGTACATATAGTTTCAGCGCAAATGTTATGACCTCCGGTCCACCAGGTGGCGCCAGATTCTTTTCAATTGGAGGCTGTGTTTTTATTCTTTAGACCGGAAACAGTGTTGTTGGCGGCTCAGAGACTGAGGCCGTTTAAAGCGTTAGCAGAAGCTAACAGAGAAAATATGAGACGGTAATTAATGGCTGCCGACATCAGTCTGACAGTAAGTCTTTATTCTTTATTTGGTTTAACGGATTCATGCTGATCCTTTATGATCATTATGTTAGCGCCAAACCTCGCGCCACTCTGTAACAGATTAGCTGCTTGTTGTCATCGAGCTAATTTACCCAACGCTGCAAAGATGAAAACTGCTTCCAGTTAACCTGGGTCAAAACAATCTGCACCTAAAAACAGACAAACTAGTGAATCACGTGATCTTTGAAGGTCTTGGTTGTTTGCTGTAATTGATCAGAAAGGTGTTCATCACTGTCTGGTTTGTAATATCTATACTTTAAAGATGTTGATCCGTGAATCTCACTGATCAGTGTGATGCCGTTACCTGTTCCACCTGTGGCCTGTGACACAACATAAACATAACCTGTGCTTTATAGGGCAGCGCCGATATTATGAGGACAGCACAGACGTTTGATTAATTGTAAGACACACACAGCATTAGGAGCTGATTGTTTAACTTGACTGTGCTACAGTGGACCCACCGGAGACGTCCAGCACAAGACGACATTTGTCCTATGCCAAAAAGATCTCTGAGGACAGATGAAGACAACTGTCTCTTCAGATGGGACAGGAGGCCACTGACAGAAAGTTCTTGTGAGGACCCACATGAGGAGGAGAAAACACCTCCCTCTGGTAACTTCTTGATGATATTATAACTCTATTACACAGAGTGCATTCACCTGTAGATGTAGTTGCTGTGCACATGAACATGGACAGAGTTAGGTACTCAGCGTGTCTGTCTTCTTCTCAGGGCAGGGGACGTTGGGGGAGGAGGCAAGTACCACTGAAACCAGTGAGGACGAACTGGGACGACTAGACATTGATCTGGACAGGAAATCCAAACAGCACAACCTGACATCCCACAACGTGCGCGCCATCCTGCATGTGAGCAACATGTTACACCACATTTCTAAGAACGTTTGCCAAAGTTAAATTTGTCCGCTACTAATAACACAATCTTTCAGCTGCATTAATTGCTCCATGTGTCATCTTTTCATTCTGCGTAGTGGGCCTCAGAAATCACGCCAAGTCTTAGTTCTTTGTTGCATTTTAATAATCTTCCCCCATGACGTATGAGGTTTTTCATTGCATGAGCTGCAGGATGCAAAATTTACATCACTCTCACAGACGGTGTAAAAATTTCACATGGCAGATAAGAAGAAAGGGAGAGCGGGACGCCACATTGACACAGAGCCTCTGCAAGCTGCAATATATGTGCTACAGGTGCTAAGCAATGAAATGCATTGATCGGAATACGCTGATCACATACGTTTTGACGGTATTTTTGATAATTATGACAGTTGTGCAGTATTCATCAGTATTTTTTCCCTATGCATGAGTTGGTGTTCAGGGATTTAGAGAAGATCATGACATTTATCATTCTAGGTTCCTGTGGAACAGTTCCATACATTGTCTGTCTTTTAAACTAACAGAAGATGTTGTTCATTTGAGAGAGAGAGAGAGAGAAGGAGAACCATCAACTTTTTTAATATAATACTAAGGGAGGCTCTGACCGCCCTGACAGTTTTACCTGAGGATGTGGAGGGTGCTGTTTCATACATTTCTGGTTTTCCACAGCATGTTTGCAGATAACGTGCAGCAAATTGCTCGTGTTTCACTCTCCAGTGACAACTTGAGCTCATCAACAGTAAATAGTTGTTGGTCCACGTCCAACAACTTAAAACCAAAGTATTTCCAGACTTTAGACAAGCAAAAGTCCTTCTATGTGATTATGATTATCATGATTTATGATTACATGTGTGTTTATCAGTGTAACACTTTGCCTCTTTCTGTGAATCCTATAAACTTTGTTTAACTTGCCAAATATCACTGTGTGTCTCCTATATGATATATTTAATTTTTTATCTGAACAACCAACGATTTATACAGGACAATAATGAACATTGACATGGTTGCCCAAACTTAGGCACCCCACTGTATTTCAGCCATTTTCACATCCAATGAAGACAATATATGGAGAATCAGGTTCACACATTGCATTCCAACATGTTTTGTTTCCTGTGTCAGGAGGTGATTACCCATGAGCGTGTAGTGGCCATGATGAAATCCGCCATCAGAGACACTCAGGACTTTCCCATGTTTGTGAGTTTCCATGTTTTCTTTTCGTCCTGAAAATGATTCATTATTTTTTGTTTCTTATGTTTAGTCTGCATTAGTCTGTATTTACAGCACAAGGCCTACAGACAGTCTGTAGGTCAGATGCTGCAGACAGTCTGCCTGCCCCCGACCCTACAGACAGTCTGCCTGCGCCCGACCCTACAGACTGACTCTCTGTTGTTTCTACCAGGAACCAAAGATGACCCGGTCCAGGCTGAAACAGGCAGTCCAACAGGGACAGGTGAATTCCCACAATCCCTTCTGATACCTGGATATTTAAACTTGTATATTTACCTCATCAGTCTTTCCTTGTCTGTTGATTACAGACAGTGAAGTGGAGTCTGTCTGCAATGAACACAGCCAGGGTAAATTTAAACTTGTCTGGTCTGCAGGATGGTTTCTGCCTGTCTTCTTTTGACATTTTCTGAAATGGTTTCTCCTACAGCCTCCTCAGTTTATGGAAATTAATCTTGAGGAACATGAGGATTCGTCAGACGAAGAGTATTGTCCTGATGAGGAAGAGGAAGAGGATGAAGACACATTTGAAGAGGTGCAATGGCTGTAGTTGGATTTCAGTTTTTCTCTGTTCTGTGGCTGGAGCCAAATATATTATATTATATTATATATATAGAGAGAGAGCGAGAGAGAGAGATTATATATATATATATATATATACACACACACACACTATGGATACGTGAACCCTGTCCCACTTTGGATTTGGAGGATGTGGTTACAACAGGAACAGTGTAGAGACTAAGCTTTAGGTTTAATAAGAACTTTGTTCTATTCATTTGATTGGAAACTGTTGATTTATTCAACACGTACCATTCTGTAACAAACCTTCTCTCTATTATTCTCTTCATTATATTTTTTTTTAGTTCTGTGTAAGCTCATCTGTTTGTTTCTATTCAGACCGAGAGATTTAAACTATGTAGTGCTGCTGGCACCAGCCCTGGGGTAGAACCTAGTGTGCCTGTGGAGAAGGGGAGAAAGTGCATCAGACCCTTCAGTAAGTCAGATTCGTTCTTGTGTGTTTGCAGACCTTTCTCAGTGATGCAGACAGTTTGGCTTCACCTCCAAAAATGCATCAGGGTTGTCTGCCCAGTGAACCAGCAAAACAGAGGACTGAGGAACCCCAACAGGTACTTTGATCTCTATGATTCACCAGCTACTCTAAACTGCTGCAGTTACCCTAGACTCTGACCTCTGTTGTTAGAGATCTCTAGGACTCCCGATGAATCACGTGATGGTCTCTACCTGTGCTCCTCAGTACCTCCTTACTATGCCTGAACCCTCCTTCATGGAGAGACTGAATGCTGTGGAGGAGGAGCTGGACTGTAGCCCCGCCTATACCCATAACCAGGTAACGTCTTAAACTTGTAACCAGGTAAAGTGTTACCTGTCTGTCTCACTGACCAGCCATTTCTCTCTCAGGGGGCTGCTGACAGCAGTGCTGATGAAGACTGCTTGGCGTATCGGACCCGCTCCAAACTTCGCCTGGTTAATGTCCCTCTGGGTCAGCTTGAGGCTGAGCTGCTAGCCCCCGACATAACTGCAGACATGTATGATCAGAGTAGCACCCAGCAGGATGAAGACCGTCACTGGACAGAGTGGCTGCAGGGGCTTATGGCCCCTGACAACGAAGGTCTGTATTATCACCAGCAGTAAATCTGTTTCTGCTGTTTTTAGGTCAATGTAATTTCAGCAACGTCTCACTATGGAGTCCTAGAAGTCCTAGAGCCTGTCACTTTCCAGCCAATCAAAAGGAAGAAAGGGCCTACACAATAACCAGAAAATAGTCAGAAAATAGCAGTATTGAATTCTTTGTGATTCTGCTACTTCTAACGTAAACTTCTGAAAACTTCAAGCGAAGCATAAAGCATGGCAGGGATGGCAGAGGGACACCAACAATCTTTCTGGCAGTCTTAACAACCCCGTTGAGCTGTCAATACTCATATGACTTGTAGCTGTGTTTTCTAGGTTGTGAGATGGGGTATGGGAAGTCTCCCAAGGGGTGGAGTAGCTTTTGTGATTTTTTGATGACTGCTGTGATGTTAGTGGGGAAGCACAAGTCATCAGCTAGGTGCACAGCCAGGAACGTAACAGACTAGAGAAGTATTTATGTCATTATGCATTACACATAACGAAATTTAGTTCGGTGGCTCTCGGCCTTGGGAAGGAAAATACACCAAACACCACATGCACACAAAACAAAAAAGGAATAAATAAAATGAAAACTCGATTATTGCAAAAAATATGAAAAGTGACAAGTGACAAATTATCGTGCTAAATATTAGCAATTTAACGGAACTGAAAAGCAGCATGCTGTCTAGCAGCAGTCCATGAGGGTGTGTGTGAGAGGTCTGGTGTGTATCCGTTATTCAAGGTGGTGTGATTTTTGATGGTGGGTGGGGTGGGGGGTTTGTAACTAATTATGGTGTATTATGTATGTATTTGTGCCACATTAAGGTAGATGGAGGAACAAGATATAAATCTAGAAAGAGACATGTTTAGAGGTTAGGAATGATGTCTTTCATTACTTCGCACTGCAGGCACCAACTTGAAATTGCTCCTGATTTCAGCTAAAGGAAGTTGTTTTGTTTTCTCAGAGGAAGCTGATGATGACGATGACCCTGAGTACAACTTTCTGGACGACCTAGATGAACCTGACCAGGAGGACTACAGAACAGACAGGGCTGTCCAGATCACCAGTAGGTGTTTTAGTTTGGAGGTGTCCTGGGTGAAGGCCTGAAAAAGATTCCAGGATGTAACTATCCCTTTCTTGTTTTCACCTTAGTGATAAGTATTTTTCTTTTTCAGGGAAGGAAGCCAACGAGCTGCTGGAAGAACTCTTTGATACGGTGACTTGAGTTTTTCTTGTTTCTCTTGTGTTTAGATAAATGTTCATTGGTTTCTGTGGTTAGCCAGCAGCACATAGCAGCCTGGTAGCTCAATGGGTTAAGCGTCAGACTGGGAAGCAGATGGTCGCAGGTTCGAAACCCTGTCTGACTCCTAATCCATCTCCTACCAGGTGTGTCCCTGAGCCAGACACCCAGCGCTAGCTCCCTGTAAGTCGCTCTGGATAAAAGCGTCTGCCAAACAAAGAAAGGCAAAACAAAGCACCTGTTACTATGGTGGGGGCTGGAAACCCATCTATGAGAATCATTGTTCAACTTCCCATCAACTTTACTCTAGGAGTAAAGTTACAAGACTTACAAGGAGCTAGCGCTGGGTGTCGCTAGCAAAGTAAAGTAAAGTACTCTGTTCATTATTTTCCTGTGTCATCATTCTTGCGTAGAAATGTAATTTCAAACTTAAACGAATTTAGTCACGTTCATCTTTCTAACTTTAAGTCAGTTTTTTGTCTCTTTTTACCATTATTTTTTGTGTTTAAGTTTAAGGTGGTTTTTGAAAGTTTTCTACTTTTGCATTACTGTGTATTGCAAAATATTGCTGCAGTTAGTGTGCACCACTCAAAGGTATGACCTTTAGCTTTTTTCCTGAGTGTGCTCCATCGTTTAATTTGTGTGTCTGCGCGTGCACAGGGACAATAAATAAAAGCAACCATACAGAGGCTGAAATGCCATAAGATGAGGCTGTGTATTAAATAAAAGAAAAAGGTACAGACCTGCGTTTACACACCGGTGTTTCTAGACTCTGGACTTTTATAGACTGGATATAGGTTAATTAGTGGGGGAGCATTGAATGCTCCCACACTATTGATTTCCTCTTTTTCTCTTTATTAGTGGGGGAGCATGAAATGCTCCACACTATTGATAT
>JAUMTR010000008.1:0-10703 GCA_032270685.1 Microctenopoma stevenorrisi | reverse complement strand
CTCTCTGTGTTTCACTACACGAATGATGACAACGACATATATTAATAAAGGATAATATTCAGTCATTTTCATGAGTCAGTGGATTTTTCTTGCTATAAACCAACCAGTCCATTTATACCACTTCAACCCCTCTACAAGACCAGTACAACCAGTATAATACAGATTTCTCATTGCGGAATACTCAAAGCCTATATCTTTCCCCTGAAAGCCCATTTCTCTTTCAGTTTGACTGTATTGTACTAGTGTGGCTTATATCTGCAAATTTATTAAGCATCCAGTCTCACCCACCTCATGGGACATGTTTAACCAGTATAATGCTGTTTTCAGGCTCCAAAAAAGTGATTAGGGCCTCCACCGTCTCACTGACAGACATTTTCTGCATCAGTTTGGCTTTATTGTACTAGTGTGACTTATATCTACACATTTATTAAGCATCCAGTCTCACCCCCCCTCATAGGACCAGTATAACCGGTATAATGCTGTTTTCAGGTTGCCAAAAAGTGATTGGGGCCTCCATCTATTTACTGAAAGATAATTTCTGCTCTAGTTTTACTTATTTACACTCGTATGGGTCATATGTCAACATTTATTAAACATCTAGGTATATGTAACCATTTTCACAGCCATATTTGACCAGTATCACCAGTAAAATACTGTTTTCACATTGCCAAAAAGTGATTACAGTTATTATAATTTGTCCGAATGACATTTTCTGCCTTTGGTTAACTTTTTTTTTGACTGCTCTGAGTTATATTAGAAAAACAGTACACATTTAACCTATTTTTTATACTTTAAATTCCTCCATAGGACTAGTGCAACCAGTAAAGCACGACAATCCCACTGCCAAAGACAGACAGGTCCTACAGAGGTGTATAAGTGACAAATATGTGGATTTGATGTATATATATTCTGTCAATATATATAGTATGATTCTATTAAATTTAAATTAAGACACAATAGGTTTTTCACACAAACTATAATAACTGTAATCACTTTTTGGCAATGTGAAAACAGTATTTTACTGGTGGTACTGGTCAAATATGGCTGTGAAAATGGTTACATATACCTATAACTAACAAATTTACTTCTGAATCGAGCTGGTGGTGTAATTATCTCACCGATCGAACTGAGCAGCACAATGACATAATGTCCTCCTCTGTGTGTTGTGGTCTTCCTGGTTGTCATGGTAACTGGGGTGTCAGTTGTGGTAATACACTAGGTCAATATTTTAGTGCCTTGAACAAATAATAACGCTCTCTTGGACACTGTATATCTCATAGTTCTGTATATGTATACAGTTATATTTTGCAAAGACCTGAACCTGCTGTGAAAAGTGCTTTGAGATGATTAAGCTAAAATCAGATAAGATAATCCTTTATTAGTCCCACAAGTGGGAAATTTCCATTGTGTGTGAGTGTGTTGAAGAAAATGTAAATATCTCTAAATGGGTTAGGGGTAAGGTTTAGGGTTAGGGTTATATGAGTGGATGGGTATATAAATATATGTACAATTGCACGTCGCTTCGGAAAAATTAGATGTGTGTATTTGTCAGTCTATGTGTGTGCATTGTCTTTTGTGTGGCACTATATAAATCAAGATTAACTTAACTGAATTAAATTAGAATAATGGTCGAAGGAACCTTCAATAGAAGAGAATAAAATAAAATAGCCGTTATTGTCATTGTACAGGGTACAGGGTACAATCAGTCTGTTAACCTCATCTCTGTAGTTCGACTTATCCCCACTTGAGATGACTCCAATCAGTAGTGTAATGCGAAAAATTTATGATGATGTTTGAGAGATGGGTGTAAACAGTGGAAACAGAAGGGGACTCAGAACACAGCTTTGTGGGGAGCCGGTGCTGAGTGTGATGTTGCTGGACAGGTGGGGGCCAAGTCTGACACACTGTGGTCTATTTGTCCTTAAACCAGAGGCAGATGGGGATGGAGCGACCCAGGTGACAGCGTTTCTGGACCAGGATCTCTGGGATGATGTGGTTGAATGCTAAACTGTCCAGGAAGAGCATTCTCACATAGCTTCCTTGGTGCTCCAGGTGACTCGGCGCTATGGTGATAGCATCCTCTGTGGATCGATTTGCCCTGTAGGAAAATTGGTGGGGGTCCAGAGTTGAAGTCAGGCAGGCCCTGATGTGCTGACCGACCAGCCTCTTGAAGAACTTCATCACTACTGGCATAAGTGCAACAGGCCTGTAGTCATTTAGACTGACCACTGCTGTCTTTTTGGCGATGGGGATGATGGTGGAGGTTTTGAGGCAGGGTGGAACAGTGTTTAGTGACAAGGACAGGTTGGAGTTTTTTGTGAAGACTCCTGTCAGTTGGTCAGCACATGCTCTAATAACCTTTTCATATATACCATCGGGGCCTGCTGCCTTCCTGGGATTCACTGACATCTCACTTGATGCTCTTGCAGTGTCAGTGTGCCGGTGCTGAGGGCGGTTGGGGTTGGTATGACAGCAAAAGGCAGGAGGATGAGATGCTGCAGTATTTAATACTGATAATACTGCAGTACCTTATATTGATAATATCCTGTGCCAGAGACCCAACGCTAGCTCCCCGTAAGTCGCTTTGAATAAAAGCGTCTGCCAAGCAAAGAAAAGTAAAATAGTACTACAATATTCAAGATTCTTAGTTTATCTCGTGCATAGTTAAACCAAATGTAGTGAAACGTACCAGTACATTATACAGTACTTCATATTATTAATACTGCAGTACTTCTAAACTAACATTGTCTTTCTTTGTTTCTATAATAAAGCAGCGGACGGGGGTTTGCTTGTCAGGGTACCAGGCGTCTCCGCGGCGGGCGGGGTCGGCGCTCTCTGGTTCCACGTCACACACCAGCTGTTGTACCTTCAGCCAGGAAGGGTTGGGGTAAATTTTCGTCACTCATGTAACTCCTGCAGCTCAGTGATTGGCTATTTGCTATCACGTGGCACAATGACACGTTGTCACAGAGATTGACTCCACCCTCGCCAGCGAGTCAACGCTACAGCTGAAAAACAAGCGCTCCCCGACAGATGCTTACGGGCGTTGCTTGGAGAGAAAGCGGGGATCAGATTGGCTGAGAGCAGCAGTAGCGGGCCGAGCTGTGATTGGCCAGAAGTAGACAGAAGAGCTGTCAGTCATAGAGAGGCTCCGCCCACCGAGCTAACGCCGCGGACCGCTACGGGACCGGAATCCAGCATCGCCAGCGGACCGTCCAGAATACACTACACACCGCTTATTGATCAATGATTGATGAGTTACTGGTTAGCTATCGGTTAGTTATTGGTTAGTTATTGTGCAGCGATCGATCAGGGGCGTTTGATTTGTTGGAGGGGATGTCCCGACTGCTGGAGAGCAGGAGACAGGACAGGATGAAGGAAATCAACCTGAAGGTGAGTTTACTGGGAAAAACGGAAACAAACGGAACTTTATCGGTCGATATCGATCGGTATTTATGATTCCGAGCTGACCAGAGACTTTAAAAGTTATTGATCCCGAACGGAGGCGAACTGCTGGAGTCCGTCTCACTTTCCGCCTGTTTCGCTTTGTCTCACATCTGGAAAAACGGACCCGGGTTCGTTCAGTTACTGCAGATGTTAAACAGCTTGTTACCGACTCATGCTGACGGCGATTGATCGGTGATCAGACCGTGATCAGGTGTGTGTTGGATATGTGTGTGCGGACAGACGGGAAGTTGTCGGAGCTCAGAAACGGGAAACGTTTTTTTTCTTTTTTCTCTCGGTTGAGACTCAAACCAGGTTTTATGGTTTTATACGGGGAACTCGGTGGGGTGGGGGGGGGTTCGCTGTGTCGGCTTGTGTGCACATACCGGGATTGTGTGTGTTTTCGCGTCTGTGTGTGTGTATGTGTGTGTTCGATTGCTGCAGCGTGGCCGCTTTGTCCTGCAGAGGAAACAGGCGGGGGAGGGGAGGGGAGCCGCGCGTTTGTGTCACAGGAAGTGTGGGTCAGTGTTGACCTCTGACCTCTGACGTCTCACCTGAAAACAAAAACACTGTGCGTTACCTGTGAGCTCACCGCCATGTCTACCTGAGCAGGTTTCACTGTGTCTGACTCCAGCAGCGCAGGTCATGTCTCCACTAAACAGCAGAGGCAGCAGATAGTGAAGTGACAGACAGACAGTGAAGCTTCACATTCAGTTACTGGAGGTTTAATGACCGACCTGCTGCAGCTGCCTCATATTTAACCTGCAAACAGATGATATCATAGAGTTTAATTAAAAACAAACAGCAGAATCTGGACTAAACTTCACAGGAACCAGAGGCGGGTTGTGAGTTTTTTTCTGACTGAAGCGAAATTAAATTCATTAAAATATCATAAACACATAAGGTAGCACTTATCTGTCTACGGCAAACTAATATTTATTAAACTGGTCTGAGTGAGATTGAAACTTTAAAATGTTATGTGGCTGTTTAATTTGTTGACGTGTTAATCAGCACACGTTTAGCTCTTTATCCTTCATGTGTCTATATGACTGCGTGTTCTCACCTGTTCTGCTTGAAATCATGAGTCTACTGGTTCTGGTCTCTGTTGCCGACTCTCTGTGGGTCTCTGCCACCCCCCACCCCCACCCCCAGACAGAGGTCTCTTTATTCGTCCCATCACTGAGCTCTTTCTTTATTGATCAGATGATCACCGACTGTCACCAGATCCTGAACCAGTTTTTGCTGTTAGACAGCAAAAGTCTCCGTCTCCAACCGCGACTTTTATTTTCTACTAAACCAAAACTGAATAATGTTTTTAGTTTTATCTGACATGTGTGTCTCTGCTGGTTTTAGTACCTGATCCAGACTCTTTGTCAGACCTGATCCAGTGGATCTGATCAGATGTTCTGGTGATGAAATGTTGTGTCTCTGTGTGGATCACTCACTGTTAGAGTTCATTGCAATTATTCAACACATGAATTTAATTCAACTTTATTTATTTAGTGCCAATTTACAACATGTGAATAAACCCATTCACATCTTGTTCTGACTTGTGAAGTAGGAACTGATCATTTAATAGTTTTGACCTAAAAGCCTTTATTGTCAGACCATAAGAACAACCCATGTTTCTTTTTAGCACTGTAGTCAGGCTGACAAAGGCTCATAGCTCTGTTGTACTGAGCATTACCCTATGTCTCAGCAGCGTTCACTTTATGAATTTCTTTACAAATTAAATTGTAACTAATATAGAAAAAATGATTTGATCCTCTCAGGAACTGGTACTGAACTTGTCCAGCAGTTATAGACTTGTTTGGAAGACCTCAGACCTAAAATACTTCTATTCTGTAGATCAACCCACCCTGAGCCTGGTTCTGCTGGAGTTTTTCCTCTCCACTGTCACCTAGTTCTTGCTCAAATAGGACTGTTGGGTTTTCTACATAGTTCTGTAAATATACAACTATATTTTACACAGTCCTAGACTTTACACTGTAAAGTGCCTTGAGATGTTATAATTTGTTATTTGACACTATACAAATAAAGACAAATTGATTTGAATTAGCTCATGCAGTGTTAACATCTATAATTTATTCAGCATGAACTTGTCTCTTAGTCCCCATCTCGACTAGACTGCTCAGGGATATCATACCGTTTGTCAATATGTCCATATAAGAGCAGATAAATATACGTCTACTAACTGACACTAACAGACCTTTAAAGTAGATTACCATATGTTCTTGTGCAGGTACCGTCTTCATAAATATTTCGAGTCATGATTTATAGTAAATCATAGCACAGAAACAGAAGTCGCTCTTCTCTTGGCGTCAGACAGCGAACTTTTCCCCATGCTTGCCTTGTTAGATCTTAGTGTTGCTTTCGGCACTATGGGTAGATAACATTTTTTTACATAGACTGGAACATGTCAGTGGGAGTAAAGAAGACTGGTTTAAATCTTTTGTGTCGGATAGATCCAAATTTGTTCATGTTAATGATGAGTCCTCAACGCACACAATAGTTAGTTATGGTGTTCCACAGGGCTCCGTACTTGGACCCATTTTCTTCACTTTATACACTTTGTCTCCCTTAGGCAATATTATAAGGAAACATGCTCTAAATTTCCGTTGTTAAGCAGATGATATCCAGCTTTATTTATCCATGAAACCAGGAGAAACAAATCAATTAGTCAGTCATTAAGGTCTCAATGTGCCATAACCTTCTACATTGTAATTCAGACAAGACAGAGATTATTTGGGCCTCAAAGACACTTTATCTCATCACATTGCTTCCCTCTGAAAGTTTAGTCATGGCAACTGGACGTCTTTCTTGTAACGATAAAAAGTTGTGCTCTACATTTACAGAGCTTCGTCGGCCTGAGTTTGGTTAGTGACAAATTTATACTCCTGGATTGTTTTAACTCGCACCATTACTTTACTTTACTTTACTTTATTTGGCAGACGCTTTTATCCAAAGCGACTTACAAGGAGAAGACACCAGCAGTTACCATTCAGTTCTTGCAAAAACTGAGATACTACAACAAAAGAGCCCTGATAAGGCCTAACTCGTCAAGACAAAGACATGCATAGGAATTGTTTAGTGCTAGACAACGTAATGAGTGTGTGCGCGCGCATGCGTGTGTGTTAGACTCACTTGAAGTACTTTTTTAACAAGTGAGTTGTTAACTGTTTTTTAAAGGTGGTGATACTGTCTGTCAGTCGAATGGGGCAGGGCAAGTTATTCCACCAGCAGGGACCACAAAGGAGAAAAGACTGGACTGTGATCTGAGACCTCGTGAAGACGGAATTTTTAGCCTCATTTCATTCTCAGATCTGAGGGAGCGTGCAGGAGTGTAACTCACCAGTAGGGTGTCAAAGTAAGATGGAGCAGATCCGTTTAGAGGCCTGTAGGCACCAAGGATTTAAACTCAATGCGAGCAGCTACTGGAAGCCAGTGAAGAGAGGTGAGAAGAGGTGGGACATGGGTGTATTTTGGCTGGTTGAAAATAAGACGGGCCGCCGCATTTTGGACCATCTGGAGGGGTTTGATGGTAACTGCACCTCATTGAGTGAAACTGAGGCAGTGGAGGGGTGTGGATAGGTGTACCAGTCACACCTCTTACCGCCATTAAGTGGGTCATTATGTTTGGCTAACCTGGTGGACGTATGAATTGGGCGTGATTTTCCTGGAGATGGATGAAAGGGCAACATGATAGGTTGACGACAAGTTGTGTCTAAGGTTTCCACCTCTGTTAAGGAAGGAGTTGTGTATTTGCACATGCAAAGCTTCCCTCTCTCCTCTTAGACATGTCTTCAAAGACTGTATCGGACTGAAGCTATAGTCCACACACACACAGATACACACACTTCCTCTTCCTGCCCCTCCCAGCTCAGAGCAGAAGTTAATGTGAAACACAAAGAAAAGAGAAGTTCAGACGTTTCTGTGTGTTTTTGCTGTTTCTCTCCCAGCACCAGTAGAACAACTGGAGACACTGGTGGGACTGTGAAGCATGCAGACTCTGGTCTTACTGGTCCTGGATGTCTACACAAAATACACACAGTTCATGTACCGTACATTGAATATATGAGCTGCATTTCACAGTTTAAATAAGAAACTGCTATGTCTGTTAAGATGACATTTGTTATGATTTGGCAATATACAAATGAAAATTAATCGATTTGAATTGATCAGTTTCAGTGTTTCTGACACTACTGTGTGTGGTGCCAGACAGTAGTGTGTGTTCTGATTGGTCTGTGGCTTATATCACCTGTGATTTTTTTCGCCCTGCAGAATAAGGAGAAGGAGCGACTGAAGGAGAGAGAGAAGGAGGCAAGAGAGCGGGAGGCCCGGTCCAACAACGGTCACCTGTTCACCTCTCTCACTGTGTCCTCCACTACCCTGTGCTCGTCCTGCAACAGGAGCATCACGGCCAAGGAGGCGCTCAGTTGCCCAGGTAATGTCCACACAACACCTGAAAAAACTTTGAATCTGAGATGTCAGGGACCATGTTAAGGACCACATCTCCCCAGGTTCAGGTGACTCTCAGGTAAATTTGATAGATTAAATTTACCTGCGGCTGATCACCTGGTTGAAACATGACTGTGTCTCCGGGTTATCAGCTTAGGGGCGGCATGATAGCTCAGTGGGTAGAAGAGTCGTCTTCAAACCCAAGGGTGAGCGAGTTCAGTTCCCAGTCCCACCAGGTTACATGTCGAGGTGTCCTTGGACAAGACACCGATACCCTGTAGCACTGACACAGGTCTAACAGCTGTCCAAACAACAATTTCCCCAAGGGGATCAATAAAGTATTCATTATTATTATTAATCACAGATACAGGATTCACAGAGCCTGGACTTTACCAGTAACGGATCTAGAATTTTATTTAGGAGAGCAAAGGACAGTTCATGGACCTGATATTCTATTTAAAATTATATATTTTTGGTGAATTATTAAATAAGAGAGAGGACAAACAAGCAATTATTTTTTACAAGTATAATTTTGAGGACATAAAGGTTGGGAGGATAGCTGGAGGGGCAAGGCTGTACAGCAGGGGGGCAAGGGGGGGCAACTGACAATCTGCTCTTGACCTAACAGTCACTGACTGGAGAACCAAAGACTCCGGTCAGCAGTTCTGTCAGGGGAGACTGTGTAGTAGTGGACTTGGAGGACCAGGACATGTCTCCGGGTACAAACTGACAGCTAAACATAGAAAGCAGGAAAAGACTTGAAGTGATTATTAATTAGAACTGATAATCTGTGTTTATGAATTAACAGTGTGAAATGTGTGTGAGACAGATTGTTAATCTTTCTCCTCAGTGAACAGATGTATCTTCAGATTAACACAATACACTTAATCTGTGTGTGTGTGTGTTGACCTACATTCTGTGGATGAACCCTGAGAGCTGGGTCGAAGACAAATGTGTGAAACGATGAAGATCCAACTTCTTTATCATTACTGATCTCAGACGATTTACACATTATTGTGTGTTGTGTGTTTTATTACTGTTACTAATGTGCTACCTGTGTCTATCTCTCAGCCTGTAATGTCACCATCCACAACCGCTGCAGAGACAGTTTAGCCAGCTGTGCCAAGATGAAACAGAGGGTAAGACCGACACAAGGCCGCCTCTCTCTAACCTGTCTCTCTGTGTCCTGTGTCTCTCTCTGACCTATACCTCTCCTTGACCTGTCTTTCTGACCCCTGTCTCTGTCTCTGACCTGTCTGTCTCTCTGTCTAACAGCAACAGAAGCTGTCGATGGTCAGAAACAGCTCTGCTCTGCAGAATGTCACCCTGCGGACTAAAAGTGAGTCAGCCTGTGTCTCTGTGGCCTGTCTTCATCTGTTCCTCTGCCATGTTGCATCATGGGAAATGTAGGCTCTGTGATGTGAAGATGAACTTTCCTCCTCCTTCTGTGTTTTTCTGCAGCTCCAATGATGAAGGAACGGCCGAGCTCGGCCATCTACCCCTCAGACAGCCTTCGTCAGTCCCTGCTCGGGTCCAGACGAGTTCGTTCTGGACTGTCGCTTGCCAAGAGCGTCTCTACCAATAACATTGCGGGGTGAGTCGGAATAGAGAGATGACTGGCTCTATGTCATTTTGCATTGTTTAATGATCTGAGTGGAAAGAACCTCAGTATGACGACACCAACAATGTGCCTGTTATAACAACCTGTGTTAAACTGTGAGTTAGACACAGCTGTGTTTTGTCATTTTGCAGCAAACTGCTCCTTTAAGTCACTTTTCTGTCCCTCACCTGTCTGTCTCTCAGGGGGATTGAGGACTCCACAAGTCTGAAGCGGATTCTGTCACAGTCCACTGAGTCTTTAAACTTCAGGAACAGGACTTTGTCCATGGAGTCTCTCACTGATGATGGTCTGTGGTTTAGCTGATATATAATATTACTGTATTTAATTTCTTCCCCTTATGTTTGCTGATGTGTGTTATGTGTGAGCAGGTGAGTGGTGGTGGAGTCCCCTGCTGGAGGAGCTGCAGGAGGAAGGCAAGTGTGTTCAAGCCGACAGTTGGAGTCTTGCTGTGGAACAAAACTTTCTGCAGACACTACACAAAGATCTGATCAAACAACAAGATGTCGTCTATGGTAAAAAATTCAGACACGTAGAGATTTATAGGTTGGCTGTAGCCGTGTGGTCAGAATGATTTGTTTGACTTGTTTATCATCATGACAACTCAATTTTTTTGTCTGTCTCTCAGAGCTCATCCAGACGGAGTTCCACCATGTGCGGACTCTGAGAATCATGGAGGGGGTGTACCGGCGAGGGATGCAAGAGGAAGTGATACTGGAGCCCGGTGTGGTTCATACCATCTTCCCCTGTCTGGACCAGCTGCTGGAGCTCCACTCCAGCTTCCTATCTGAGCTTCTGAACAGGAGGAAGCAGGGACTGGTGGAGGGCAGCTCAACCAACTTCATCATCAGAAGCATTGGGGAGCTGCTGCTCAGACAGGTACGGAGGACTCCTCGAGGACTCTCTAAGAGACTTAGGTTTTTTATGTTTCTTTGAAGTTTAGTTCTGTGTCGTACACATTGTAGGATTAAACCATGTGATCAGTTTCACCACAGGAAAAATGTTTTTAGTAGTACAACACATAAAACAAGTCAAACTACTGCAGCATGTACTTAAGTACAACTACAACAATCATATCTATCTTCCACCCATCAATTTTAGAGATTGATTCAAGATTCAAGATTTAAAACACTTTATTAATCCCAGAGGGAAATTGTTTGCCATGAATACAGCCGCTCTCAAT
>JAUMTR010000007.1:19158672-19171113 GCA_032270685.1 Microctenopoma stevenorrisi | reverse complement strand
AGTCGTACAAGCATTTCACTGCATATTGTACTGTGTATGATTGTGCACGTGACAAATAAAATCTGAATCTAAATCTATGTCATCTTCACCGCCACACGTCGTTATTTACATTTTTTAAAGAACTCCTTACTGGGATAGAACACAAAAAGCTAAAATGTCTGTATTAATAATTCATCTGCTTTAGATAATAAATTGTATGTCTGTACTCAATACTTGGTTTAAAAAATCTGTTTAGTTGAAAAATAACACTCAGTAATGACTCAGCAGAAATTTTACCTGCCCCTTATTAAGTAATATTTACTCATGACCCTGATTAGAAAAAACTATATACTATATACGTGTGTCCAAAGTTCAGAAAAAAAATCAGAACTACGTGGTTTCACCTATCGGTCAGTGAACTTATCTGTTTCAGCACTCAATAAAAGTCCAACATTGTTCACCACATCTTATTTTCCTAGTTGTATGCTTTACTTCAATCTAAGCAAAGCCAGATATGAAGAATTATCTATTGGTACTGCTACTGCTGCCATCACTATGCTCAGGTAGGACAAAATACTTAGCGAAATGTTCACAATAACATTTAACAGCACACTATACATTTATCTGATTTCACATGACAAGGTGGACCAGCATTTCTCAATCAAATGATGTCTTACATTTCAGCTATCAAAAATATTCTTGTGAGATTAACAAAGTCTGTAAATTATTTTGCGACGTATCAATTTTTCTTAGGCTGCCTCTTTAGATCGTGCAGTCATTTAAAAAAAATGTATCTAAACCATCTATATCTCTCAAGCACAATTTGAACTTCACTGTTCAAATATGTTTTGCCTTCAATCTGCATGTCAATTTTACAGAAGTTATATAAAAAAAAAATTATAGCGTGTAACACAGGTCTTTGACATAGATGTAGTAAAACCTCTATCAAGAAACCTACTCTTGACTCAGAGTATTTAAGCAAATATAGACTGATATCAAATCTGCCTTCTCTTTCTCTGCAATCCTTGAAACAATTATTAATTATCTCGCACGTTATTTAGATTCGGCATAACATCTTAAACATTGTACTAATAATTCTCTTCAGGTAACTTGGTGGGTTGTTATTTCACACAACTTAAAAAACTGAATTTATTTTAATGTTACCTGTTTTATTTACCTTGCAGCTGAGCAGTTTTACATTGAGTGTTATGGTCATGACTTCCTGATGGTCAACAATCAGGTATTGCAGTGCTTCAGCAAAATCCAGCAGGCTTGCTACACAAGGGGTAAGTCTCACTCACTCAGGTTAATTGCAGTTGTGAGGGAAACACTCATACAGCTACACTACTTGGACTGTACATATATCTTACATTTTTCACCTTTCAGTCAAAACAATTACAATAAATATAAACTTTTAATCAACATTTCCATTTTAATTTCCTTCTCAAATGTATATCCTATCCTAATCCTATATGTCTTCACAGTAATCTATTTACAAAATGTCTATTGAACATTCAGCACAATTAATGTTTTATCATAACACTCACTTATTGGTTAAATAAACTTCAGACATTAATTAAAACAATAGTTTCAAATGTTTTTTGTGAAAGGTTTCTCAGAGTTTCTCACAGTGGGTTTCCTTCATCAGATAATGGTGAAAAAGGCTGCACTCAGCTGAAGCAATGCTCTCGACCCGGTTGGACCTGCTGTCACACTGACCGTTGTAATACCTGAGCTCATGACACCATTTGTCTGACCTGACTGAGTCAACATCAACATTTAAAGTCTCTTGCTGTTAATCAATATGTGACAAAATAAACTCAGTTTTTCAATGTGACTTTGTTTAAATCGGTTTCATAGACAAATATGGTTAGGCGTTTTTCTGTCAGGATTTAGAGTAAATGATAGCAAAAAACAGCTCCTTACTTGCTGGACCGCTGAGTCCTCTGGTCCTCATCCGAGGGTAGATTGTGAGACACATCTCCTGATGCAGCGAATGACTTCTCTCAGTCCATCATCTTCTACTGTGCTAATTGGTCTGCACTTATAGCAAACAACCGAGGAAACAGTTAACTTTTCACTCACAGGTTTTGTTATTCGCTAGGTGTTTTGTGATGCACCAGAGACACTTCTGTAGTAACTGAATCAAGCCGTCAGGCAACTTCTTAAAGTAAAACATTTCATTCAGAAGTCCGTCCTTGTCCACGTGTACGTCTGTTAGCCAAAGTAGTATCGCTTCTTCTTCTTCTTCTTCAGCTTATCGTTTTTGGCAGGCCAAACACAAGAAGAAGAAGAAGAATCCACTTTAAACATAGCACAATACTGTCCCCCCTTCAGAGCTGCTCACGAGTGTAAGGTATAAAGTCTTATATTACAGAAAATAAAAACTGCAATAATTACATTCAATTTTTTTTAATGCATTAAATGTTTCACATTAATTAATTAAAGTTAATGCGCAAATTATGACAGCACTACTCTGATCCTGACTTTAAATATTGATACACACTCTCAACTGGCTTAGATAATTAATAATTATAAAACCTTTTCACTGATTTTAACGATAAAAAGTAGATTGGATTTTGGTCTTAAAGTTGACTAAAACCTGAGCCAAGAGTTGAGGTTAGACTAAAGCAAAATTTAATTTATGTGGTACATAACCTGTAAGCAAAGATAGATTGCTCTTATCTGAACAACAGTTTCAGGATCTAGCCAGATCATCAACAAGAAATGGAAAGAATGGGAGTTGTTGGACCGCAACCCGACTGCAGATGAAGCGGAAGATAATGGATGGATGGATCGTAGTTGTTGGTCCACAACCAACAACTGCAGGAAATAAATGAAAATGTTTTTCAGACATTTATTTGCATTTTTTTGTTGTAATCTTCAATACAGTCTGTCATCTGACAGGAATGCATGAGAGAACACATGATTGGCTCAAAACAGTCACATGATCATAATCATCAATCATCCCCAAAACATGCCCCAAAGCCCACCCACACATCAATAATCCCACCCACATGAAAATATGACTGTGCCCGTCCCAGACCATCGAGATGAGTGCCTGAAAATCAAGGTTAACTCTGTACTAGCCCTTCAGAGAGATGCGCGTAGAAAAGACAAACAATAAAAAGGCAAACATATCACTCCAACAGACCCTGCCCCTTAGAGTGACATCATCTAACGCCCAAAACCACATAATAGGGCCTGGCCCCTGGAGTGACGCCAACATCCTGACATTCAGAAATGGTCCTATTAGAAAGACATCAGAAGGATCAGCCAATTAGAGGACAGGAGCTTGTGGCTTCTGAGAGTTGTTTAGCTGCGAGATGTGTATTAAATGTGAGCATTTTACAGTGTGGCTGAGGAAATGATGCCCCTCCTCCAACTCTCTGTTGGTAACCAGAAATATACACAGATACCTGCAGTATATACAAACAAAGATGCTCTGTAAGAGACAGAAGACACACTTCTGTTAACTCTGATTTTTAAAAAACAAAATGTCACAGGGTTTGTAGTTTTGCTGTCTTCAGGTTAAGAGATGTTTTATGTTTAAGGTATCGCGCAGGACTTTTATTGTGAAATATGTCAGGATTGTTGTACAGAATGAGTCCAATAAAAGAATGTATCCATCAGTTTCTTGGTTTACATCAAAGGCCATACGTTTAAAGGGAATTTAAAGGTCACAGCTAACTTCATCATAATAACCAATAACTGATCACTGAAATCTAACTAAATTGTTACAAACAAACAAAATACAAGTCTGCTAGGTTTCTGAGACATTACGGCTCGCATGGTTCTTTCTGACACTTTCTGCTCTACTCTCATGGTGGAGGAAAACTTACCTGATAAACACCTGTGTCACCTGAACTGTAATTGTTTATGATCTTTGCTGCTCCCTGCGGCGGACTGGTCCTAATCACTGGATCCTAAACTTCAACATTTTTATTGTGCTTCAGTTTTTCACACAGAAGTATCACAAGAGGTGAGAACATTTGCCTCTATTCATTAGTTCAATGAGTCTTAGAAATAAGTCAGCAAAAGAAGATCCTGATCTGCAGTGCTGAATATTACAGAAAAAGACTGCTACGCAACATGCACATGTGGATATTTAACCAATACAACTCTGCAGCAGATGCTTTTCTCTTTAGTCAACATTTTGAAAACATAAAACTGTTTTACATTCTGCAAACAAAGGTTAGAATAAGAACATACTGCCTACAGACTGAGTTAAGTTCAGACCTGCTGATTATAGTCAGCTCAAAGTTGGATGATGTTCCCAACATTACATAAAAATTTTTATGTTTTTTTACTACGCGCAGTAAATGGTCTTGGTGTGGCTGTTTCCATCTGAACCAAACTGTTTAGAAGTTTTACATTTTCTATTAGAACTGGCTAAAAGGCAGGTTTGAAAACACCCTGAAACTAAACTTGATTCTTTAGGTGTGACAGGTAATGTCTCCTGCAGTCTATTCCCTGGTACTTCAAAATCACACATTTCTTAATAGCTAATTGGGGATAACAATGTGACTGCACAGGTTTGAGTCCCAATATACAGATATGTACTTCTATACTTGTGAGGACCATTGTTGACAATGTATGTTCTGCGCATCAGTCCAATACCAACATTAAACGAAATATACAGCAAATTCAAATTATCGCTGTACTGTAGTATCGCATACTCAAACTATTCAATAAATGCAGGTAAACTATCTGTTCTGACAGCTGTCACTTTTTGCTGTGTTAATTTCTAAAAAATGAATAGTCTTTGTGGTATCTGGTTATATTACACTTTCTCAACTGTTACTGCTTGACGCAATACAAAATGTCCAGCTTTATAAACATGTTCTTGTAAAATTTTGGTAAGCCTGGTCCTCACAAAGATAGGTGTACCTACTCAGTCTCTCACACACACATGCTCTATGAGGTGGGGGTCAGAGGGGGCAGCCCTTCATCACTCGGTGTTGCTGTGTCATCACTCGGGTCCAGGCTGTCCTTTAGACTTACTGTGCTGTCCGAGGGTGGGGGTGTGGACTCGGAGCAGGGTGGGGTCATCTCGGATGCAGGTGGGGCTATCTCTGAGGGGGGTGGGGTTTCTGAGGAAGGGTCTTGGGTCCCATTGGCTGTTGGGGGAGGTTCCTCTATGGGTGTGATTATGGCAGGTTGTAATGAGGCGAAGGTGGGGTCCACACGGCGGGGGGCAGGGTTAGAAAGCAGGCCATCAGCGAGTGACACTTTTTCAACCAAACGCCACTGCATGGTGCTGGTGTCCTTCCCTCCAGTTGAGATTAGGTGACTGTCATTGTACAGGAAACTGACGTTGGTCACATGACTGCTGTGGGCGCTGTACTTATGGCTAGGAGCCTGCACACGGATTATTGGTTATTGATTAGAGGTCATTGGTCAGTGGACACCAGAAAAAAAATCAAGATAATTTTAGTTCTGGTGTAGAACAATTCAAGTGAAAACAGTGTGTGTGTGTGTGTGTGTGTGTGTAACCTTGGGGGTGGAGCATGGGTAGGCAAACAGGTGAACTTTGCAGAAGTCATCAGCCAGTGCAATCACCTTCCTGTTCTGAGATCTAACTAGAGCATTGATGTCGGTTCCATCTGAGCCTTCAGGCCACACGCCTGCACAGCACAACACACATGAAGTAAATTATCATTTCAGTGGAAAATGTGATAACAGAAGAAAATTTATTTAATTTCCTGTGTTACATGTTGCTCTAAACCCAACCAAAATCTTAAGTTGTAATCTTGTCATTTTATTGTTACTACAGTTCAACAGACACAATGTGATTACTGTAGCTCTGAAGATATGTTAGCAGCATGTCTCAAGGCCTGGTAATTTATGCATATAGGGCTCAAGTGAGCAGTACACGGCAGGTATGATATTTGGTTTATTATCATTGTATTTATACTGGGAATCAAACAACCAGACTTGGGGTTTGTGGATAACTGAGGCCCTGCCACTCATCTATATGTATATTTTGAAGAAAAAAGAAACCTCACAGCACTACCAAATATTTATGAGATACCAAGATGTTCAGCACAGACCAGAAATTTGTGTGTGCAAGAGTTAATAAATGCTGGGAACCAACACTTAGTTGATTGCACTTCATTGTGCACAGAACAATAACCTGACAAAACATGCTCACACTACAATACACAGTAATACACACAGTCGGGTACAGACCAAACACGTGGTATCCCAGTACGCAGGTGTATGTTGCCCAGTCGATGTCTTTACATTCTGATCGATTTCTGATTAGTTTACAGCCATTTGGTACATCCCCTGAAAATACAAAAAATTGTTACTACATAGTAACACAGTACTATAAATGCACAACCCTAACCCTAACACATAGCACAATAACTACACATGTCCATTAAGTCACTTGTCCCCAAATCCTGTTATACAGAGTAACTTTATCCTCTGTGAGATCAAACATAAAATATCTCAATCAGGGAGAAGACACTAAAGGCAACGTGGAAGTGTTTTAGCTACATCAAACAGAAATATGAGACAGAGAAGAACAGGCATTTCTTTGGTGGCGAAACAAAGCTATTTGAATCTTAGGAGTGAAGCTCTTAAACATAAAAAAAAGAAGCTCAATACAGTGGCAATAGTATCGGAGTACTCACAGTAAAGGATCTCATAGTCTCCAGAGTTGGACATAATGAAGTTGTTGTCAGGTGACCAGTCCAGGTGTGTAATGTAGCTGGAATGTCCCTGTAAAATATTATCATTACCATCATCCAAACACAGTAACTGTGCATCAGCACCAGTGAACTCGAGAAACTATAGTTCTACACAAACAAGCTGCCCCAGTGTCAACATGTTTATGACCTGACATCAGAAATAATAAAAAAATATATATATAAACCAATCGAGTACAGACTCACCGTGCACTTCCCGTAACGACTGTACTTGCGTCCTCGGTCTGAGACAGTGTAGAGGTAAATAAAGTTGTCATGAGATCCAACAGCCAGCAGACCACCATCTGACAACGAGAGGAAGAGACAGGCATTCTGAGGAATGCAGTACACTTCTTTCACTGCATCGTCATGGAAACCGTCGTAAAATGCTACCCACCTACAGAGAAACGCATTACTGACAGCTGCTCATTCCCATCAGTGTGAATCCCTACCAGGTCTGTGGTCTCTGCATCCAGAACGTACCACCTGAAACCAGGAGACCAGTCAGAAAGGTAGACCAGGTAAGCCATCAGACATCATGATTACAAACTATTTAGGATCTATAGATATGTATACCGTAGTTTACGGCCTATAAGCTGCCTCTTTTTTTCACTTGCTTTGCACCCTGCAGCTTATTCAATAGTGCGGCTTATTTTTACCAGGAGTCACTAGGGGGTGCACTATCAAGCAAGCTTGAGATAGTTTGCACCAGGTAACAATAGCCAAAAATAAGAGCCCAAATGCAGTACGAGAACAAGAGCAAGACAAACAGGATAGCGAGACAATTTGCACAAAGGAAGTGTCCATGCACACACGCTCATCAAAAACTAACGGAGAAGTGCATATGATGGTGCTTGTTAAAGCTGGACTGCTCTGTGATGATGATTTAGAGGACTGCGCACTGACTTAAAAAGCCGTTCGGAGGCTGTTGGATTCCGACACTGACAAAGAAGAAGAGGAGTTCATTGGTTTTGAGAGCGACAGCAAAGGAGAGAGTGGCTAACGAAGCCACTCTGGGCCTGTTCGTTTCCGACACTGACCAACTTTGGTGGTTTTATTACGCGGGAAGAAGATGAAGACACAAGGATTAATGACTGAGTTTTCTGGTATAGCAGGCTGGTTATCTGTGTTTGTGTTATCAAAATAACCAGCCTGCTTGTTACGGCCCTAGCCGTTCTGTGTGTGTTTTCTCTCTCTCTCCTCTCTCTTGTCTCAATGTACCTGTGGGCGTGGCTCTACTGATCGGCGGCTCCACCTTCGTATGGGACCAGCTTGGCTTCCGCCGCCCCCCGTTCGCAGCTGCTCCTCGTCTCCTCGTTACAAGACTCTGGTAAATACGGGGCGGATCCGACTCAACAGGAGCGAATGACCTTGTGGACTGCTCGCTCTCGCCTCGACCACTCGCTAATTTGACTCTCGTGTTTTCTGTGTTTGTGTTTGAACTGTGGTCTCGTTCTTCGTAGTGTCGTGCGCATATATGACCTTTGTATACCTTAGTTCTGATAGCCGTGTTACAGCCTCATGTGGTTTTGTTTTGCATACCATAGTATTTGTTCATCAGTGAAAACTGCTCCTTTAGTTATTGTTAGTCTTTACCCCCCGTTTTGCAGCTCATTAAGGAGACCTTCTTTTGTTTGTTAAAAGCATTGGTCTTTTGTTTTCGTTTTAAATCTTAGGATAGGTGACCTTTTGTATAGTTTAGTTGTGTTATATCCGGACTGTGTCCGCGCTTTTTGTTGTATTTTTGTTGTGCGTAAGCTGCCTTTGCCTTCATTAAACGACCTTAACTCCAAACATCGGAATAATTTTATGTTGCCTCCCTTCCCTCACGAGCCGGGATGTAACACTGCTATACCAGATAACCAGGTGCAGTAACACCGATCGTGTTGGCACTTTTACGGAAAAGATGCTGGATATTTTGTTAAGCAGCCGTGTTACTGCACGTTTACTGTCATGTTACAGACGAGCACTTTTAAATCGTTATTGCCTTGTAAAGTGCTGTAAGCTTTGTTTTTTGTTATACTGCACCACTACGATTCTATGACTGCAGGACGCAGGCTGGGAGCACACTGTTGTGTTATTTGTGCACTGTTTGAACGCTGTTCTTCATGTGAAAAATGTGAAAGTTTGATGATCGAGATTTATTTTGTGCCTCAAATGTTAATAAATGTGACGCTTTGCGTTCCCAAACAGTCATCTCTGTCTATTCCGACAATGTCCTCCGTAGTGGCAGGAACCTTCGGCTTACAGTAGGATGCGGCTTATATATGGAACAATCTGTAGTTTTCCCCAAATTTAACTGGTGCGGCCCATAATCAGATGCGCCTTTTAACCTGCAAATTACGGTATACATTGGGTAGGGGCTGGGGAGATGTAGATATATAAATGATATGCACTGACTTTCCTGAGTGAGTTCCTATAGTGACCACTGCTCCGCTGGGATGGAAATCTGCACAGTGTCCATGTTCCTGAAGGACATATAGAGCTGTCAAGAACCTAAAGTCCATCTCATTTTGACAAAACCTCCCCACTCACACCCAACTTCCCTTCTTACCTCCAGCAGGCGGCTCCACTGCAGACTGTGGTCCACAGAGTTCCAGAGGCACACCAGCCTGTCCTGAGCACATGTCAGAAACATGGGCCTGGACGGGTGAGATGCCAAACCCCACAGCTCATCTGTGTGACCCTAAACACACCAGAAAACTTATAGAATACAGAGGCTCTGAACACAGTATATCCCAAAAATATAGAGAACCTGTAGATATTGTGATACATACAAAAACCTAGCAGGCATCATACTGAGGCCTTGAACATAAGCAATAAATTAAAAATTCAAAACGCAGGAAGGAAACTGTGCTGCCCACCTGCATACAGGACTACTTTATAGCAGCATAGGTTCCTGTGGACTTACTAACTCCCTAGGTAGGCAGTTAATTAAACATTCCCATCATCCTCTAACAGGTCTTGCTGTCCAAAACAGCATCTTTGATGATAATAATAAGATGTCATGTGGTCTCACCTGGACCAGGACCAGAAAGCCGTCATTAAAGGTTCCTCTCAAGATGAAGTTACGAGATGTCCCGACCAGAAACTCGTCCCCCTTCCCCTCAGATACAGCTCGAATGGTTCCATATTGATCTGGGACCTGAAAGTACAAGAAGAAAGTGGCTTAATGTCCTGTTAGGAATTTAGAATGTGCTGGAGTTTGGTATTAAAGGTTATGGAGACACTGAACAATAATAACTACAACCACAGAGCATGCAGTGAATATGTTTAACTATATTAATGTCTGTTCAAACAGTGATGGTAAGGAGAGCTGGGCTCTCAAGTAAAATAGTCTGAAAAACATGTGGTAAATATCCAAATTTGTTGTTTCAAAGTTGAATCGTGGTAACTGGACTTTCGCTCTGCATCCACTAAGCTTTGTTGATCTAACAGAATCACAAATAGGCAAAGCTCTGTGTATGCAGATTGAAATGTTTCTACCTGACTAGAAAGAAGTTCAGCTGCAATGACAACTTTACCTCGATGACAGAGAATATTCACATCCAAGTGTGATGTTAGTATGAGGCCATGTGGCCCTAGGGTTAGAGGTAGGTTACATTTAAGCCATTTTAAGGACAATGGTGGAAACAAGTCTTGGACGTTGTAGTTAAATACTGTAAAGAAAGGTGAATTCACAGCTCAGATTTTGTCATGGCTTCTATTCTTTCACCTTTTTTCTGTTCTGGGGAACAAACAAGGTCTAGAACTGCATTTCCCATTATGCTTTGGAGTGTGACTGACTGAGTTTGTGAGCTAAGACTTGACCTAGATTTTTCTATTCAAGTGTGTGCAGGTGTGCATTTTACCTCAATGTCCCGCTCAGCTCTCAGCTCGTGGTCCCACAGGATGATTTTCCGGTCTTTTCCTCCTCCAGTCAGCAGAGTGCCGCTTCTCATCTCACACATACAGAAAACGCTGCCCTCATGACCTTTGACCTGTCGACTGATCTGAAATGCTACACACATACACACAAGTAAGTCTGTATTATATTTTCTGGTTATTCTCGTTTGACCTTGTTATCATCACAGGGGACGAGTGGACCATGACTTTACTTTACTTTACTTTACTTTGCTTGGCAGAAGCCTTTAATCCAAAGCCACATACAAGGAGCTGGGTGTCTGGCTCAAGGACACATCTGGTAGGGGATGGACTAGGAGTCAGATGGAGTTTCAAACCTGTTGCATTCGAGTCTGACGCTTAACCCATTGACATACCAGGCTACATGAGATTGACTTTTCCTTTTTGTGTATTTTAAAGCATACAGTGCACAGGTAAGAGAAGACTAAAGAGGTGTCTGTTTTTTTCAGAAAAAGCTATGCAAAGGTAATTGTCTTTGTTTCCCTAACCCATGACATAGAACCACATTACAGAAGTTACAGAAGCTTTTACACTCTTATACTCTTTGGTGATTTTATCAACATTTATGATCAATGAAAAACATAAAATAAATAATAAACAAATAAAATTAATGTTTAAAAAAACATGTCTGATGACTAACTGACCACATTTATATGCACACTTTTACTGTTGATTGTGGTTCCTGACTCTGCCAGGAGGTGGCAGCAATTCACAAAAACAGTTTCTTCCTGTCTGAACAAATCTGATGTATCTCCTGAGTTTATTTGTTTTGTTTAACCCCCACCTATAAACTGAGAACAACTCAAACAAACTGAGATTGAGTGCGACAAACTGAGGACATCCTGAGTGATAAACTAATCCAACTCCAGTGCAGAACAAGTCCATTCAAGTATGAAGACAGGCAGGTAATATAAATTCTCGAACAGTATCTCATTTACACAGAAAAACGTTTAATTCTTGGCTCTGATCCTCATTAAACCAGTTTAACAACATGAGACTAAAACAATTACTGTTACTGGGCCAACACATACAGACACACCCACACTGTTTTTCTTCTCTGGGGTGTTTGGTCAGAGTGTAAAATGGAACCAGGATGTTTTTTCATTCATTGAAAAGGTAACAAGTGTCTATCTGCAGGTTTCTGTTGCTCTTACAAAAAATGTTAGTAATGTGTTTTCATGTTGCAGCAGGTAGGGATAGTTTTGTAGAACCATTTGAAATTATGTTTCTAATTATGTATTTAAATTTTTTATATTATCATATAGTTAAATTATATTATACTTTAATTGAGGCAAATAAGAAATTTCATGTTTGTACGAACTCAAAATATACAGAACCCGAATGGTAATTGCTTGTGTCGTCTTTACCTCACCTACTTTACCTAAATCTTACCTATCAGGTAGATCCCAAGTTCATGTTAATAATAAAGTCTTCAACGCAGACAAAACTTAGTTGTGTTAGAATGGAGTGGCACAGGGCTCTGTGCTTGAACCTGTTCATTCCTCTTTACATGGACACCCTTAGGCAGTATTATGATAAAACAAAAAATTTCAATAGTTATAACTAGCTGTCATGCAGATGACAGCTAGTTATATTGATCTGTGAAGACAGATAAAGCTAATTTATTTAAACTTCATTCATGTTTAAAAAAAAAAAAAAAAAAAATCGTTGCGGGGAGGACCCTGACCGTTGTCTGCGCGTATGCGCCGAACAGCAGTTCGGAGTACCCAGCCTTCTTGGGGTCCCTGGAGGACGCACTGCGAGGCGCTGCCCCTGGGGAATCCATTGTCCTGCTGGGGGACTTCAACGCTCACGTCGGCAATGACAGTGAAACCTGGAGAGGCGTGATTGGGAGGAACGGCCT
>JAUMTR010000007.1:19125071-19138327 GCA_032270685.1 Microctenopoma stevenorrisi | reverse complement strand
TGATTTAAGACACGGGTCGAAACCGACCCGTTAACATCAGAGATAGTAACAGAAAGTTAACACAAGACGAGGGTTAATACATGTTAGTGTACAGATGTTTTTAACTTACAAACTTTAGCAGACAGATATTTTCTCTCAAAGCTCCTACACAGCCAGCAAACCCCAAGATGAAAGTGACTCCACCAACCACCAGGACCAACCACACTGGGTCAAATCCACGCAGCCTGGTCACTTGAGTCAGGTCTAACAGGATTCCCTGGGAAAAACGAAAAACACACCTGTAAACCAGCACAGTGTCACACTGTGGGCAGTAAAACATTAGACTTTTATTCTTTCTGTGTTGATTCACCTTCTCACTCCAGGCCCAGAAACCAGCTGCAATGAAGGCAACACCAGCCAGCTACAACACAAACACACCATAGATTAGACTGACCTATGAGAGACCAGTGATAAGACAAATCCAATAAAAAACAAGTGAACTATATTTAGTAAAGTAAGTATAAAGTAGTAAAGCTAGAACCACCTTATTCCTCATTGACAAAGACAAATAAGAACAATCCCAGGTTTCTTTTCAGCACTATAGCCAGGCTGACAAAGATTTATAGCTCTGTTGAACATACGACTCTATCACGGATAGACTTGAAGGTAGTGCTGCAACGCTTAGTTGACGCAATCAACGACTACAAACAAGTGTCACAGTTTTTATATTGTTGACGGGTTAGAAGAAGGCACATTGGTTTTTGTTACTGCAATGCACTACATGAACATGTAGGGGCAGTATTGTTTGCCTTTTTTACTTTAGTTTGCTTGGCAGCAATTGTATCCAAAGCGACTTACAAGGAGCTAGCGCTGTGTGTCTGGCTCAGGGACACACCTGGTAGGGGATGGATTAGGAGTCAGACGCGATTCAAACCTACGACCTCCTACACCAGTCTGACGCTTAACCCATTGAGCTACCAGGCCGCACGACTGACTGTACACATTCTCACTAACAAAGACCATCTGAGTACAAGTATGTAGAGAAAAGTACAATGTAATGGTGACTCAGATAGAGGAGGAGAAGCTTCCTTTCAAGGCAACACAATCGCAAAGCATTTTCATTTTAGTTTAATCAACACCAACATCCTGGAGCTTTGAGGCCGTCATCTCTTGTGAGGTAAGTTTTACCGAGAAGTTGATGTCACATGAATATCAGAACAGGATGTGCAACCAACAATCACAATTATGATTATTCGAGATGAACTGCGCCCCACCTGCAAAAATATGAGCGCAGACAGCCATAGCAGGAGTGGCTGGAAGGCTGTTATGAAGTCAGAGTATGTGTATAGTTTACATACAACTTAAGTATTTCATATGATGTGGGGTAAAACTGTGATATAACACTGTTATGTCAGTTTGCTGATTAAATTAGAAATGCAAACACTGATCAGACATTTCGATATTTGATCAGTCACATATTTAGACTTTCAGACAATAACATCGGTGCAGTTCTTATTTTAGTAATCTGACTTCAGTAACAGTCTAATTTAAGAAAAAATTGGCTTTTCTTATAAAGGACAGCATTTATTCTGTAAAATTATCTTTACAGTGAAAACTCAGACTTATGAATCAAAATCAAGAAATCAAATCAAACTTCTGTAGGCGTGATATCAGAGCAAGTTGGCATTAAGTCAGACAAAAAACTAACCAGCATGCACTGCACGCTGATCACCGATGATTGAATCTGCACAAAACTTGCTCATCTCGACCAAGCCAACAGTCAGGCATGAAACAATAGTGTTTAATCAAAATCAAAAAGGTTAGTCGACTACCAAAAAATCATTAGTTGTAGACATCATCTGATCCATCTACATGTGTATTTGACCACATCCCGACTAGACTTCTCAAAGATGTTTTACCTTTGATCAGCAAGGACCTCCTCTTAGCTTCAGACCAGGGCTTCTCTGTACTGTTTTTGTTAGATCTTGGTGCAGCTTTCGAAAATATACATCATGACATGTTATTAATAGACTGGAATTTGTCACTGGAATTAAAGGAATTAAACTAAGGTAGTTTAAATCTTTGTTTATGGTAAATCCTCCATGCTCACAAAAGTAGGTTATGGAGTTCCACAGGGCTCTGTGCTTGGACAGATTTTCACTCAGAGACGTCTCCATAATCTATTATGATATGGAAACAATGCATTCCTTAATTTCCAATTTAACACCCAGTGAAATGTTTCTATGGAGCTATAAAAACAAATCAATTAGTTAATCTTCTCAATTTTGTTTAAGTTATGAGTTTTGATTAAAAAAAAAACCCAAAAAACAGGTATACCGTCACTCTCTAGTAACCAGAGTTATCTTTGCTCTACCCTTGGCCTGGTAGCGGTAGCTCAATGGGAAGCAGAAGGTGGCGGGATCGAATCCCTGCCCAGACACCAAGCTCTTCCCCCATACCAGGTGTGTCCTTGAGCAAGACAACTCTAGCTCACTGTAAGTGTTTTTGGTGAAAAGCGTCTCTCAAGCACCGTAAAGTACTTGTGGTTTCTAAATGTGGACTATCAAGCTCCTCTACGGTGAAACCACCTTCCAATCCAGGTTCAAGAGGCAGAAACCCTCTCGTTTTTTTACTTTCTTTGTTTCCACTCACCCAAAGATTTTCCCTATTTCCCTCTCTATACGCGATCAGGCGCTCTGGGTTGGTGGTGGGTTTTGTTTTGGTCGGTTTTACAGAATCCGCGGCAAGATCCGAACCAGACTTTTCTTTCTCTACAAATTTGTACCTGTACCTTTGAGGTTAGTGGAATTACCTTTTGTGTCTTGTTTTTGGGTCACCTTTGTGTTATTTTTGGGTGGGTTGACCAGTGACAGGACCAATAATATATTTTGTCAGACTTGCTCTGACTGGCACCACTTTTTTTTTCTTATCAATCCTGCTACAAATGTTAGCTGCAAAAATCTTATACAGTACCAGGAATGTATTAAACTAAAATCAGCATCCTGCACAACCTCAGGTAAAACTGAAAAAGCTCCACATTTTGCAGTCAGACATCACTTGACACGTACACAGTTGAATACAGTGGAACTGTCATAACTTTGAAAAATACCATGATATAGAATTTTGGTCATACCACCCAGCTCTACTTCCACCTCAACAAAACAATGACAAAAAAGCCTAACATCAAACTCCCTAAAATCTAAAGCTGATGGGCAGTATGAGCTCCTCTCCCATCAGGTGTGTTTCTTTACATTGGTAAGTTCCAGCTGTGAATATCTAGAATATTTAAATTCTCACATTACTCTGGCTGCAAAACTATATTATTAACTATATATATAATTCAATTTCACAAAAAATTTGTAGAAAAAATGGGAGAGTCAGGCTGCTGCACAAATTCTTCTTCAACACATCCAAAGATTCTTAAAGGGGTTCAGGTCTGTACTCTGTGGCGTGTGAAAATTATGCCTCATGTTCCCTGAACAGCAGTGCATGTTTATTGTTTGTTATTGTTGGTGTGCCCACAAGTCATGCTGTATTATGGAAGGTCATGTAAAGTTGTAGATGTAGGTAAGTGGATTCTAAAAACAGAATAATCCTCTCTCTCTCTCAATGACATCATTATATGTTGTTAACATTGCAACTCCTCTCTCCCCTAGTTGTGCTTCTCTCTCTCTCTCTCTCTCTCTCCTCTCCACTGTTGCTCATGTGGGACTGTTGGGTTTTCAAAATTGTTCTGTATATATTTATATAATCTGTAAGGTCTTAAACCTCACATTGTAAAGTGCCTTGAGATTACTTATGTTGTGAATTGGCACTAAATAAATAAAGTTGAATTGAATTTAAATCTGGCTACAGAGTTCTCTTAAAACATGAGTTTGATTACCTACATATTCAAAATACTTTCCATTAGTGTCCAGTTCATTAAAACTAACTGGAGGAAACTTTATCATTTACTAAGACCACCAAACAAAAACTCAGCATAAGAATTCATCAGAAAGAAACAGACTGGACAATTCAGCCACAAGATCCTAACCGAACAAACTGTCACCTAACGGAGAAGGAATATATAGGGAAAATTTGGTTTTAGTCAGTCACATCAAGGTTGATGCAGTTATTTCAAACAAGGCATTTGAAACTGGGTTTTACTGCCTTTAATATATTCAAACTACTTTTTCCAATACTTATGCTTACAATAGAAAACGGATTGCTGACATTTCAACAACTGCGGGAGGAAAAAAAATACTTACTTCCTGTCAACCGCACAGGAAGTTACGGGGCTTCTCTGAGTCTGGTTCTTGTCAGAAGAAAACTCTCAGACAACAACTGACAAGATTTCAGCCTGAGAAGTGATTCAATTCAAAGTTTACATCAAGCCGAGCTCAGCTCAATAATTTTTTCTGTGGTTGTCATTGTCCTATTGATTTTGAAACTTTGGGATCTAGAGTTTGACCCAGGATTCTCATTCTCATCCTCAACACAGGACTGTTAAATAATTTCTTATCTTCGTAAAAAAATTTCACTTAAGTGAAAAATAATGATGTTGTGGACCTGGACTCTATCTAGACTTTTTCCCTAAATCATTCTTGATTTACTCTGGTCTGGTCTCATAATTTAATCGAGGACAGGTAGGAGCCTATAAGAGTTTGTCAGCATTGTATTAACACTGGGGCTTTGTCACCAATAATGATCCTGTTTTTGATCACATCACTGAAACATTTACTGTAAATAAAAAAACAAAAACTTGATAAACAGGTGACTCACCCAAAAGATAATGTTGTAGCTGAACATCAAGTATTTGTAGCAACAGCTGACCTCAGGGTTGTCATAGCGATAGTAATACATCTGTAATAAACACAGCAGATTACAATTGTACACTGATTTATTTATTTTATTATTTATTACACAAACTGATTTATATTTTACAATAATGAACACAGGATTGTTTTATATCATCAATCACAATGAAGGTATTGATTATCTACACATAAATACATTATCTACATTTACTCATAAACAGGATCCGTGATCAGAGATGTATAAAGTACACAAACTCAATAGTCAAGTAAAGTATTTGCTCCACTGCAAGTAGAAGTACCCTTTATTTTTTCTACTAAAGTAAAGGTAGTAAAGTACATGCGCAAAATTATTATAGTAAAAGTACTCCACTAACAAATCGGGATCTGAAAATCTGAATAAGTGTATTTTAACAATATAGAATTTGATGTGATGAAAATAAATGTAGAAGTTTTGTCAAGAGTTTTTCAACAAATTCTCAAAGGTGAAAATAATGGTGTAGATGATCAGAAACATAAGTTGGTGAAGGTGGAGCTGATTTTAATGCCTTATATAGTGACAGGAAGTTAGTTCACATATAATACATCAGTCTTTTACTAAGATATATTGATTTAAATAAATTCTAATCCTACAAAAAGTAACGAATTATGATAAAATAAATGTATTGGAGTAAAAGTAACATTATATGAAACTACTTCAGAAAAATACAAGTAGCTCTAAACTGTACTGGAGAACAGTAATTGAGTAAATGTACTTAGTTACTTACCACCTCTGTCAGTGATTATTGATTATTATTAACAGAGCAGATGCTTACTTTATGAACTAGAACTGGTTAAATTTAGACCAAATGTCTCCAACATTAATGTCAGTAGACTGTATTGTTCTTGTTAAACTGACTCTAGAAATATTATAATAATAATAGTTATTATTACTACATGTTTTATATCTTCTTATTTGTCCCACACACATATAACTGGTTTGTTTATTCTGGTCATATTTTAGTTGTACACATATTTAGTAATTTCTCAATTAAACGGTTTTCTCAACTGAACTGTCAATAAAAAAACAGACTAAACGTAAATTACAGCTTCTACAATAAGAAATCATAACAACGTAAAGTAGGCTTAGTTTGCAGCTTTATTTAACTGGACTAAAGACAATAATAAATAACTACTTAAAGGGCACATTAATAAAAATGCTGCATCACGATAATGATTAATGTTCGTGTTTATGGACCAGTTTAGTTTAGATTTCCGCCAGCTTAGACTAAGTAAAGCGCACAAGAAGCTCCGTTATCTAGACACCCGTCTCCTTGATAGACCTGATAAAGTATTCAGTCAGTCCGAACGGTACTGACTCCGACCGGTACTGAAGGCTAATGGTTGTTATTAACCGGTAATTACTTTGACAGTTTGAAGAGTTTCGGGTTGTTCGGAGCTAAATGGAAACAGCCTATGGTAATACTAACGAGGTGAATTATAAAGTAAATAAATAAATACAAAGTAAAACCTGAAACTGTGATTCAATGTGACACCGAAAAACTCACCTCAGATCCGTTTGTTTTCTCGGTTTCTATCGAACTTTAATGAAACAAACACAAAACCACCCAACAAACAGCCGTTCCTGTATTTACGCGACTATACAAACTTCCGCCTGCTCTTCTTCTTCTGCGGTGTTCAGAGACGTTACTGCCATACAGCGGAGAAAATGTCGTTACACACTCAGCTTTCATTTTAAGTAGTTAACACAACGTATTTTCATAAGAAATGTCATGAAAATGATGTTACCGAGCAGAGCAACTGATGTTAGACCACTCTGTTCACTTATTTCTAAATGTCTGTTGGTCCACTTCATGTTTATCCCAAAAATTGTTATTGGACATGTTTTAGTTCTTGAATGCGTTTCACCTTCCACCCAGAAGCCCCTCTGGTTCTGACTGGTTGACACAGCAGGTTAGTAAATAATTTCTTAATAGTAAAAAAAAATAGAAATGTAATATAAATACTAAAGTAACAGGAGGAGGTTTCTTCCGTTAAAGGGAGTTTTTCCTCCTCATTGTCTCCTGGTGCTACTCAGTGGGACTGCTGGGTTTTTTGAAATATTTTCTTTACGTATACACTTATATTTTAGCACGGTCCTAAACCTGCTTTGTAAAGGGCCCTGAAATGACATTTGTTATGATTCCGCGCAATATAAATAAAGATGAATTGAACTAAATTACAGTACTTCTGACATTACTTAAGTGTAGTACCTTGGATATGTGGTTGCTGGTCCTGCCAACGTGCCGGTGCTTCGTCTGCTGCTCCTTGTTGTTGTTGTGATCTATGTTACCTGCTGTTCTTTTCTCTCTCCTCTGTCCACTAACCCCAACCGGTCAAGGCAGATGGTCGCCCACCCTGAGCCTGGTTCTGCTGGAGGTTTCTTCTTCTTAAAGGGAGTTTTTCCTCTCCACTGTCGCCTCAGCGCTTGTTCAAGTGAGACTGTTGGGTTTTTTGTATATATTTATATAATGTGTGAGGTCTTAAACCTTACACTGTAAAGTGCCTTGAGATGACTTATGTTGTGAACTGGCAATATATAGATAAAGCTAAATTGAATTAAACACACTGTCTGTTCAGTCCCAACTAAATGTTCAGCTTTAACAACAGGAGCAGATATTATTTTATTTTCTACTGTTCATACACAAAGTTATTTTCTATTATTAGAGCTGGTCAGTACATGATGCCGTCCTGATCCAATATGGAGGCTCGACAGACTCATTTCAGGAGCTGTGAGTGACAGGGTATAAAGTGTTTTAGTAAGAGCCTGAAACTTTATTGTGAAAGCCATCATTTTGAACATTTGAAAGCAATGAAAATCTCAGAGCTGAACAGCTTGTTATTCTTGACAGTTACAACCCCTAAAAGAATTAAGTTTTTTTTTACATATATACATAACAAAGTATTTTTACTAATATCACATCACAAATCAAATCTGAAGAACATAATAAAGTTTAACCTACAGATACAGAAAATACTACTATAGAGCCGCAGCCCCGCTTTTTTACAACCCTCCGGCTGTTAACCAAGAGCAGGAGCTGTTGATTACCTGGATCAGGTGTGTTCAGCCAGTCAGAAGCTGTAAGTGCAGGGATGGTTGGAAAACCAGCAGGGCTGCGGCTCCCTAGGACCGAACTTGCCTACCCCTGGACTAGGGTTACAATGTAACCCTGTTTCTCTGAGTAAAGAGACTGTCTCTCCACCCTGTTACATGTTTCATATGTACAGAGATAATGACCTCATGTCAGGGTGCTTGGAATTTCTTAAAGACACATCTGTTACGTAGTGTTATGGCTGCAGTTGGTGGACTCAGAGAGAATCGGAGACGTGGATGTGGAGGTAACAAGCTTATTGAAAGGGGAGGAGATTTGGTGGAGGGGCGAGTGTGGAGACAGCAGGGCAGGAGAATCTGGGAGACCAGGGAGGCGTCGCAGTCTAGAAACACAGAACAGTTAAACGGTATACAGTGAAGATTGGCAACTGGTGTAGTGATTTATACTCACAAGGAGAGAAAGCACATGAGCGGCAGAGAATGAGCCCGCTAGGACAAACGGCGTCTGCTGCCACTGTAGAGGGGACAGAGGCCGGAGAGTGGGTATCAAAACACAGTAACAGGGATCAAGCAAAGGTAGGTCGATAAATAGGCCAGAGTCACAGGAGAAAAGCACAAGATCCAAAACACAGTCCAAGTAGGCGGCCTGGTAGCTCAATGGGTTAAGCGTCAGACTGGGATGCAGAAGGTTCTGGGTTCAAACCCCATCTGACTCCAAATCCATCATCCGCCAGGTGTGTCCCTGAGCCAAACATCCAGCGCTAGCTCCTTGTAAGTCGCTTTGGATAAAAGCGTCTGCCAAGCAAAGTAAAGTAAAGTTCAGATCCAGTATCCAAATATCCAAATCAGTTTACTCATAGTACTCTGTGTGGCAGGGTCAGGTCCAATCCGGGTCATACACAAGGTCAGGTTTGAGGAATGCTGGAAAATTGCTTTCTGCAGGTAGACAAGCAGACCGGCAGCAAGCCGGACAAACAAAGCTGCTTAAAGGGAAGGGGACACAGGCTGATTAGGAGTGCCAGAGTGAGGAGAAAAATTGAAGAATTGGCATGAAGTGACCTTATACGGCTCACAGCAGAGGCTGGGACAGCAACTATGACACATAGTCCATATGTATGTGGAACTCTTTAAACCACCCTGTGAGGTGATGGGAAACCAATCAAGAGCAACCACTCAGGAAAACCAAGGTTGTCTGCCAGACCCACATTGCATAGGAGTCAATAACAGGCCACACAGGAAGGCACACAAAGGGCCCTAAAGAAACAGGGGCTCCAGAAAGCTAATGGTTAGCCAACACACATTGCAGCAACCATGTAGCGGGATGCTAGGGCGAACACGCAGTGTAGTGGGGGCCACAGAGCTCACCCAAAACAGTGCAGAAGAGCAGCGGCTTAGTGATCATACTGATACTGTGAACTTCATTGCTGTCATGACACGGAGAAGATCTACATGTGTAACTCCGTTTGCTGTCTGTAATAATAATGTATTCTTTACAGACAGATGCATCTTTGAACAACAACTCTTCAACTAATTCTTCTCAAGCTAATGCTTCTCCGCTCAGCATAAAAACACTGTTGGATTCCAATTTGTCAGTTATCCCCCATTCTATATCTTCGGCGTCAGCATCCTTCAGTTGCCGGGAGCAAAAAAACTGCAATCTTCTAGAGATATCAAGAACGTTGTTCTGTTATGTGTCTGGAATGAGGTGTCGGGATATTATGAAATTACTTTGCTTTCATGATTATCTTTTTTCAAGCTATATACCACAAAGAGGAGGCAGGACCAGAAATTCCGGTGTGTCTTGAAGAAGATTCCAAGCGCCCCAACACGAGAGGTCATTATCACGTACGTAGGCCATATGTAACAGGGTGCAGATACAGTCTTGAACGATAGAGAACTGCTGTTACTATGGAGACTATGACCTGATGTTCTCCATCACCATGGAGATGGTGAAACTGGATTCTAGGTCAGACATGTACATGTACCAAGATATTGTGAATTTAAAAAATATTCTATTTTTCTTTAAAACAAATATAGAGTTTGAGCCTAAGATGCGTCCAAACATCAGTAAAAACTGTAGAGTCACGGTTTTAGATAAACACAGTCAAATATTAAGCAGCAGAATTTTTTTCTGGAAGTTTTTCAAAACAGTTAAAGACTGAAACTTGTACTCCCTGTGGTCTGGGTTTAGTCTGTAGTTTGATGTGGTCTTGCAAGTGGTCTGTAGAGTAGGGGGTTCACCGTAGGTCTGGAACAGGTGCTCCTGATCAGAAACACCTGTATCTGCATCCATACGTACCTGGACAGAAACACATTTCAGCTGTTCCCGATAAACTGCTGATGAGCGTGTGATCTGTTATCGTGACAACTCGCCTTGAGCATCTGCTCCCTATCTCCATAGCAACAGAGCCAAAAATAGTACACACTTTAATATTTGGATGATTTGCTGTTGTACTATCGAGATCTGAGTAGGTGTACGTTGAAGTGTTAATGTGTCTGTGATGAGCTGTCCTAAACAGAATCTGAACCTGTTCACACACAGAGATCGGATCAGTACCATCAGACACCACTGCTCTGTCTCACTGACACCAGACTCCTTTCGAATTATCCTGCATTTAAAAGTTGAGCTTGACACAAATGTGCAGCAGCTCTGAGCTCAGCCTGAGGAATCTGTGAGCGACATTAACTGAGAAAGAAGAGTCAGAGTTTCAGAGGAAGTGAATCAGACAGGAATCGTTCATCACCTCCTGCTGTCTGTAGAAAATAAATCTGTTTTATTCACATTCATCACACTCAGATTTGTCACTCACAGGAACTTTCTGTTGTCTGCAGATCTATTAGATCTTTGAATATGTGATTTACACTTTGTTTACAGGGACAGTTCAACATTCACACAGACAAATGTCTCAAGATTCAGGATTCAAGATTCTTTATTTGTCACATGCTTAGTTATACTGGTACAACACGCAGTGAAATGCACTCACTCTGTACTTTATTCTACTTTAAATAAATGAAGTAGTTATTTAGACTATTTTCCACAATCCTAACACATCCCTGGAGAGGAGCTTACTATATTAACAAGAGAATACAAAGACTATTTTCAAGTAATTACAGCAGTATAATTTGATCTAACAAGCTCTGAACTGAGAAATTAGTCAGTCAGTAGATGTTGAACTGTTTCCTTAAATCAGATTACCCTCCTCACACCTGTCCGACAGCACAGTTTCTGTTTCTCCCTCTGATCACTAACACATTCAGGGTCCGTATTTCTAGCCCATTGTGACTATGGATTCTCTTTGGTACAGAGACTGAGGATGAAGCAGGAATGTTTGACTCATCATGTCATCTGTCTGCACCCCCCCCCCCCCACACACACACACACACACACACACACACACACACACATACACACATACTACGTATAGTCACTCACACACAATCAGATTCTTGTTAAACAAAATAAATTTATTCTTAATTCGCCACACTAAATAGCTCTGTACAAGGTGTCTTTATGTGCAGACATTTGATCCCTGAACAACTTGTTGAGTGCAGCAGCTCTGAAGTTTCACTTGTCAGACCTGTCGTCAGGCTGGGCAGCAATGTACAGAGCCACAAGACAGTAGAACATCCCCCCCACTGTCAGACCCGTCGTGGTCCTGTACACCATATTGTCAATCACTTCTCTCTTCAGATGAACTCCGCCTGACTTCTGAGGGAGGGAGGGAAAAACAGGTCACCTATGAGGGTCAGAACTTAGCCCTTTTAACATTACCAAACATTAAACTATAGATAACAATAGCAACAAGCTCAAGCACTTGAATCCCCTCTTATCTCCAAAAAGTCACTTAAAACGCCTCTGGAAACCAGATCAGACATAGCTCTGATAGGCCTGCCTATAAAAGCTTATAAATCATAAAACAGCTAGAACTACTTCACATGTGTACCATTACTAAATCTTAAAAATCAACAAACTTCTCAAATTAAAACAAAATGGGAAGGGGAATCCAGAATGAACATATCTGAAGAGGAATAGAAAGTTATATGGAGATATCAGTGGAAATGTACGAGTTTAAAGCAGTGAAAGGAATATGGACTAAAGGCTCTGATAAAGATTCTTTATCACACCTTTCCCGAAATCTCACTATGATGGGGCCCTCCTGTATGTTGGAGAATATGTGGAAATGAAAATGCGAATTATTTTCATGTTTTCTCGGATTGCCCAGTTTTTAAATGGATACTGGTGACAAATACACAAGGCTCTACAGGAGATCTTTAAATGTGCACTACCCCTGGAATGTACAACTGTGCTCCTTGAATATATCCCTCAGGGATGGATGAAAAGAGATACATACCTACTGAGTATATTGCTGGTGGCAGCCAAAAAAAAACTCTCACCAAGAAATGGCTAACACAAGTGTGCCCAGCCTTAGAAACATGGATGAAAACTGTGATGGGCATATATAACATGGAAAAGATAACAGCCTTGGGTAATCATAACCTGGAACAGTTCAGTTCACATGGGAAAAATTCCTTGCAGACCTGATTTCATTTTTTCAAGTCAATGACAATCTCGATAGAACAGATTACTCCCTAATTAGTTTTTTTGTTTAGTTTTTCTCATGTTTGTAGGTTCTGTTTGACTTTTGGCAAACTTAATTGTTATTTATCATATCAATGATGCTGCCTGGCATGGGATGTATAAGGTGTAACCTACTCAGATTATCTGACGCATGTGTACAAAGGAAATGTATCTTGTACAACTTATGTTCACCTTTATTAAAAAATCAAATAAATTTTTTTCTAAATCAAACACCTCTGGAGCACCGTCAATTAACATTTTATGGACCACTGGCAGTCCAGGTTTGGTGAAGACTGAATTTAGGTTCACGTTTCTAACTCTGGATCAACATGGAAGCTCAGTCTACTGGAAAATCTACAGAAAAATAATGGTTTACATAGGACAACTAGTCTGCATAAAGACCCAGCATGAAATCTTTCCATCTTTAAGCAAACACAGAAGCCAGACTAATTGTGGTTGCACTCAGAAGTTCTTGGACCAATTGTTTTGGTGATTTTACAAGGCAATGTTATAAAGAAGCTCTATAAACCCGAAGCACGATTATTTCTAAAATTAGAAGCATCCTGCCTCAAAGAGATGCTAAAAAATAACCCATGCATTTCCCACTTTTAGACCTGGCTACTGCAATTCACTGTTGGGATTCACTGGAGGATGCACCAATAACTCACTCAAAAGTCTCTAGTTAATCCAAAATACTGCAGCCAGAGTTCTGACTGGAATCAACAAGAGAGATCATTTTACTCCTACATTAGCTTCTCTCCATTGGCTCCCTGTTAAATCTAGAATAGAGTTTAAAATCCTTCTCCTCACATAT
>JAUMTR010000007.1:19111897-19124971 GCA_032270685.1 Microctenopoma stevenorrisi | reverse complement strand
GAGCCAGACACCCAGCGCTAGCTCCTTGTAAGTCGCTTTGGATAAAAGCGTCTGCCAAGAAAAGTAAAGTAAAGTAACTTAATGGGGGCGGGAGGACCTGCCATAGGTGGCGCTATTACATGTACTCACACCAGTCCTCTGACTTTGTTTCACTTATCAAACTTATTTAAGTCAGGTGTGAGGTGAAACCAACCTGGTGGATACATTTGTGGTCACTAGCCAACTTCCCTCAGATCAAAAAAGTTGTGTCTCTAAGGAAATGTAAAGAAAGAAGTCATTGATCAGATGGCCCATTGTCAATTGTGCTAATTTCTATAATTATGCAAAGGTACTGCAAACATGCAGTCCAGATTAAAGAGGAAACTTGGAGTCTTAAAATATATCTATCACTGAAAAGATGAACAGAAGCAACTTTCTAGAATTTCATACAGATCAGAATTTTTTAGATAAATACATGTTCCTGCTGCAGCTGTGACTATTTACATATCATGTGTCACATGTTTACACCAAGCACCTGAACACGTTGAACATTAAGCAACAATGAAACAACATTCTGATGGAAAATACCAAGAAGATGGAGATGCCAAGACACAGGTGGGTTACCTTGAAGAGTCTCTGCAGGTTGGAGGCTCGGTAGTCCACCTGACTTCCTGTTTTGGAAGCATGTTTGGTTGCAGATGCAAAGACAAAGGGAGGACAAACAGCCGGGACACGTGGACACAGACCCTGAGAACACAGAAAAACTGTTAAAATGAAAAACATTTCACAGACAATTGTAACAAATAAAAAGTCTTTCATTTTACACAAGTAAAAGAACTGAAATATCAGCACAAAGTGAACTTAAGATACCAAAGTACTCTTCATCATCACAGGAATATTTCACACCAAGAGGGAACGAAAGTTCTTCACAAAGTCTACAGTCAAAAAAGAAGAGAAAAAGAAAAAACTGAGTCACAGCAGGAAACAAAAAGAAAAATACAGAACGCTGAAAATTGTACCTGTGAAAATTTGCAGGTTACAGATCCTAGACCAGGATTTAGTTTGAAAACTGTCAAACGCTTCTCTTACTTTATAAGGACTTACCCAGAACCCAAAGACAAATCCTGTCAACAGTCCAGTTCTGCACACTTTGTGTAGCATAAATACATTTTCTTCTCTGATAGGTTTCTTTCTACTTAAAACCCTTGAAAAGTCCTGGAAAGAGGTCTGGTCTGTCTCCCTCATTGTAAATTCCAGGATCTAGGAGTATTAACTACATGCAAATTAACTTGGCATAAGGGTTCCACCAACCATTAACATCAGTAAATAACTTACAGTATAAAGAAAGGAGATATTGGGTATAGTGTTATTTTTCTATGTCATTTCTTTGCTGTGGTTTGCTGGGGCAGCAGCTTGAAGGTAGCTGACACCAACAGCTCCCGCTGAGAAACTTGGCCAAGATTAACCCAGTCCTCTCCTTGAGGAATCTGCAATCTGTCACCACAGCTCTTATATTCTCCAGGCTCGATTACTGTAATTCCCTGTACTTTCGTGTCTCCCAGGCTGCTCTGACAAGACTGCAGCTCGTGCGAAATGCGGCAGCCATACTAACATCAGGAACTAAGAAAAGAGATAGCATTACCTCTGTCCTAATGATGCTGCACTGGCTCCCAGTAAAACACAGTTGAGTACAAGCTTCTTTTACTTATTTTTAAATTTCTTAATGGCTTAGCACCAACCTACATTTTAGAACTTTTAGGCCCCTATACCACTTCTAGAAACCTCAGGTCAAACACTAAACTGCTTTTAACAGTTCCCCCAACAAATCTAGTCAGAAATGGCGACTGAGTTTTTGCTGTAGCAGCGCCCAAACTCTGGAACAATCTCCCTTTTTTAGTCAAGAGCTCGGGTTCCCTAGATATTTTTAAGGTAAAACTAAAAACGTACCTATTTTCAATTGCGTTTGGGTTAACATTTTATTATTTTATTGTTTATTATTATTTTTATTACTTTATTTTATTTTAACTTTTACTTATTGAAATTTTATTTGATTTGGATTTTTTTTAAACCTTTAACTTGATGATGTTGTGGAATTCTATGTACTATGTTTTATCCTTTGTTAAATTGTTCAGCTCTTTGGTCGACCTCGGTTGTTTTAAATGTGCTATATAAATACATTTGATTTGATTTGATTTGGGCAAATTAATCAGGAGGGCTGGATCTGTTCTTGGTGTGGAGCTGGACCCTCGACTTGCTGTACCTGAGAAGAGGACGATGACAAAACACCTCTTAATACTGGACAATCTTCTCAATACTGGACAATCCCTCCCACCCCCCACACAGTGTCCTGAGGACAGAGGAGCACGTCCAGCCAGAGACTGATCAATGTCAAGCGCTCCAAAGGAGATAATTTCTGCCTGTGGCTATCAAACTGTACAACTCATCTCCTTTATGTAAAGGGGAGGGGGAAGGACTATGGTCATAAATAAAGTCAGCAAGTTATTGGACAATGTCCAATGACAATGTCAGACAATAAATTTTAGATTTAGTGAACAAACCCTAAGTTAGGAGACATTTTATATACTAATGCAAAAGATTTTTACTTTGGATACTTACTTGCTGTGTTCTGCTACATCTGGTTTCAAAATTAGTCTCTTGTTGTTGAGTAAAACCTTAAACGTTTGTTTAGGTCTAAAGTTTAAATATTGAGTTTGAAGATGAACCTGCAGCTGTTTGTTCAGAATCAACGAAAAATAACGTCACAAACACACACAAACAAAACCAACAAGGAGTTGGAGTTAATATTAATATTCATATTAATTGCAGTTGTTGCTGCCAAGGGTGTAAAAAACTGTTTTTGGCAATTACTCAGCTTATTTTTGTGTAAATAAAAAATGTTAAATAAATAATTTAAGCAACAAATGAAAGTCTTAAGAATCTGTCCATCAACCGTGCTTTGTTTGTATTCTTACATGTTTCTGGAAACACACTATCAGCTCCTTCTTTTAGTTTATAGACATAAAAACCGTTAAATGTTTGCTCTGTGACCAGACACTGAGCTATTTTCTGATTTCTGCAAAAACTAGTTTTGAGTCCTCGGTAATCATCAAAAGCCTTCTACATTAACTACTGACATTAGCTGCTCGCGGTGCTGCGGTCTCACCTGTGGGTTGTAGGCGGCGGAAGAAGCACCAGTGAGGCGCTGCGTGAGTCCGTTCAGTCGGTAGTACATGGTGCGCTGCAGCGAGGCAGGTGAACTCACCTGGACGCTGCGAGAGTTCAGCTCAGTCTGAGGACAAAACTGCGCGCACCTGACGATCGTTCTGTGGCGACACTGCGGTGCGTGATCACGTCAGAGCCGCACCGACGGACGTAGACGGTGAGTTCCCGTGACTTGCCTCAGGGTTCAGTAAAAGTAGATCAAATCCTCCGCTCCAGTCCCAGCGGAAAGCCAGATATATAAATCATTACAAATAATTATTCAAAGCACAAAAATAAAGTGTCCTTATTCGCTCATCCAGATAACCATGTCACAGAAACTAGATTATATCCAAATTATTAGGTTTTCAGGGTCTTTAGTAAGAAAAGGCTGGAAGGAAGGAGAGAAGGAACAATTTTAAGGTAAATGGTGAGTCCAGATAGTTAGCAATTTAAATTCAGACCCACTAGCAGCTAATCACTTCCTGTACCTGCTGTTACCTTGGAAACCATGAGCAGAGACCAGAAATGGTCCAGTTTCCAAATATGCAGAGTCTTTCCTGAATCAGACGTAATGGTCTGTCCTCTGGGGAGCAAGATACAGTGCAGCAGGGATCAAGTTGATTATACCTGACATAAACGTGTTCAGAGTCATCAGGGAATCGAACCAGGGTCATGTCCTTGTTGATACAAGCACAGAACTGAGAGCAGCTGTATAGGCAAAACAATTTTCCCTCTGGTATTAATAAAGGGTTTTGAATCTTCAATCTTCATTCTAAAACCTATATAGTGTGTTTATATGGACTGACCACTGACCCCAAACTCAGACATTACAATGGCTGAACTGCTTCATCAGGGCTGAAAGATAAAGCGCTGGTGTAGACCCCAGTGTGTACACTGAAGGTAGTAAAAGTGGTCAGTTTAGAGTCTTTTGGTTTAATTCAGACATGAACATAAAGCTGAGACTAGAGGGACAACGAGATATTTTCAGAGCTGTAAATTTCAACCAGCTGAAATACACCCATGTCACACCTGTTCTCACCTCTCTCCACTGGCTCCCAGTAGCTGCTCGTCATTAAGTTTAATGACAATAAAAATAAAAATTCTGATTATGTCAGTTGATTAACTGACGACTGGTTTAGTAAACTTTAATATATTTAATGTTTTCTGTATGTAGTTTTCTGTATTTCTGTTTTCTGTATTCAGTGAAGTCAGAATCACAGTAACTTATGAACTCAACTGCAAAGTTGCCTTTAGTTGATGAAGTCAGCGGACAGGCTGCGACTGCAGCGGCTCGACCGCACTTTGAGCTCATGGTAGCATTGGACAAAGCTGTGGTAAATGAAGGTGATGGGCAGCGCCAGCAACACAATACCGCTCACCACGCAGAGGCCGCCAAGTACACGGCCCGCCACGGTTACTGGATACATGTCTCCGTATCCCACCGTCGTCATGGAGATGATGACCCACCAGCAGGCAGCTGGGATACTAGCATAGTCCTGGTTTCCGGACTCCAGGTCCAGGCCATGCTCCAGCAGCTGTGCTAATGCGCTGAATATTGCCATGGCTACACAGATGAAAACCAGCAGCATCACCATCTCACGGTAGCAGCGCCGCAGAGTCAAGCCGAGCGTCTGCAAGCCTAGGAAGTGACGCGCCAACTTGATAACCGAGAAGATCCGCATCATGCGCAGGACACGCAGCATGACGCCAGCTCTTTGCAGCTGAGAGTTCTCCCCTGTCAGCGTTGTCACAGTAACAGAGATGTAGTATGGAGTGATGGCCAACAGGTCGATGATATTCAGGGGACGACGGACAAACTCGCATTTATCACGAGACACCAGGAAACGGACAATACACTCAGCTGTGAACCAACCGATGCACACTGCCTCGATGATCCTGTAGGGGGACAACCAATCAGAGGGAGGGAAAGGGACGGGGCCAATTAGACTAAGTGGAGAAAGAAACAAATCAAAATACAGATCTGCAATTCTCATCTGATAGTTTCCTGCATTCTGGTTGTTAACATCCAGGTACCCACAACAACAATTCACCACTTTCCCAAGAACATGCCCTGGGTCACCGAGACCATTGAATGTATCCTGAATGAGGGAAAAAAAAGCATTCAGCTCAGGGAGGCAGTGACGAGGGTCTAGAAACTGTTGTCCTGTTATTCCTCTTTCCATAAGGGGGGAGGAGGTGGAGGCACACACTTATACACCAATGGCAGAGCTGCTATGCAGCTGACCTTGCCCAAGGACACTTCGACATATGACTGAAGGAGGCGAGGAATCAAACCACCAATTTTCTGATTGGCAGGCGACTGCTCTACCTCCTGAAAAGGTAAAGGTTTATTTAAACCTTTATAGTTTGAGAAAAGAGTAAGTGAGAGACCAGCCCAGATGGCATTCATACCAAAAGATGTGGTTACTGAGCAGCTCCAGTGGAGCAGCCTGGAAAAAGACATGACATGGATGAGGGAAATGTTTTTTTCACGTATCTTCGTCCTTCTGTCTCTTGCTCTCTGTACCTTCCTGCAGGTGTCCTTGACCTTGGAGTTGTGTAATTTCACCTTGTGGTTAGGGTTAGGGTTAGGGATGTTAGACCACTCTGTTCACTTATTTCTAAATGTCTGTTGGTCCACTTCATGTTTATCCCAAAAATTGTTATTGGACATGTTTTAGTTCTTGAATGCGTTTCACCTTCCACCCAGAAGCCCCTCTGGTTCTGACTGGTTGACACAGCAGGTTAGTAAATAATTTCTTAATAGTAAAAAAAATAGAAATGTAATATAAATACTAAAGTAACAGGAGGAGATTTCTTCCGTTAAAGGGAGTTTTTCCTCCTCATTGTCTCCTGGTGCTGCTCAATGGGACTGCTGGGTTTTTTGCAATATTTTCTTTACATATACACTTATGTTTTAGCACGGTCCTAAACCTGCTGTGTAAAGGGCCCTGAAATGACATTTGTTATGATTCTGCGCAATATAAATAAAGATGAATTGAACTGAATTACAGTACTTCTGACATTACTTAAGTGTAGTACCTTGGAGCAGTGGTTGCTGTTCCTACCAACCTGCCTGGTGCTTCGTCTGCTGCTCCTTGTTGTTGCTGTGATCTATGTTACCTGCAGTTCTTTTCTCTCTCCTCTGTCCACTAACCCCAACCGGTTGAGGCAGATGGCCGCCCACCCTGAGCCTGGTTCTGCTGGAGGTTTCTTCGGCTTAAAGGGAGTTTTTCCTCTCCACTGTTGCCTAGTGCTGCTCATATGGGACTGTTGGGTTTTCTGCATTATTTTGTTTATATTTACATTTTTGCAATGTCCTAAATCTGCTATGTAAAGTACCCTGAAACTACTTTTGAATTGAATTATCTGGTTGGGGAGAATAAATCAGTTACTTTCTGATTCTCCCATTCGGTCTTTAGACACATTTCCTGTTTTGCCATGGTTAAGTCAATTTTTAGCCCTTAAAACTTGTGTTTTGAGCCACAAGGTGCTCATTAAGTCAATTATAATAAACGTTTGAAATGCTGACATTGAGTTTAACAAGAATAACAAAATCCCCTGAAACTGGTTCTTATGTGTGTGGTTGATTGATCAGGTTTATTTATAGATTTAAATATTTGTAGGAATAGCTCACTAATAAAATTTTACTATAGGGTTACTGTATATGATGGCAGTAGACCTATGGTGGCTGCTTTCTTCACCAACCCATCCTGCCTCCACACTGCCTTATCCACCATCTCCACCCTACCCCTTTCTAAAATCTGAGTCTAACATCGATTGAGTATGATGATTTTACCTGCAGCCATAATTGTTGGGACAAGGAGATATTTTTGGAAGGAATAGGACAGGTTGGGATCATGGTAAATTCATAACCACAGCACTGAGAACTCAGGCTTTGGGGATAATTGGGTCAGCTTGATACAGGCCGCCTATCAGCAGATGTCCAGTATTAAATTACATATTGCTGTATGCAGCTCTTGTTGCACACTACACTTTTCTGCGCACCTTATGTTGTCTGTTGTCTATAGTCTTATCTAAGGTTGTGAATGTATGTTGCACGTAGCACCTCGGCCCTGGAGGAACGTTTTTTTGCTCCACTGTGTACTTCTGTATATGGTTGAAGTGACAATAAAGCTAACCTTGAACCTTGAACCTCACTTGATTGAGACATTGCTAGTAGTTGTTTTTGTCTTAACGTGGTTGGGATTGTGTCCTACCTGTGTTGGTCCAGGGACTCGGTGGTCTTCCAGTCAGGTAAGGTACTTGCACACAGCATCACCATGGAAATGACCACAAACAACACAGATATTGAGGCCAAGATCTGCGCTGCCAAAGATGATGTGGGTTCCTCAAATATCCTTCTTATCCTCTCCAGCCAGCGGCTCTGGGGCTCCTCGTGGCTCTGTGGATCTTCCTCGGGAAAGAAGTGGACAAAGCAGTCGGACAAGCGTTCATCGAGGCGTCGCTGGCAGCATAACTGCAGGTCCGAGCTCTCCAGGCCCCAATACAGCATCTCATTGTAGAAGGACAGCTCACACATGTGTGGTAGGAAGCGCAGTGTCCCGTGCTGAACATACAGCATGATAAAGGTAAAGGCCTCTGAGTGCCGGTCAAAGAAAAACTCATTTCTATCACGATCATAGTCGTCGCAGAGCTCCAACAGCTCGCTCTCCGAAACACAGCGGTGCAGTCGACTGAGTCTACTGAGAGGGAGGAGCTTCATCAGCTCTGTTGAAAAGCTAAATCTGCGACCACCAACATTCAGGGTACAAAGACTGCTTCCAAACTTCATCTTAGCCTCAAACTCTAAATTTTAATTTCAGTGATAAGACCACAGGTTGGTTTCCACAATTCAGTTCTTTGTTTTTAAGCTGCGTTCAGTATTGTCTGTTCATAATTAAATGTTAATTACCTGTTCATACACATTAACCTGATAAAATCGTGGTGTTTCCAAACCTCAGCTTTTGAATGTTTGAAAAAACATCTTGATCTTCACCCAGTTTGTTAAAATTCAGACTGTGAGACCACTTCATTATTAGCTTTGTAAATAACATTGCTGTTTTCAGGCTCCATCTTCTTCTCAAAAAGAAAATCTATCCAGTGTTCCTCCTTCTGGAACAATCCCAGCTGCTTTGGTTCATTTCATTAGAGTAAAACAAATGGAAAATGTCCAAATGTGTCCAACAAGAAGCAGATGTCTTTGTGGTGTAACATTCCCTGACCTACTGGCCTAGATTATACATACAAAACCTGCTTACACTGCTGCTATTGTTACCTGAGACATCAAGCAGTAAGACAAATGCAAGCAGTTTGACGCAGATGGCTCTGCGCTGCTGCAGTTTCGTTATATTTGATTTAACACCAACAGTCACTGTTTAAAACTCACCACATTTCAACATCCTGTCACCAAAAATGAGAATCATCTTCACAATATAGCCAGGACATTAAAATCCTCCAGTGTCAACACCTGCAGCAGATATTTGATTTGAACAACAGCATCAGTGAACCCGGTTTCACTTTACTCTGTTGAATCTGAGACTGAAGAGCATTGCCTCCTCCTCCACCTCCTCCTCCCCTTGCAGTCTAAGAGGAGGAGGTAGTCACAAAAGATGATTCAAACTGTCTGAGCTGAGGAAGCTGGTGTTATTCAGATCTGAATCTTCACAAAGAATCCTCTTCTGTTTATCCCCCTCCTGATTTTTTCCTACTGTCCCAGGTTTTATGGGTCTTTTTGTTTAAGTAAATATCAAAGATCTGATCTGAGTAATTCAAATTTGATGAATTAATTAAAACCTGTAGTGTTGATTGTACAGAAACAGCTCTCTCTTCTGGAAATTCTGCAAACTGCTTATCCTAAAATATCATTTTGCAGAGTTTCAGCCTTAAGTTACTAAAATAAAAATCAGCTGTTATAAGACAGCATATTAAATTATCTGAATGTATTATACACATACATTTAAAACCTTACTGAGTTATAATCAGCAGTATAGTCACCTGGACTTCCTGCTTTATTTTGATAGGCACACTTCCTGTTGCTCTATACTCTTGGATTTTCAGCTTTACCTCAAATCAATTTAATGTGGTAAGATTTTACCAAGTTGTACTGTGCACAGCTCTCATTGGAGGACTTTAATGAGACCTGAGAATGGAAATGACATGCAGTTTATTAGGACGTTTAATATGAAACATAACTTAACTTTAGCTTTAGTGTAATCTATCTAGGTAGTGTGGCGGCTAGTGAAATTATTTTTTGGGGGGGGGACTTTTGCAAGCCATGACCACGTAACACGAGCTCAAACACACCACAGAATATAAAGCAGGTATTCTCATAGAATCATCAATAAAAAACATGCTCCTCTCGAAAATGGCTGAGGCACCACCCAGTCCACCCAGAGGACCATCTCAGCAAATCAGGGGAGAAGAGAGCTCACAAAAGCTGCAGGGCCTGATGGAGTCAGCCCCAGGATACTAAGGGTCTGTGCCCCCCAGATCAGTGAGGTCCTCCTACACATCTTTAACCTCAGCCTGCTTTGGGGGGCTCCTCATGTGATGCTGTCATGTAATTTTGACTCACTTTTCTGAATTTCCAGAGAACATTATTAGGAATATTAAGAGGTAAGGGTTAAATTAGGAGTGAGGCTAGAGGTGAAACTAAGAACTAAAAAAACAAAGCCAGTTTAGAGGTGTGGGGGGGGGCATGGCCAAGTTGTGGCAAAAGTGTGGGAAGTAAAGGTACCAGGAAGATAAACCAGGGAATAATGTTATTTTAATCGCAACTCTGCATGGCAACACGGAGCAAGGAGTTGTGCGATTGGTCCATTAAGCAGCCGCAGGTTCTCGGGTTATAAACCAATTTAATACCTTCTGTGATTGTGTTATTATTAAAAACACTGTTTGAAGGTGAGTTTTAAAAATGTATGAAAGTTTGTCTGACAGTGAAGTGGTCGACTTCACCAACAGTTTAAATTTACTGCTGCAGATAAACAGCTGTTTATCAGCTGAATCAACAGACAGTTTTACTGCAGCTTTGTCTCGCTTTGACTCTAGGATCAAGAACACGTTAATTTGTTCAAAAACTGTGGACTGGTCCTTTACAGCAGTGGTTCCCAACCTTTTTCCCAAGGGACCTCTATTTTTCTAGCCAATTTCTTGACGACCATCCACCCCCCCAACACAGCGGCTACAACTCGACGGACAAACAGCGCACTGCTGTTAAGCAGTGGTCCTCAAACCCCAAACCCTGGTCCTCAAAGCACTATATGTTTTGCCGCTGCCCGTGAGTGCAGGGGTGGTTGAAAAACAAGCAGGACAACGTGCCTGGAGGACCGAAGTTGGGAAACACTGGTTTACAGGACCCCTGGGTTCTCCCTGCGTCACAGCCAGTGTCCTCGTCTTCAGCCGACATCAGCAGAGTTAATCTGCAGCCCTGAGCTCGTTAAAGCCATTTATGTGCTCAGCTGCTCCTAATCGCCTGCACACTGGATACATTATATAAGAAACCCTGTAAGACAGATCAACCATCTGTAATTTTATTAAAATCAGTAAAAAACTGTGCTGTAACAAATAATACTGGAACATGCTGTAAAACACAGTATTAACGTTTGAACACCGTGAATAAACAAGCTAGAAGGTGCTACACGCATCAACACAACATGTAAAATGACTTGACAATAATAAGAGCAGCTGAACACAGTTTTTTCTCCTCACCCGGTTGAAAAATAAAAACGCATCAGGTGGATCAACACCTGTTGCTTTTTTCTACATTTTCCACACAAACTTTTTTGTTGATAACGTGTCATGAATTTTGACCTGGTGGCATCAGACTGGGATGCAGAAGGTTGCAGGTTCAAATCCCCTTCTGATTCATATTCTATCCACTACCAGGTGTGTCTTTGAGCCAGACACCCAGCGCTAGCTCCCTGTAAGTCGCTTTGGATAAAGTAAGCAAAGTAAAGTAAAGTGAGTTTTCTGAAAGAAGAGTCAGACAGTTTGGAGTCGTCTCAATCTTTTAATAGATTTTCTCAAACACAGCAGAGCAACTACGAGCTCCAACCAACCCACAACAACTTTCTGAAAACAGCACAACTCACAAAGAAAACAGAAAGATACAAACATTACAGCCTGACACTGAAAACTGTTTTTTCTCTTTAAACTCCAGGTAATAACTAAAGAGCTAATCTTTACCTGTGTAAAACTGAACCCAGTCCAGATCCACACACACTGCGACACCGTTTAACATTCACTTTCACTTTAATAAAACCGATCCTCCGTGTGCGAGTGTGCGTGTATGTGAGTGTTGGTTTAGCTGCAACTTTAGAGTAAAACCGTTGCAGTTTCAGTCCAAACCTCTGACAGGGAACCAGACGGCTGTGACAAGATGTTTTAAACCCTGAACTCAGTCTGCCAGGCTTAGTCCTGCCAAAACAACTTCCCCATATACATCTCCTTAGTTGAACTAAGGAAACAGAAGCTGTGATATTTCACAACAAAATTGTAATAAAGTTTTTAAAAAATTTGTAACTGTGCTCTGGACATAAAAAAAAACTAAACGTCATGTCAAGTGACTCTGCCGCTGGATAAAACGCACCTTAGATAAGCCCTGTCAGTGCGTTTATAACTTTACTGTATCTATTGCAGACCTGTAGACCTTGTGGGTCCAATCATGGTCAGGGCCCTCTCCTGCCCTTCCCACTGCTGAGTACCTAGATAAAGTTGGTTCACGATCAGAATACTCATATTATATATATATTCATCCTGAAGGAAATTGTTCAGCAAATCAGAAACTCTAAATGGAGGGATGGTTGGATAACAAGCAGGACAGCTGCCCCTGAGGACCAGGATTTCCCCACACCTGCTGTAGCCCATGTTTTTACTTAATCTTTACTGGTCTATATACCTGTATAAACCTCAGGACCTACTGGTCAGGAGCAGCAGTGCAAGAGCTGCACTGCTGCTCCTGACCACCTGCGGCAGCACCAAGCTCTCAGGCATCTGTTTCCGTATCAACCAACTGGAGGTCAGAGTTCAGACAGTGATGGTAAAGATCAGAACCAGGCTGATACATCGCACACACAGACATAGAAACAGACACTAACAACAAATTCAATGTTAAACGTGTTTGGCAATAGTCTTCAAATTAAAACTAAATATCTGAAGTGTCTCAGACATGATGGACCAGAGCCATGTGGTCTGATATCCGTCAGGCTCTGGTGGAAACTACTGTCAGATGGGCGGACAGCCATCTGACAGTAAGTATTAATGGTGGGGGCATTTTTATAATTCGTCTATAAACTGATGTTTTATTTACAGCAGCAGGTTTCTCATTAAAAATAAACTATTCGACATATTTACAGATGTAAAATATTGACAGTTTCAATGACTTGTTCACTTTGAGGGTTTAAACATGTGTGATGGTGTTTGTGCAGGACTTGGAGAAGACCTTTCCTCTCCAACTCCCAGGTTACTGGAGTAGGAGGTGGGCAGGGGTCAGAGGGGGAGACCTCAGTCCTTTGTGTTGTGCAGGGATCTCAAGTGGCTGCCTCCTGTGCATCCCCACCTTCCTCCACCTGGTTTTTCTTGCCCAGAGACTTTAGCTTGGTGAGCAGCTCAGAAAACGTCTCCTTCACCCCTTTTTCCAGCAGCCAGCCCTCGCTCTCACACTCCGGGTTCTCTGGGTCAGCCACAGTCTCCAGAGCTGTGATCAGGTACTTCAGCCCGGCCATATCTGCCGACTGGGAACCACAAACACACAGTGTCAGAATGTATCATGTAAGTGCTGCAGAGCGAAGTGCTCTGCTGGGATAATAAGGTTCTTTGAGCTCTTTAAGATATGTTGGGGCCTGATCATTTAGCGCCTTATATGTAAGGAGAAGGATTTTAAACTCTATTCTA
>JAUMTR010000007.1:19092326-19104971 GCA_032270685.1 Microctenopoma stevenorrisi | reverse complement strand
TGTCTTCTTCTTGTAAGTCGCTTTGGATAAAAGCGTCTGCCAAGCAAAGTAAAGTAAAGTAAAGTAAAGTAAAGTAACACTGATCTGTAAACTAAACCTTGAGCGTCGTTCCAAGCTGCTGCAGTTTTTTAACTGTGCTGGTTTTGAATAAAGCAATTTAAGATTTGTGGGTTTTTCAGTGGGCTGCAGCAGTTTGGGAACCCCTGGCGTGTGTGTGTGTGCGTGTGTGTGCGTGTGCGTGTGCGTGTGTGTGTGTGTGTGTGTGTGTGTGTGTGTGCGTGCGTGTGTTTGGGTGTGTCTGTGTGAAAACACCTACTTGAGGCCCTGGTCAGTTTCTCCATAGTCGTCCAGGTAAGGAGGGGGATAGAAACAGCCCTTTGTTTTACCTGCTACAAACAACACCTGACTCTCTCTGACCCTGCAAACAAACACACACACACACACACACACACACAGACACACACAGCTGTTGTCAGTACAGAAAGTGAGTTAGAGGACAATGCAGCAGCTCTTAAATCTAGAAATATGACCAAGTTTATTAAACCTCCTTAACCCTGATATTGTGAAGTGGAGCCTAAGACTCGGTCACAGTCTTACACTGATTTCTGCAGCTTCCTCACTACACTAGCTCCTTGTAAGTCGCTTTGGATAAAGGGAAGAATGAGTGACGTAGATTCATATTATTCCTCATTAACAGAGACAAAGAAGAACAACCCCCCGTTTTTTTCAGCTCTGTAGCCAGGCTGACAAAGAGTGATAGATGAACCTACGACTCCCATTTCTCTCAGCAGACAGACATCAGGGTGTTTTCGGTAAAGGTAAGACCGCACTTCTTTTGGTCATTTTTTTACCTGTAAAGTTGTCTGAAGGTTGAGTCATTCAGCTGAACTTTTTTCTTTAACATTAAATAATGTTGTATTACCTCTGAAAATCGTTGAGTCATATTTAGATTTGTTTCGGGTTAGGGTAGCGGAGTGAACACACTCTGTCTCTTACGCACTGATGCTAGCAGAGTTTGGCGCCTCATAGGCCGGGCGGAACAAAAATGTAGTAAGTGTTTGATAAGGAGGAGGCAGTTCAACAGCAGGGTAAGTCACTACAGAATCCTACCTCTGTTCTTCACAAGCATCACGTTAGCTTGTTAGTAACAGTAGTAAAGCAGCGGTGGTTTCGTTACATTGTTTTTTGCAAAAGCTCTTGGTTCTGGTTATTTCTGTTGGTGTGAAAACGACCAGAACCAAAAAGAGGTGGTCTCGGTTCACTTGACCCCGCACCGAACTCTGGTGCGGCCCACATGAGAACGCGCGAACCAAAAACGGGTTTGGACATCACGCAGACAAACGGAAGAACGTGCACGTAATCCATCATGTAATTATTTCTTCGGTCACAGAAACGACACCTGATCTACTTCCTGTATTTACCTTTGTTGTTCCTGCGGCAGACACATCTGACCAATAAGAAGAGAGAAAGTTCTCGCGTGACACAATGTTACAAACTCTCCAAATGATATGGACCAAACCAAACGAACTATGGTGTTCCCGATGAAACCTGAAACATTTTTAAAGCTTGTCCAGTCAAAGAATAATTGCACAGCTGTGTGAGGATGATACCCAGCAAACACTCCTCCATACATACTGCTGGTCATCCTCATTCATATTTAATTTTAAACCTGATAAGAGACATCCTGACCTTCAATAATCAGAATTCTCAAAAAGGTTTTAACCAAAGCAACTGGCCTTGTTTGGTTTAAAACGTTTCACCTTCCATTCCAGAGGACTGTCTCAAGCCTGACTTGAGATAATTATGACCCGGATGACTGAGAACCTTCACAGATACATAATCAGAATTATTTTTGAATTACTGAATTTCCCAGAGGAACCTTCTTGAGGGATTAATCTCATCTAATAATCAGGAACCAGGAAAGGACAACGAGTTTGGTCAAACATGCCTCCTTACAGCCGAGACTTTATCTGTCTCCATGTTGTTGTGAATAGATCCACACGATCCACCGCTGCTTAGCACTGGATCTAGTTCTTTAGACCACACGCTGCTGACATTACTACTTATGCAGCAGAGCGTCTCTCCAGGTGTGTTACCTGAGGAAGAGTCCAAGGCCAGCTCCACAGATGAAGGCGTGGGCAGTGCAGGCTCCTACGTCTTCTCCTGCCACCTCCGTCTGACAGCAATAACTTTGAGAACACAACATGGACCCACATATCAGGCACAGGGTGGGAGCACGAGACTTGTCTCCGCCGGACCGTGGACACCTGAAAACGAGGTGCAGCAGCAGGTAGGATTCAGACCTGCTACATATTACTGACGTGATGATGGCTTTTCCAACCACAGATGCGAAAAAGTATTTGCCCCCTTTGTGACTTCATTTTGTTACCCATTTCTTACTGAAATAATTTTAATGTTACACAAAAATGATTTAATTAATTTAAAGACCTGTCTGGTCCTCTGTGAACTGGCTGTTGGCAGTATGATAACTGCTAACATTAAAAATAAAATACATTTTCCCAGCACACTGCGTGATGTGCGACACTTTTTTAGGGTCATGAGTACTGACGTGAAGCTGGATGCCTGGTTAATCAGGGTGCTGTAATCTTCTGGCAGGTCAATCAGTCTGTTGGATTCTCTTGGGAACCTGATGAGGACCCCTCCCCCCTGCAGAGTCTGTCTCACACCTGGATGACGGCACCACCTGAACACACAGAGCAGATGGATCATGGTCCTGTTGTCCAGGTGAAATGTGTTAAAACTTGATTGTGATAATTAATACATTTACTTATGTTTGTTTTATTGCTCACAACATAAGTCATCTCAAGGCACTGTAAAGTGGCGCTATATAAATAAAGGTGAATTGAATATGACTAAATAAAGTAGACAAAATGTACATGTATACTAAAGTTTGGAGGTTCAATATGAAGTCTGAACTAGAACACATGCGACGGCAGTAAGTGTGTGAACATGAGCAACTTACTTTCATGTTCATAGCGCTACTGTCAACACATGCTTTGTGTTACATAACGACCGAATATCGCTGAAAAGAGACGAATCTCCGCTGTCAGAAACAGATGGATTTTTTGCAAACGCAAAAGAGTTACGATGAAATGAAAATGCTAAAGTGACCTGTTGGCGACGACAGGATCGGTTTCAAAGTGTTAAAATAGAAGGTGGTTTCTGTCGTTATTCAAAATGTCTCAAAAAGTCTTTCAGACTTGAGAAAGCCCTCTGGATAGAAGGGCGAAACGTCGTCAAAAAACCTAACAAGTCCAGTTGCTATTGGATAAACCTTTTTTGAGATAACCATGACCTGGATGACTGAGAACCTTCACAGATATTTATTCAAAATGGCAAGAATACTTCCCACCCACTCCACGATGTCTGATCACACCTGTGTGTGTGTGTTACCTGTGTATGAGCGGCTCTAGCAACACGTGGTGGCTGTGGTACAGCTGCAGCAGGTTAGAGGGCAGACTGAGGTAGCTGCACAGCGCCTCCCACTGACCAGGCCCAGCAACTACAGCACAGAAAACAGAATTTCAATTTTAACAACTAGCACAACTGTAAACAACATGACGAGAAATGAACCAGAAAAAACACTTTGTATATTTTCTCAGATGTTCTGTCACTTCCTTTTGTTTTACAAGTTTATAATCAATATATATTTAATCATATTCCTACAGCCAACCTGTTATTTCTTCCAAATAATCCAAACAGACATTAATTATATTTTATATTTATTTATTTAATATCTGGGAAATGAAGCTCATTCGTTGTTACCTAGCAGGTCAGCGGTTGGTGCTGTCGAGTTCAGGTAGTGGAAGAAGAGGGCAGCAGATCGGAGGAACGGCAGGACCCCACCTTTAATGCAACGCCACAACTGCCACCCAGAGGACACTTCAGGTAACACACTAACACACACACACACATTTTTAAGTGTTTTGTAGTAGTAAAAATTCAATTTTTTTAAAATTTATTTTCACTAACCTCACTATTACTACTACTATTTGTACTATTTGTCTATTTTCACCTGCCCAGGTGTTTCCTCAGTGAGCTGTGCAGCTGACAGGTGAGCTCCTCCTCCTCTGATCCTCCACTCTCCTGATCCATGCACGTCTCCTCTGCAGACAGGTCAAAGGTGAGAGGTGAGACGAGTGGAGGAGAGGACTGTTTGTCATGGTTTTGTGTATGTGAGTCACCTGTGGTGGATGTGAGCAGAATCTGAACCAGATGGGCTACAGTGAGCAGGTGGAGGAGGTGGAGGTGGGCCGAGTCTACTACACAGCGTCTTGACTGATCCAGACAGTGAACTGAGCTGTAGGACAGAACACTGTAAACCTGAAATCACAGAATCAAAGCCATTCAATTATTTAAAGTGTTTTAGGTGAAAAAGTCAAAAACAGGACAATTATTTATTTATTAATAAAAAGAAATGCTTTTGTCAACTCAAACATGTAGAATCGTGTTGTAGAATCATCACTAGAATCAGTTTCCAAAGAACAATAGTGATGATTGGTTGTTTAACTCATTCACACTTCTTTCTGGGTCCTGATTGGTCAACTGAGCTGTACCACACCAGGTGAGGTGTAGTCACATTTTGAGCAGAAGACAAAAGCGGGGCAGATGTTTCTGTACCAACTATTTGATTATTAATCAGATCTTTGTGGTCATGTAAACATGATGTTTATTGTGATAAAGGTTCATGTGTGGAGGAAATTCCACTTGATTTGTTGGCAGTTGTATATTTCAACTGGACACAAAGCAATGAAACTCACCAGCAGGTGAAACATGTCGATGTCAAGGATACATGGAGTGTTTTCTACCCGAGTATCTGGAACCAGAGCTAGAACAGACACACATATTACAAACTCCTACAACTGCTGAAACTGAGTCTATGAGAATGTTGATTGTGTGTTTACCTGTAAAAAGTCTGATGAAATGTGTGTGAACAGTTTTCATTGAAGCTGCAGTCCAACAGGTTGAACCAAACCTCGTCAAAGAGCTCAGACAGTCGTCCTGCAACACAGACAGGTGAGCTTTACCCGCTCTACACGTGTGGTCGTCGAATTCTCGAGTTTCTTTATTTTTAAAACATACCTGTCGACAAGGTAAACTTCCAAACAACGGCTTCTCCTCGTCCATCAGCAGACGCTCTGCAGTGAAAAAGTGAACATGACCTGGTCTCACGGGTGTGTGTTCTCCTACATGCTGCGTGGTGTGATCATTTATTTACACTGATTGTACTTTCCTGGTTTTCTGCAGACGCATATGATCTGATCCTCACTAAATTCATAACGTATGATGATGATGTTCACACATTAAACATGCAGGAAGTCCATAATAGCCTCAGGTGTGTTTCTTACCTATACTCTGGATAGTGTAGGCACAGGTGGACCAGCTCAGCACTGGGACTCTGTGGTCCTGCTCATTGGGGTTCAGCTTCAGTCCCACCTTGTAGGTTGACGTGCTGAAGGTGGTAATCATTGCACTGACGCTGCTGGAGAGCGAGTTCCTAAGGAACACAGTAACAGCACAATTACATACAGAGGTGTGACCTGTGGAGTCAACTAGAGATCTACATGGATTCTTTCCGAGCTTTTTGTCACAGAATGTAGGTCAAGTGTTTGTAGGGTGAATGCTCTACCAACTGAACTACTGTCTTTTTCCCCCAACACAGCAGAACATAACTAAACTGTTGATGTGAGGTAGTTGATTTAGATGAGTACGTAGGGAACACAAAAACATTTCTTACAAAAAAGAATAAAGATAAAACACGGTTGTTCCAACAGTTCACAGTGGAACTCTCTGCTGTCCTGGTCAGAGAAGACTTCTGACCTGAAAGGTGATCAGGACATAATCTGTTACACATCAGCAGAAAGCTGTGGACTTACTGGGGAGTGAAGTCGACTCTAAATCCTTCAGGAACCTCAGGTTCAGCCTCTTCTGAACCTGAAAATGCACAGAAACACATTAATACACACTGATGGATTGACTTAGAGTGAATATCCTCTATTGTTCTCAGATGACCAGTACTGACCATTAGACTGTTTCCTGTAGGTGGAGTGTAGTGCTGCCACCTGCTGACTGGTTGACTTAACCCACACCTCAAGACTGGGATGTGGGACACTGAGAAATGAAAGAGAAAAAATTCAATAAATCAATAAATCTCTGATCAGTGTCTCCTCAAATCTGCTGAACACAGCTGTGCTAATCAATAACCTGTGGTCAGGTGAGAGTGTGTGTACGTGTGGTCAGGTGAGTGTGTGTACCTGTGGTCAGGTGAGCATGCATGCGGCAGTAAGGGGATCACGGTGTTGCTCAGACACTCGCAGAGAGGACAGAGAAACTCCCCATTCTCCACATCATAGCTGGTGTGACCTCGGAGACGCTGCTGACGTCTCTGCTCCTTGAACTGCACCGCTTCAAAATACCTAAACACACACACAGATGGCTAAAGGTCAGGAACTGTTTTCAGTGAGAGCTGCCTCAGCCTTTCGAGGAGGAGGAATCCTTCTTAGGGATGTTGCTATAGGTTTAGTCTGCCCTTCACCCTCTCTGTTCACTGCATGTTGATAAAATGTGTTCTTCTCTCTCCCCGAGTTGTGCTCTCTCTCTCTCTCTCTCTCTCTCAGGTGTCCTCAACCTTGGAGCTGTGGTTGCTGGTCCTACCAACCCGCCGGTCCTTCGTCTGCTGCTCCTTGTTGTTGTTGTTGTGATCTATGTTACCTGCTGTTCTTTTCTCTCTCCTCTGTCCACTAACCCCAACCGGTCGAGGCAGATGGCCGCCCACCCTGAGTCTGGTTCTGCTGGAGGTTTCTTCCTCTTAGAGGTAATTTTTCCTCTCCACTGTTTCCTGGTGCAGTTTAGTGGGAATGTTGGGTTTTCTACATAGTCCTTATATTGTGTAAAATCTATGTAAGTGCCTTGATATGACTGTTGTAATTTAATCCATAAAGTTAAAGTGAATAAAAGTTGTCTCCATCCTGAAGTGTTGCAGTCTTACCTCTGCCAACAGGTGGCATGCATTATGTGACCACAGCTAGCAGTATGAATTCCCAGAGACAGGTCGGGGTGCATAAACAGAGGGTCGTGATGCTCTAGAACACACGGTGACACTTTCATCAGTCCATGAATTGTTACCTGTGAGCAGTAACTGTTTTGATGGCATCAGAAGGAGGCTCACCTGGATCAGGCTGGTTACGACAGCGGTTTTTAGACAGAACTGATGACCTCTGGACAAATGCTGCCAACACCATGGCTCTGCCGTGACCTCTGAGCTCCTGCTCCTCTTGACATAGGATGCAGGTGACCAGCTGATGACGCTGGGCTCCACCGACCCTTCTGGGACCAACACATACCTGTGAAACACAGGTGGGCTCTGAAATGGGAGGACTACAGGGGGAGAGAGGTTGGGGCACAACAAAGGATTAAACACTAATTAGTGGTAAAAGGGTTTTTACATACAGATGAGTACAGGTGTGTGCAGGTGTACCTGTTCTCTGCAGCAGCAGATGTTGAGGCCTCCAGCTCCTCCAGACTCTGCTGGAAAAGTTCTTTGTTCTCATTAATAAAATGTTTCTGCATCTCAGACATCTGAGCCATGATCTTCTCCCTCCTGAGCCGAGCCATCTCCGCCTTCCTTTTCCTCTCTGCCTTGTCTTTGTCTCTCACTGTCTGCAGGATCCAACGATGTATGTAGGCACATTTACCCTCTCACAGAAACACCTGATGAATATTAGTGTCTTACCTCCTCTGGTCCATGTCCGGGGCTGATGCTGACAGTGGATGTTGATGAAGAACGTTCTCTCATAGTTTTGATGTTAGCCACCATCTGCAGAAAAAAAAGTAACTGAACTGCAGCAAAACACAAAAACAACTTTCTACTGCAAATATCTAGAGCGAATCAGAAGCTTTTCACAATGTCATGAAAAAGTTTAACTGCTGCAGTGTCATGAAGGAAAGACCAGACAGCGATCAGGATTTACCTTTAGAATCCAGGTGATCATGTCTTTGTGCACCTCCAAGTGAGGAGCATTTTGCAGACTCTCTAACAGAGCTAGGACACTTCCCGAAGTACTAGGAGCTTCACCTGGACCTGAATACACAGGTAAATACGTATGAATGCCAGGTGTTTAAACATACAAACAGAAATGAGTCCTTCTCTCAAAAAGGTTGTTAGTGAGACACAACAGTGCACAAATGTATGAATGTGTCTGTACTAACGCGTGATCTTGCAGGTGTAGTTGAAAGTGACATCCTCGCCACTGCTGTTTTCCAGCTGCTGCTGCTCCTCCAACAGAGCCATGCCCACGAGGTGGAGCACCTGCAGGGACACACGTTACACAGAGAGAACGCAGCTAAGTCGCTATCACACAGAAAGTATTAACATGTTATTTACATGTTAGAAGTGAATTTGTGTTGTTTGAGGATCAGCTCAGCATCATCTGACCAGAAAATGTGTGATTCTGAGCTGAGCTTTTGTTCTGCAGCAACGAAATGTACCAATGAAAATAAAGCTGACCTATTATTCTGCTTTATTTATAAACGCCAATTCACAACATAAGTCATCTCAAGGCACCTAACAGTGTGTAAGGTTTCAGACCTTACACATTATATAAATATATATACAGAAAAATAGAGATAACCCAACAGACCCACGTAATATTATTTGAATTAATAACAAATAGACGTTTTTAGTTGAGCACAGTTCTGAATGGACTACTGAACAGGTCTACGTGTGGTTCCATCAGCACAGAAACCTACTGAAAGTTTGAGAAGGTTCTAGGATTGTATTGGGAACTGAATTCCAGTTACTATGTCAAACTGGTTGTGAGAGTCTCACCCTCTGCAGCATGGACTCAGTCCAGCCTCCTCCGCTGGGTTCCACAGCCCACTGGAGCACAGAGCCCTCCACGGCCAGAAGCACGTCACACTGCAGCAGGTTGACCAAGCTCGCAAACAGAGGACACAGGGGGGGGGGCAGAGGAGGGGGCAGGGCTGGACAACACAGACAGGTAGATTACCATGAGCAGCAGGGAATAAATCACACTCTCCATCTCCAACAGTCACTGAGGAAAACACTGAGGCTGCTTCACACCTCACTTCACCTGGACTGGAGGTAAAAACGAATCAGTCTAAGGCAGGTTAACGAGTTAATATTTCTCCCCTGGTAACAGATTTATCATTTCAAACCACAGACATGTTTTAGATCCAGGGTTCAGAGAAGACCTGGCCTATGGGACATGATGGGTATATTTTTAACTGTTTAATAGACAAAGAACTGATGAAAAGATACTGGGCGTCCGAAACCAGTTTTCCAGATATAGCTTTATTACTCAGATCTGATTTTCATATGTAGCGTTAACACTGGCTTGTTTTTAAGCATGTGTCTTCGCTGCATGCATCACCTGTCATCATTGTTCAATGTTGGCTCCTCAGTCTGGAAAAACAACCACAAAGGAGAGATGAGTGGTGGACATTTTTGGAGAAGCTGGATGGAGAATACTGTCACCAGCAGCTTCTGAGGTAAATGATCAGCTACTGGTTGGTGGTTGTTTCATGTTCTATTCAGTCTTGAGCATGTGCGGACGTTCAAGAGCTGCATCCATATAACTGACAAACCATCAAAGCTAAGGTGTGAGGTGACAGGTGTGTTTACCTGTGTTCTCTCCATTCTGTCTCCTCAGCTTCCTCTGAGCCTCCTCAGCCTACAACACAGAGAGACAGTTAGTTACTATGAAAACACCCTCTGTCTCATGGACCAATAGCTGGATCCGTGTTTGTACCTTGGACTGGTCAGCTCTGCTGTAGTGATGGAAATAAAGGTTGAAGTGTTTGTTCCATTCAGGACGCAGTTCATACAGCCCCCGACCTGTCACACCTGGCTTCCTGGAAACACAGTACAAATAGCCACAATACTTGAAGACCTCAAAGAACTGTATTATTACTTTATTATAACAGAAGAACATCTTGCTCAGGTGACTAAACCATCTCTTAGTTACACTACTATACCATTGAGCTACCAGGGCACTTTTTTGTTTGCAGCTGCACCAGGTCAGATCAGCCTTGATGAGGAGAAACACCAACAAAGCTGCAGGCCCTGACAAGGTGTCAGGTCAGACCCTGAAAGCATGTGCTGAACAGCTGGCCGGTGTTTTCCTAGACATCTTCAACCTGTCCCTGCAGCTTGCCGAGGTTCCTGTGTGCCTCAAAACCTCAATTATTGTACCTGTGCCTAAGTCTCAAGCCTCATTGACTACCGTTTTGTGGCCCTTACCCCAGTGATCATGAAGTGCTTTGAGAGGATCCTCCTGAAGCACATCAAGGACCTCATCCCTGCCTGTCTGGACACATATCACTTCGCCAACAGGGAGAACCGATCAGCAGAGGATGCAGTAGGAGGTGGTCCAGCACGGAACCAGATGGTGTTCAGACAACAACCAAGTTCTGAACACCAGGAAAACCAGGGAGGTTATCATAGACTATAGGAGGTCCAAGAAGAGAGCACACTCCTCTTCTCATACAGGGGGAGGTGGTCCAGTGCGTAGAGAACGTCAAATTCCTAGGCATCAACACCACCTCCAACCTGACCTGGTCTCTGAACACCTCCCACATTCACTTTACTTTGCTTGGCAGACGCTTTTATCCAAAGCGACTTACAAGGAGCTAGCGCTGGATGTCTGGCTCAGGGACTCACCTGGTAGGGATAAACTAGGAATCAGACGGGATTCGAACCTGCAACCTTCTACATCCCAGTCTGAGCTACCAGGCCGCTTCACCCACCTGGTAAAGAAAGCCCAACAAAGACTTATCTTCCTCAGGAAACTGAAACGGGCCAGACTCTGCTCCCAGCTGCTGACTAACTTCTATAGGGCAACAATAGAGAGCATCCTCTGTCTCAGTGTGACAGTGTGGTACAGGGACTGCACTGCACAGGACAGAAAGAACCTGTCCCGGGTGGTGAGAACAGCACAGCGGAGTGGGAAATGGACTTCTTTGTTTCCCTCTGGGAAACGGTACAGGAACATTAAGACTAATACGGCCAGACAGAGGAACAGCTTCTTCCCAAGGGCCGTCAAATGCATCACACCCCTGCAAAGACACTCCCCTACAAATGCCCCTCCCAATTAATGTCAGTAACTTTGTGTCTTTTCTCTCCTGTAGTTTATCCACTCTTTCTTTTTCTCTCTCTCTCTCTCCAGCTTTCTGCAGAGATCCTTGACCTCTGAGATGTAGGTTTCCAGTGTGCAGCTACTGGTTCTACCAACCTGCCAAGTGTCTTCTCTGCTGCTTGTTATTTTCTCTCCTCTTATTCCTCTTTATCTCCTCTCTCTCCAGTTATACGGCCTGGTAGCTCAGTGGTTAAGGCAGAGGGCTGGGATGCAGGAATAGCAGGATCGATTCCCAGCTGAGTCACCCAATTTGTTGGGTTTCCTAAATTTAAGTTCCTATATGGTTTTATACGTAACATTGAGATAATTTTTTGATACAAATAAACTCAATTGACACCACCAACACAACAGCATTACTCATTCTCTCCTTCAAATCAACTTAATTTCAGTGGACTTTAAGCTGGAATGGTGGTTGTTGAAGTGTGGAAGAAAACAGACTGACTTGAATGAAGCAACGCTGTCAATGACTCTCTCCAGACCGGTCTCCTTGTTCCCCTGAAGAGGGAAAACAGACATCAACTGCGTGTACTAAGCAGAAATGTGATAAACAGAGAGAAAGATACATGTCTCACGTTCTCAGGTAGAGCCTTCACTAGCTCACTGTGAGCCATTGGTCTGATCGACAGCTGGTGGATTATTTCTCTTCTGACCTCATCAAAGGGTTCCACTTGTCCGATGCCTGCTATGTATCTCTCACCTGTATGACAAACAGACAAAAACATTTACCATGACATATCACCTACAACTGAAACCTGACATGGCTGAAGCCGCATGAGCACACTTACTGACAACCATGATGATTAGGTGAAGCATCTCCTCGATCAGAGTGTTGTTCTGCTGGACAACATCCTGTCGAACACAGAGTGTTTATCCATACTGAGCTTGTTGGACTCACTGTATGTCTTCAGAAGAATGAATCCATACCGACCTTGTTGGCCTCCCTGTATCTCTTACGAATGTCTGCCGAGCTGAAAATGTGAAACAGTTCAAAGCGGCTCAGGACAATCATCAGAAAGTGGTTTGGATCCATCATGGATGCCCCCGCCTGGATGAAAACACAAACACCCAATAAAGACTAGTATTGCAAAAGACAGTAGTCAAGCAAAATCCTGACAGAAGTGCGTTTCTACCTGCAGCATGATGACGTCTTTGTCAAACATTTCCACTCTGCATTTGACGTTGTGATAGTAGTAGATCTGAAGCAGAAACAGAACATTTTGTTTATGATGTTGATCAGAAACAGAAGCTCCGGTTTTAGATTCACACAATTTACAGTTACTGTCCAGTTCAGATGATTACATCCACAATAAAAACACTGGTGTGTAAACTAAATTCTGTGGAGGCTACAGAATTGTTTCTACTTCGGCCTAGGGTGTGTACCTCCAGAACTTTACCTGGGAGCTGGTTCCACAGGAGAGGAGCTTGATAGCTGAAAGCTCTGCCTCCCATTCTACATTTAGAGACTCTA
>JAUMTR010000007.1:19077099-19092088 GCA_032270685.1 Microctenopoma stevenorrisi | reverse complement strand
GTAGTAATCTGACCAGATACCTTGTCTCTGAGATTTTTGGGTCCAAATATCATAACCTCAGTTTTGTCTGAGTTAAGTAGAAAATTACAGGACATCCAGGCCTTTATGTCTTTAAAATATGTTTCAAGTTTCTCAATCTAACATTGTTCAATCCTGTACCTCTCAATTACAGAGACGTGTTATTAACGTCTCCACCGCTGTTCAGTTCTCCGGAAAAGGATGGAATGCTCTATCCCAGATATAAACAAAGTGCTGCCTTAAGTGGAAGTATCGCAGGGTCACAAGTGAAATGGCAAATGTATTGGTGCTGCATCTGCAGAAATTCAAGCTCTGCTCTGGTCCATCATGTTGAAGAGAGCTGAGCAAAAATGCGAGGCTGTCAATTTACTAATCCATCTACATTCCTACCTTCATCTATGGTCATGAACTATTAGTGACTGCAAGAGCAAGATTGAGGATACAAGCGGCCCTAATTTTCTCAGCAGGATGTGATTTGGAGTAGAATCGCTTCTCCTCCACGTGGAGAGGAGTCAGTTGAGGCGGTTTGGGCATCTGGTGAGGATCCTTCCTGGGGAGGAGTTCTAGGCAAGTCCCACTGGGAAAAGGGTCCGGGACCCTGGGCATGCAGGAGGGATTTATCTGCCAGCTTGTCTGGGAATGGCTCAGGTTCACGCCAGAGGAGCTGGAGGCGGTTGCTGGGGAGAGGGAAGTCTGGCCTTCCCTGATTATGCTGCTTAATTGGTTGATAACAGATGGATGGATGTTTGGAATAGTCTACGTCCAGCATAAAAACCTTATCCCACCTGTGAACAGTTTTATGATTTAAATTTGATTAGCTGCTTTAGGACTCGGACAACTTGTTGTCACTGATGGAGCTGTGAATCCTGAGTTGTACATCTGTGAACTGAAGCTTGACACATGGGTTGAAGAAGAATTGTGATGTTGAGGAATAAGTAAAATGTCTGATTTTAATCCTTTATGCTGCAAAAGGGTGTCACGCCAGGTACTGATGACACAGGTTCAGATAAATACCATAGCTTGGATCATTGACTCATCATTTCCCACCACCAATCTGTAAGAATACTTTTGTTTGTTTAAATGAGTTCCACATATCCAGTTTGACAACAGCTACTCATCATCGCATGTTTCAGTTTGCATTATTACAGAAAATATGATTATTAAAATGTATCAAACTTTGAAGCATCAGTAAAATCTAAAATGTAAAAGAAAAATAATTTTACTGAATAAAAATATCATCATATGACTCACCTGGTTGATGAGTGAGAAGCCATTCCTTCTCCACATGCCAGCATGCACCTGGGCACACAGCACCAGGCAGCGGAGGGGGAGTTCAATCAGAAGAGGAGGGCTGAGTTCACTCTGTGGACAAACACTTGGGTTAAAGTGAATCTGCTATGAGTTTAACAGTAATCAGATTTCAAACAGCTGCTGACAGGTAGAGGAAGCTTTGCCCCCACCTGTCCATCTATTTATCATACAGGTGCACAGCATGACAGGTGGTGATGATTCACATCAGGCCAGCTGTGCCAAGAGAAGCTTAAATCCTGACAGAGCAGCTTCTCTCTTAAACTTTAACTCTGTTGTCAGTTTAATTGAGTTTGAACAAAAACTGAAATGGAGCAAAAGAGAAAAGTATTTAAATTTATTCACTTTCAGTCTCCACTTTGAACAGAGGAAACATAACAACGTGAAGAAATCGACGACCAGCTGGAGGAACAGCTGGCAAAAGCCAGATTATTTCTCTAAGTTTAGCAAAACATCCTCTACATACATATTGGAAATCAGTTTGAGTTTCCAGTAACAGTCACCACAGTGAATTCTGGATTTATTTTATGTCTTGAGTAAATTGTGGTTTGTTGAATGTGACAAACAAATGATGGATATGCTTATTTTTGTTCATGGAAAGCATGAATCAACCACCACATACCAAAACTATCAGGCAAGTTTAGTTCACATTTGACACAACTCATCTGTTACTGACCAGAGGAAGCTGCTTGGGGTAATGAGACGCCACTTCGGTCCTGCTGAGGTGAACATGCAGACCTGAGGAAGAACAGTGTCAGTGTTAGCTCAGTGCTGCAGCTTCTTCCACCAACCAGAGACGATGTCAGAGGTAATGAATTGTGAAATAAATGTCTTCATCACTCCTCACATTACCACCAGCTCGTTTATTCTTTGAATCTGTAACTGCTTTATAATCAGAGAGAGAAAAAATGTTTACCTGCCAGCAGCCTGCAGACCGGCAGGTGTATGGATACTTTGTCCTGAGATACCTGGTACCTAAAGGTCTCCACAGTGTGACCAGCCAGACTTAATGTGATTGGCTGCTCACCGTCTGGGAGGCTGCTGTGACAGTAACTGAGCACGATCAGACACTTCTTGTAGGCCTCAATCAGCACACGCTCCTAACACACAAAGGATAAAATAACGATGAAGACAAAGAGAGAAGCCAAGACTATCACGAACATAATCATTTTTAATCACGTTATTACTCATTGTGTCATTGTGCTGACAAATGTCTGAGAAAATCTGAAATGTTGACTTCAATGTCTCAGTGTCTTCTTTCTATGAATATTTCCATTTTTTACTGCCCTCAGACACATTTTTTATTTTAGCCCAAACAGGAAGCAGGTTGGTACAAATTTGTTCACTGTGCAGCGACTTTGTTTCTGTAGTTTTACAGTAACGATAATGAGGAAACCACAGCCTGACCAGTGTAATAATGTAATAACATTAAAAACACATGATTATTAAAACAGGGGATTCTGCTCTTTGTTTTTTAAAAGTAACTTAACATTAATGGGATGTTTTCTTTAAGTAGAACTGTACGTGCTATTTTTGTGTGTGTTGTACATACAGTGTACTGTATTCTGTGTGTAGTGTGTAGTAATGTTGGACTCACATCAGTGGAACACCACTCCTGGATCATGGAGATGATATGAGTCAGTTTCATCTGCAGCGTGAAAGCTGCCTCCCACTCTGGCTCCATCTCTATGTGCTGTCCTACTTGTCTCACCACTGGGTCCATACCCTGACACGCAGAGACCAGATCATAACCAGAGACACACTTTACTTTGCTTGGTTGACGCTTTTATCAGACAGACATGTTTTACTGTCCAGGTGAACCAGGACATACCTGCATACACTTGAGCAGCTCTAGAAAAGCATCCAGACCTTCGAGAAACTTGATCCTCAGCTCATCGTTCCACTCACTCGGGCAGCTTATCAGTACGTACCTGTACACAGACACTGCTTTCACAATTATGGCCACACTGACTCTACGCCGAGTCCACGCCGAGTCCACGCTGACCATACACCACAGTGAACACAGTAACTCTACTGCAAACCCAGAAAACTAAACAAGAACCTTTTCTTTGTCTCATGTTGAAGGAGCATGTTGTTGTCATTGAAGCTGCGTAACACAGGTTAATAACTTAGTCACTGACATGACTAAGCATAACTGCAGTGTAACAGGTGTGTAACTGGCACTCACTTAAGGTCTCCGATGAGGCTCTGGACTCGTCCAAACTTGAAGGCCTGCGGGGCAGTGTAGCGGTCAAACTGGAAGCGTCCCTGCAGGTCTCTATGACGGAGGTGATCCACAAATGTCCTGATGATAGTGGTCATCAGGTTCTCCTCCACCATCAGCATCCGGGCCTGAAGCAGAAGCGCACACACACACACACCAATACTAAATCCAAAGAGTGCCTCTTGATTTTAAAAATGGCTCAAGTTAATCACAGTAGGAAAGATACTATGGAATTATAGGAATGTAGTATCTAGAATTTATGGACATTTTTTTCTGGTCATAATCTCTGATGCTCAGATTTAAACCATTTTGGTTTTAACGTGACTTTACGAGTGTTTAATAGAGCAAATATTCTGATCTGATAGGCATTACTTTGGGTTAACAGTTTCATATACAAGTGAACAGCCTGTCTTGGTGACTTTTATAAACTACAACAGAAATTAAGGAAAACACAACAGGAGTATTCATGGTGTTCATCGGGACTCAGTTTCAGGTCCATTATTTTTATTAGTGTGTTCTGTAACACAAAAATTACATTTTGTTGAAAGAATCTGAAAGGTCTGTTGGATCTTTTTCTCTCTTTGGTTTCTTAGAAAATAAATGGTTTCACTTCAACAAATGTTCTCTGAACTCAAACTAAACTCTTAAAATTTTTCCAATTACGTCAAAGAAAAATGTTCAGATGTTTCACAATACTTTATGAAACTTGAATATTCAATATTTACTGTTCGCAACTGTGATAAACATAATGTTAGTGACTTTAAAGCAAAAACTACGTGAAAATGATGCACGTTTAAAATGTGTAAAATATTTCTCAGCTCCAACACAAAGCCAAAAAACTCACCAGTGTGGGAACGGTGAATATTTGAACTGACAGGTCAGTGATGGAGAACTCACGGTCATGGTCATCTTTCACATAGTCGCTCTGCAATCGTTCATAACTCTACCAGCGGGGGAGAGAGGAGAGAGAGGTGGTGTGTGGAGGTGCAGAGGAGTAGAAGGAGAACTTACCATGGTTGGAACTGTGAAGAGTTGTACAGAGAGAGACGTCACAGACACCACTCGCTCATGGTCGTCCTCCATAAAATCTGTCTGGAGGCGTCTGTAGTTCTGGGGGAGGGGGACAACATTTCACCTCTGGGTCAGAGGTCAGTGCTGCCCAGAAAACACTGCCCAAAATAAGCCCATCTGATCCAGACACAGCAAGTCTGGGATCAAACACAGTCTAAGCTTCTGGGTTGTGCAGATTCTTTCCTACTACTGGGATTACAAACATCTATATGAATTAAGTTAGATGTCAGCAAAGGGTTGATGTCCCCCCACATGTAGCAATGGGCCCCCGGTGTACAGGTTAAAAATCTGGACACTGGTGTTGCACAGTCCTACTGACCTGCAGGTGGGGGTAATGCAAAAAGGGGGGTGAGCAAAGAGGATAATAAAGCAGCTCGGGGAACTACACATAGAAAGTTTGGGTTCACTGCCAGGAACCTTTGTGAATCCAACATGTTTGGCCACAGGTGTACATGGTCACGTACACCCCCCCCCCACACACACACACACACAAACACACGCCCGGCATCATATTTAAACTGTACAGCTGATATTAAGCAAATTAAACCATCTTTTCCTTTTATCTGACTTTAGTGCATTGTCCCTGTTGTGTTGTTAAGTTATTAGCATTAAATTACATTTTTCTACTCTAGAACATGCTGTTCCTCTGAATTCTTCCCCCGCCCGCCCTTTATGTGCTGCATCACAGATGGGGAGCTGGGGAGCAGTTTGTATACTATTACTTTATATTTTTAGCACTGTATATGGATTATACTTATATATTTGATTATATCTACTTTAATATCTAAAATCCTCTGCTGCTGAAACAAACTAATAATTTCTCTTCTAAGCACAGAAAGAAATAATGAATAAATCAGATCGTGGACCAGCTGTGTTACCTTGGCAAACTGGATGGCAAAGATCTTCTTATACTTGAGGTCCATAAGGAGGCTGTTCATCAGCAGCTGGTGGTAAATGTTCCTCGCTCCTAAAGACAGAACAGGTCATCAGCCTGAACACATGTCTATTCTACAACATCAACGAATAAAGGAAGCTCAGTCACCTTTAGAAATATTCAAGTCATACTGTCTCAGTGCAAAACACATGAAAAAAAAAAACTAGGAAACTATGAGACCTGCAGGCGCATCACATGACAACAATACTATCGATTGGGAAGGTGAGACGTCTTTTTTCCAAGCCATTAACTAACATGTGTCCGCCAACATCCTAACACACGTGTTTGGTTAGTTATGCAACGTGATGCATGTTACAGAACGCCACATGGAACATACAAGTCTGTGAAGATTCTCAGTCAACCAGGTCACGGTTATATCAAAAAAGATTTTTTAGAGGTAACTGGACTTGTCTGGTTCTTTGACAATGTATGCGTCCTACCTTGGATCCAAGGTAGAGCTGTTGATTAGCACAAATGCTCCGAACCTACTAGAGCCATGGGAGATAATTAATAGTCAGAATGGGGGTCCCTACGCAGTTAGAACTCTATTGGGGTGGGTTGTAAATGGGCCCTTGAGAAGCACTGCTGGCAGCGGAGAAGGTGTTACTGTGAATAGGATTTCAGTGGCAAGTTTGGAAAAGCTGTTGATCTCGCAGTATAACCTAGAGTTTCCTGAAGTTGCTTCTGAAGAAAATACGGAAATATCAACTGAGGACAAAATATTCTTCAAGATGGCCAATGAGGCGGTGTTGCAAAATGGGCATTACAGTCTGAGATTGCCATTTAGGAGAACTGATATGCTGATGACAAATAGACAAATAGCAGAACAGCGTCTGCACAGCCTTAAAAGGAAAATGAAACAGAACGAACAATTTGAGCACGATTATGTTGCATTTCTCAGGGACATCCTTGAGAATAACTACGCTGAGCAAGTCCCACAGGAGGACCTTGCCCAGCCACCAGGAAAGGTATGGTACTTGCCACACCATGGGGTGTACAACCCTTAGAAGAATAAACCTAGAGTGGTGTTTGACTGCGCAGCTTCCTTTCAAGGGTCGCCTCTCAACACTGAACTGCTGCAGGGTCCTGATCTGACTAACTCTCTCATTGGGGTCATCCTCAGATTTCGCAAGTAACCAACAGGAATTATGGCCGACATCAAATCAATGTTTCACCAAGTTAGAGTGGCAAGGCCCGATGTTGATTACCCTGCGATTCTTGTGGTGGCCACAAGGGGACACCAGTCAGGCTCCAAAGGAATACCGCATGCTTGTACACATCTTCGGTGCTGTGTCATCCCCAAGCATTGCAACTTTCGCATTGCAAAAAACTGCTGCTAACAATGAAAGCTGTTTTCCCCCTCAGGTGATTGATACCATACGTCACAATTTCTATGTGAATGATTGTGTCAAGTCCGTGGCCAAAGAGTCTCATGCCATTCGAATGGTAAACGATCTTACTGCCCTGTGCAGCAAACGGGGATTCCCACTAACACAGTGGGTAAGTAACAGCCGAGCAGTTTTAGCATCAATACCCAAAGACCAAAGAGCAAAGGAGATTAAGTCTCTAGATCTCCACACGGACAGTCTGCCTGTTGAAAGAGCCCTGGGACTGCAATGGTGCGTAGACTCGGATAAATTTCGATTCAACATTAGCTTAAGTCAAAAGGCACACACCCGCAGAGGCATACTCTCTGTTGTAGGTTCAATCTTTGATCCACTTGGCTTTCTTGCTCCTCTCATTCTTCCGGCTAAGCTGTTGCTTCAGGAGCTCTGCCAGAAGGGCCTTGGATGGGATGAGCCTTTGCCTCAGGCCATATCAGAGCAGTGGATGAAATGGACCAACAGCTTGGCTACGATCAAGGACTTGAAGCCAGAGGATTTTGGAGTGACCAGGTGTGCTGAACTGCATCACTTTGCTGATGCCAGTAAAAGGGGCTATGGCTCTGTGAGCTACATCAGGCAAGTCAACCAGCAGAGCAAAGTACATGTGACCTTTGTCTTAGGAAAGTCCAGAGTTCTCACCTTAAAGAATGTCACTGTGCCAAGATTGGAGCTGGCGGCCGCTGCGCTGTTAGTGAAGATTGACAAAATGCTGAGGAGGGAACTCCACCTTGACTTAAAACCCTCAGTGTTCGTGACAGACAGCCAAACAGTGCTGCAGTACATTGCGAATGACCAAGCAAGGTTTAAGACCTACGTAGCAAACAGAGTCTCAACAATACAGGACAACACAAGACTTTCTCAATGGAGATACGTGAGCAGTAAACACAATCCTGCCGACGACTCTTCCAGAGGATTAAGTGGAAGACAATTCATGGAGCAAAGAAGATGGATCCATACTCCTGAGTTTCTTTGGAAGCCAAAAGACAGCTGGCCAGTAGAGGAGGCTCTGCGCCCCATGTTTCAGGATGACCCAGAGCTCACGAGAGCCACTACCGTACTCGCAGCAGAGGTGAAAACTGAAACACCTACAGACCAACTTATTCTTTTCTTTTCAGATTGGATCAGGCTACTAAAGGCGGTAGCTTGGTACCTCAGACTGAAAAGTGCTTTATTACTGAAGGTGAAAAGCAGAAAGCAGCTTGCCTCATCTCCCGTCATCACCCGCTCGAAGAATCGAAAGTGTGAGGACACGACACCTTCGTGGACAGCACCTTTCCATTAAGGATCTTAAAGATGCAGAGAGGTCAGTCATCATCTACGTCCAGAAACAAGCATTCTCTTCTGAAATGGCCTCATTGCAGTTGATCCTGCCTAGAGTGTACAAGAGCAGTAGGTTGTGCAGGCTGGATCCTGTACTGGACAGAAGCAGCCTTAGAATAAGTGGCCGCCTGCGTAAATCTGCGATGCCTGAGGAGATTAAACATCCCTGCATCCTGCCCAAGGAGTCACATGTTTCACTTCTTCTCCTGAGGCATATTCATCAACGCAGTGGACATAGTGGCATAGTGGCAGAAACCAGATGCTTTCAGAGCTCCGTCAACGACACTGGATCCTAAAGTAAGGTTCTGTAGCAAGAAAGGTGCTCGCCAAATGTGTCACATTCCACCGTGTGAGGGGCAAAGCAGGCGAGCAAAAGATGGCAGATTTGCAACTGGAACGAATTCTACCTGACCTCCCACCCTTTACCAATGTCGGATTGGACTACTTTGGCCTGATTGAGGTGAGGCGAGGAAGAAGCACTGTAAAAAGGTACGGAGTCCTCTTTACATGTATGTCCAGCAGAGCTGTACATTTAGAAGTAGCCTATACTTTGGATACAGATTCATGCATTCATGCTTTGAGGAGGTTTGTCTGCAGGAGAGGCCAAGTCAAACACGTCAGGTCTGACAATGTGACAAATTTGGTGGGTGCCCAAGCAGAACTAAAGAAAGCCCTGATGTCCTTCAATGAGAAGAAAATCCAAGACGCACTACTGCCTGATGGCATACAATGGAGTTTCAACCCACCAGCCGCATCACACCATGGCGGTGTCTGGGAAAGACTCATACGATCTGTCCGACAGGTACTCAACTCCACTTTGCATCAGCAATCCATAGATGATGAGAGCCTTCCGACCCTGTTATGTGAAGCAGATGCAATCCTGAACAACCGCCCTCTCTCCACAATCTCCTCAGACCCACATGACTTGGAGCCATTGACTCCAAACCATATCCTTTTGTTGAAAACCAAGCCCATTTTGCCCCTTGGGGTCTTCAAGAAATCTGACCTCTATGCTAGGCACCACTGGAAACAAGTTCGGTACATGGCTGATCTTTTCTGGCGTCGTTGGACCAAGGAATACCTACTTCTAAGGAAGGCAGAAATGGTTGGATGTAAGAAAAAATCTAAACGTTGGGGATATCATCCTGGTGGTTTTATTATGGATTTGAAAGCCGCACCCATCACAGGTGGTGAGGGTGCCACCCTATAATTGGATGGCTAGTGCGCCAGCTCAGGGAGAAGGAAGACAGCAGATACGGTCATTGACCTCAGCTCGGACTCGTGAACACAGCCAGCGGGGTTGGTGTCTGGCCCATCGAGTCGCTGCCTGAACTGTTATACAGCCAATTACTTTATTTCCGCATGTTATTTATATTTTCAATAAACCGTGAGCATCAAGCAACATTCCATCTCCTTTTGGTTTTGTGGACATGAGTTGTGAGTCTTGACACTGCATCACCTGCTATCTCCATATGGTTCAAACGGACAAAGAAAGTTACTCAAGAGAAAGGGAAGCGTTGGTATCTGTTTGTGCCATTACATTACCTTTCCACATCTTGGAGTCATTGAGCATCAGTCTATCAACCAGAGACGAGTTTTCACCCTCTGGACCTTTCTGCAGACCAACCTGACACAGGATCCTCCTCAGACCATCTGAAACACGTAAACACTGTTAGACCATCCAGCTTCAGGTATTCACAGAAACACTATGAACGGTGGAGTCCCGACATACCAGAGTACTGAATGATCTGTCCCAGCCAGCTCAGAGCCTTCAGAGCGAAACACTGATGAGCAACAACAGACGAGTGCATCACCTGCACCCTGAGTGGCTTCGACTGGCGACTCGTGTTCCTCTGCAGGTGGGAGGTGGGGGAGACAGAGCGGGGAGTAAATTCATACACACATTTATTGACATTACATTACGGACCCAGGTGCTTCCATTCTGGTTCAGATGGCAGAGAAAATCATTATGGTTGTGCTTTGTACAGAACCAGTTGCTGCCGGTCCTTCAGACCAACATCAGCAACCGCTGATGTCACAACTGGTACATGCAGCTTTCTCTCAGCATCTCTCCGTTCAGGATCTGACAGTTCTCGCCTGTTTTCAGTGTCAACTTCACTGTATGACAATCACAAGCTGCCAGTTGATGTGCAACCTGGACGGAAGTGCAACAGGGAAACAGGTAAAGGGGCTACCGAGAGCCCACCATCCACAACACACCATACTTACAGTAAAGCATGAGGGTGGCAGCGTCTTGTTGTTGGGGTTTTTCTCTGCCTCAGGACCCGAAAAATTAATGTTACAGTCACATTTCTGAGGGAAACTACCTGCTACCTTCTGTCAGAAATTCTAAGATGGGCGAATTGTTCACCTTTCAACATGACGACGACACAAAGCACACGGCAAAATATACTATACAGTGGCTGAAGAACAGGCCCAGAACTAAATCCCATTAAAACCTGGAAAGAGATTCGAAGATAGCGGCCCATCAACACTGAGTGGACAAATACTGCTCAGCTGATAGAGAAGTCATCCAACAGACTCAAAGTCCTCATTTAAGTAAAATATGTTTCAACAAAATACAGGGGGGGGGCTTTATTCCTCAGTATTTCTTTTCCCTATGAGATGTAAACAGTTCTATTGAGTAAATAAAGCTGGTATGAAATATTTTGGTCCATGTTTAAGGCTGTGAAGCAAAAGAAATACTTCAAAGGGGATGATTCTTTTCAAAAGCCACTGTACAAACGTCTGCATGTTGTTTGATGTTTAACTTATGTCAGAAGGCTGATAACAGCCAACATGAGGCGCTCTGTAAGGGTCCAGTCAAAAAGACAGAAACCAGGGTAGTAACAGGACACTCACCACAATCACAGACTTGGCTTGTTCACAGAATTGGAAATCTCCGTAGCGAACCGACTTCCTGCCCTGTACCAACACACAGCAGGTCAACGTTAGCCGATGGCTTTAACCTGGACAAACATTAACCACAAACACATGTTCAGTGATACTAACTTCTCTGTCCACGGTGGTGGCGAAGCTCACAGCTTCTTTCTGGCTGCAGTTGACAGCTTTCTGCAAAGTGTAGATCACCTGCTCATACGTGTGGACTTCATCGTTAAACAACATGCAGTAGTACATGTCTCCCCTCTCTCTGTGCACACACACACACACACACAAAAAACAGAGAAAGCATTAGAACATCCAGAAGCCGTCAGGTCAACTGACCCTCTGCAACAACATGATGCATCGTCTTCACCCTTTAAACAAACATGAAACTTTTGTTATCTGATGTTTTTATGGCTCGTTCTGACCGAGTTATTTTTCTTATATGCACACATTTAATATGCAGGTGACCGAGTCTCTAATAATGTATTTGTGCATACGGTTGTTCCAGTCCTGCAGGTAGCTGATCCTCCTGCTCCAAGGTCAGCAGGTCTACGGCATACTTTAGGATAACAGAGAAGATGCTGTAAGCACGGGCCACCAGGTCAGCTGGGAGGCGAGCTCCGGGGTCCTGGGGGGACACATAGGTCACAGTGAGTACTGGTGAGAAAGACAGAACAGGTTAACAGACAGTCTCACCTCCTCGTTGTCCCTGTTTCTGTCTGTAGGAGTGTGCTTCTGGCAGTACGGACCCTTCTTCCAGGCTTCAGCGTCACCACAGTCACAGAAACCTCCACCTCCTGATGTGGTCATCTACAAGACACACAAACAACTTTCAGAGCAATCACACTATGAGCTTTCAATCAGGTGTGTTGGTCGCCTACTGCCGGCACTCGGTTTCAGCAGCTGTCAGCAGCCGCTGACAGGTTGAGCTTTGACATACGAGCCGCAGGGTCCTGTTCAGAGCATCTTTTGCAACAGTCTACAGATTTTACATTGTGTTTACCATTTCTATTCTTTAATGATTCTTATTCAAAGCAGATCACTCATTTAAGGTTATCACGTGTTTTGTGAGCTTTTACATAATCGTAGTGTTTCTACTTTGCAAGTTGCGCTGTTGTCATCTGTTTCTTGTAAAGAACAAACGTATATAAACGCCGAAATGTAGTACAAGAACAAGAGTGAGACAGTTTGCGTGTAACCATATACACCCTCATTATGGAAAACAAACAGAAGTACATATGAACTTTGCAGCTTATAGTAGGGTGTGGCTTATATATGGACCAATCTGTAGTTTCCCCCAAATTCAGGCAGCTGCAGGGGCAGATCAGAGCATCCCTGTCAGGAAATGTGTGTACTCACTCTGTATCGATGATCTTTGTGAATGCTGCCCAGGAAACACTGCATGCAGAGAACACAGGTCGGATCAGCAGCACACTCCCTACAACACACACACACACACTTTAATCACCTGAAGACAGTGGGAGGGGTTTACATTCAGGCTGTGATAGTTTAGGTGACAACAAACACATGTCGGGTGTTACCTGCAGGAGTAGGTGGGCTCCCCCACCTTGAACACGTGCCCACACAGTGGGGATGGCTGGTTGTTCTCCTGCAGGTGAATCAAACCTGCAGAAGGTTCCTCCCCAAGCAGAAGCCACTCCAGAGGAGCAAGGAGAAGCAGTTGACAGGCCAGCTCCTCCCTTTGTTCTTCCCTCTGCTCATCCCTGCTGCCGACACCCCCACTTGAACCTACGCAAAGGATTTTGGGTACATACACGGCCAGATGACGGTATACCTCCGGCAGCAGGTCAGATGCTGCCAGCCATTCCTAAGAAGGAGGAGAGGAGGAAGAGGCGCTCTTACCAACAGTATCCCTGTACTGTAGTGCTCCTATACTCAGTAATGAGCTCTGTCAGTTTTAACCTGCTGACACACTGACCCACATACAGGTCAACAGTGAGCCTGTGTCAGATAATAGTTCTGTTTACTGAGGCTTTGTAGGTAAGAAACACATGTAACAATTCAATTTATGAGCAGGCACAGCTTCTCCTATTTTCTTCATCACATATCGCAAATAACAAAACATTGTAAGTAAAAGGTATTTGACACTAATGAGTCATGTTTATTCCAACAATTATTTGCATTTATTTTTATCTAGATAATTAGTGTTAGATTAAGAGTTAGAAACAAAAGTCAGAGTTGATCGTGACTAAAATATTCTCTTTAAAAGAAAGAAAATATCTGGTGAAAAAAAATGTTTAAATTACCTTAAATTTATTTAAGTTAAATTAAAACTGACAAACGTTAAAATGTTGAAAATAAACGTTTACCAGCAATAAAAACACTAAAATACCGTTGAATAAAACCAACAGATTGTATCTGCGCTGAAAGTTAAAGCTGACATAGTCTAAACAGATTTTTCTGACACCGTTAATCTTACAGATGTTTCTTACTCCGAGCGTTTGCATTAGCATTTTTCATTAGCGCTAGCTGAAAAACAAGCCGAGCCGGGGGCAGCTTAAACCGCCGAACGCCGCGTTCCGCAGGTGCCACAGCTCAGACCGACACCGGGGCCACTCGGGAACGGGTCAGCAGTGCTGACAGTTCGGGGAGTCGCTTACCGACGCGGTGTCTTTGGCGGAGAAATTCAGGAATTCCGAACATAAAACGGACGGGGGTTCTCTGTCAGACTCGGCCGCCGCCATCTTTCCTCCCTCGACTCTGAGTCTACTACAACAAGAACCGGAACCGGAAATGTTCAACAGCTGATGGGCAGAGCCTATTGCATTAGTCCGGTTGGTACGTCACAGGGTCAATCCCGAATCAAGGGTTGACAATAACAGAATTTTATTTATTATTTGAACTTTAATTTGACCACTTTTATTGATAATGGCGACTTTGTATCTCAGTGTTTTGTCTTTTAATAATTTTACACACATACTCACATAATTCTGATATGTTATAATTCCACAATTTAGACTTGTTATTTTTAGCCTGTAATTGAGTGTTAACCATGCCTTTTTAGGAAGCTTGGAAACTTATAAATAAATAGGCAGTGTTGGTCATTAAAAATAGGGTTTACTCATTTACTTTACTTTATTTGACTTGTCAGGCCCTTTTGTCCAAAGTGACTTAGAAGCAGAAGACACAAGTAATTAACATTTGGGTTCTGTAAATTCTGAGTTACTACAAAATAAGAGCCCAGATAAGACACAACTCGTCGAGATAATCATGTTGGGATTTTTTTAGGTGAATTTATATAATTAATGGCTTAATTTGGTTTAACCGGCCCGACTCTGGTAAGCGAAGACAGCAGCATGGCTCCGATGAGTGTGACAGAACACGATGTACGCCAGGCTCTGAGACAGGTGAAAGGCAGAAAGGCAGCGGGACTCCTGTTCGTCGACTACAGCTCGGCCTTTAACACTATCATCCCCACCAGACTGTTCAACAAACTGAAATATCTGGGCCTAAATAGCCAGCTGTGCGCGTGGGTGTTAGACTTTACTTTACTTTACTTTACTTTGCTTGGCAGACGCTTTTATCCAAAGCGACTTACAAGGAGAAGACTCCAGCAATTACCATTCAGTTCTCGCAAAAGCTGAAATACTACAACAAAGCACCCGGATAAGGCCTAACTCGTCAAGACAAAAGCATGCATAGTTAAACACGCGCGTGTGTGTGTGTGTGTGTTAGACTCACTTGAAGTACTTTTTGAACAAGTGAGTTTTTAAATGTTTCTTAAAGGCGGTGATACTGTCAGCCAGTCGAATGGGGCAGGGCAGGTTGTTCCACCAGCCAGGGACCACAAAGGAGAAAAGACTGGACTGTGATCTGAGACCT
>JAUMTR010000007.1:19057560-19076999 GCA_032270685.1 Microctenopoma stevenorrisi | reverse complement strand
ATATGACTGAAGGAGGCGGGAATCGAACCACCAATCTCCCGATTGGCAGGCGACTGCTCTACCTCCCGAGCCACAGCCGCCCCCAAGTCAGTGCAAGCACCTGGAGTTCATGTTCTGTTGCAAAGGCGGGAATGAAGTCAGCTTTGTTAACCGCCGACTGACAATTCCATAGCCCGACGAGAACTCAGGGTGACAAGACGAGGCCTGGGAGAGTGGGGTCAGCACACAATTCTCTCCCCCTAACCTCAGACCCCACTCCTCTGTCACCGTAAGACTTTAATAAATCTGAATGTGCTTAGTGGAATGACAAATTACATTTGGACTCACCTGTCAGTTTTCTTCTTCTCTGTCTCCAGCGATAACAGGAGTACGATGCCCATCGAGCTGTTGCCTTCACTGAGCACCTGGATGCCTGATGAATTCCTGAGACTGAAGGACAATCTGAGACCTGTAGACCAGTCAAATTATATACATATGTACAGTGATTTGTATTTGAACACACTGAAATGTGGGCGTTCTCCCACTTAGAAATCATGGAGTGATTCACATTGTAGGTGCATTCCCACTGTGACTTTTTGATAAAGCTTATAGTTAGAGGTGGATCAGTGACTGAACCATCTCTTAGTTATGCTGCTATAGGTTTAGTCTGCTGGGGGACTTTATATCTCACTGAGCTCCTCTCCTCATTTTCCTTCTCTGTCCACTTCATTGACATCGTTGCATGTTAATAACACTCTCTGTGTGTGTCTCTCTCTGTATCTCTCCTCAGGTATCCTCAATCATCTTCCGTTAAAGGGAGTTTTTCCTCTCCACTGTCGCCTCAGTGCTTTTCTAAGTGGGACTGTTCTAAATTTTTCTGTATATATTGATATAATGTGTAAGGTCTTAAACCTCACACTGTAAAGTTACTTGAGATGACTTATGTTGTGAATTGGCACTAAATAAATAAAGCTGAATTGAATTTAATTCTAATGATTTTATTTTCAATTCAATTAAAAATCTTTAAATTCGGGTTCTGCTTGGTTATAGCTCACACGCACCTGGATTGTGTTGGTGATGTCTCTCAACTCCAGTCCAAGTCCAGGAGTCTCTGTACCTGCCAGATTTACCCAGGTCCCCATCTTCATCCTGGTTCTGTTGACCCTCATCTCACCACTTTTTACTGATAGACCAGTTGGAAGACTGAGCTGATATGGATCTGTCCAATCTGATATAAGTCTTCATCCCCTGGTTCAGGATGACTGAGCTGATCTGGATCACTCTTCACTTTTAGAAAACAGACCCTTAAAGTGAGCTTATGGCGACGTTTCTCAACCTGCTGCTGCTCAAAGGTTTCTGGCTTTAATCTTATCTTATCAGTGGAAAAAGCGCTCAGATCTAGGTCCAGATCCAGGGTTTGGTCTCAGTGTTACATGTCTTCTACTGCAATGCACTTCCTGTTGGGCTTAACCAACTTTTACAGTTGGTCCAAAATGCTGCTGCTCAGTTTTTAACTGGTACAAAAAAACACAGGCACATTACTCCAGTTCTAGCATTGTTGCACTGGCTCCCTCCTTAAAATTATTTAATTTGTTTTTAAATGTCTTCATGGCCGTGCCATGAATGGCTGAAGTACTTCACACAGGTATCTCATTACATGTTAACATTGTGTTTTCTCTCCCCTAGTTGTGCTCTTTCTCGCTTTCTCTCCTCAGGTGTCCTCGACCATGGAGCTGTGGCCACTGGTCCTACCAACCTGCCAGTGCTTTGTCTGCTGCTGCTTGTTGCTCTGGTGGGAAGAAGGAGGAGCTTCTTCCCACAGGCAATACGGGCTCTCAACCAGACCACTAACTGCTGACCAGGATCAACACTCTCAACCAGATCGCCGTCCACCTATCAGGACCAACACTCTCCCTGCACACCACACCACGGTCACACCTACTTTTCATAACTTTCAGAACTGCACTCACCCGAGTCACTCAAGAATAGGACAATCACACTCATACACTTATGCGCACTCGACACTTTCATGCACATTGGCACCACTCACATCTCACATTATAGACTTCAACCATGGACATCTACATACACCTGCATACTTATATACATCTATACACACTTACACATCTGGTCACTTCAAAATTCCTGGCATTTGATTTGATTTGGTTACTTCTATATTTCCATATTAATCATTTCCATAACTTAATACTCCCATCTTATTGTTTAGATTTTCCTTCTAAGTGGCTGACCGAGGGCAGGAAGTCCTCAAAGGACCTCAGCGGACGTAGGACAGGAGAAACAGAGAAGGACCTGTGCGAACCTCCGTCGCCCACCTGGAACCAACCGCACAGGACCACAGAGGAATGTTCTGCACAAGCGCACAGCTGCAAACGTCCCGGACCGGCACACACGCACAGATGAACACACCCCGGACCCCATAGGCACTGTCCAACGGACCTTGTCAAATAACTTTTACCCATATACTGCACACCCCCCGAGTCATTCCCCCCAGACGCTGACAATCGGTTGCACTATATCACTACACTATACCCACCGGTCACTTTACCGAGTATATTGTTGCACTCCACCTGCTGTACTTAGACATTCTATTGTTCTTCTGTTTTTTACTTGTGTTTCTTAATTTATTGTGTTTCTCATCATTCATTCTGTTTTTAACATTTCTGAGGTCGCTGTCAGTCGTACAAGCATTTCACTGCATATCTTACTGTGATCTCTGTTACCTGCTGTTCTTTTCTCTCTCCTCTGTCCACTAACCCCAACCGGTCGAGGCAGATGGCCGCCCACCCCGAGTCTGGTTCTGCTGGAGGTTTCTTCCTCTTAAAGGGAGTTTTTCCTCTCCACTGTTGCTCAAGTGGGACTGTTGGGTTTTCTCTGTATATATTGATATAATGTGTCTTAAACCTCACACTGTAAAGTGCCTTGAGATGAGTTATGTTGTGAATTGGCGCCAACCAATAAACTCATGTAAAAAAAAATAGAAATGCAGATTACCTGAAACTGATCTGTGTGTAGTAGATTTATTATGACTTGATGAACAAACTGGGATAAAAAAGCTGCACAGATATATCTGCTGCTTTACATGTTTATTTAGTTTGACAGTTTTTGTGCTGAAACTCGGGCTGATGTGATTTTCATCAAGTTTCAATAACCTCTGATGTGAAGTTTAGTCTTGTTCCTGTTCTTCCCGGCAACTGTGCGTTTATCCGAACCAGTGGTTTCCCATACAGTCCCTGTTCCAGGAGACCCTGCAGAGCCAGCACCACTCGGCTCTGCACAGGGGACACTGCATGTGCATGCAGCCACCTGCGGGGAGACAGCGTCAGGTCACACTTAACTGGAGGTAAAATGTTACCATATTGGTTCCAAATATGGTGGCCTCTAGCGACAAAGCGATGGCAAATAAAAAAGTTATTTATAATGTAAAAGCAACGTATTTGTACGTGCTTTGTCTCTGAGCCACCGTATTTAACTGATCAGGGGTAAAAACACAGACTCAGCCAGAACCAGAAAAACCTTCCTCTGTTGTAGAGTCTGTGACCAATCCAAACGTGAGCTGGAACCTGCAGGTTTCATTATTGCAGAAAGGGTTCTTTGAAACTGGGAACCTGAAGCTAGGAAACATAGTTTTAATCAGCTGATCAGTGTTAAAAGGAAAGAACTATGTTCTTACCATTTTTTTCCACAGGAACCAAACACTGAGGACATGGCATTGTGGTCTCCTGGATGAGGAGCACAGAGGCTTGATCCCACCTCCCGCTCAGAGACGCCGCCACCCCCACAACAAATCCCTAAAGAGAAGGCAGAGGTGGGGTTTGGATGAGGGGAAGGGGGATAGTTGGAAATGTTAAGCAGAACAATCACTTGACCAGTCCAGCAGGAGGCAGCACAGACCAAGTCAGCATGTTTTTCATGCTGACCTTCATTACCTGCAAAACCTTCACCATCATCTTCATCACACAGCACACCTTAAGAGTGTTGTTGTGTTGGGTTCAATATGAAAACTATTTTATCTCATGTACTTATTTTGTTGATCTTTGCCTATTTCTATGAAGTGATTAAAGTTTTGCACATACTCGGCAGCAGGAGTGAAGGACAATCCCACGCCCTGCAACTTTTGAAACAAACGAACTTTGTCTGAGAGAACATCCTATTCTCTCCCCCATACCGTTGCAGCTGTCTTTTGATAATGAGCGGAAAATGTGACTCAGCTATTTTTGTAACCAATCTATGCCTATCTATGTTTTGTAATAAAAAGTACAGAGGATGGATAAAGAGACTCAGAGCTGGTGGAGACTGTTTAGCTGAGCAGTCTTTACCCGTCTCTCCTTGTACAAGAAAAAAACTCACTTTGTCTCTGTCTCTCTTCTTTGTGCATTTAATAAGTGTTTTAGGTGGATGAACCTGACAACTGCAAGCTTTGGTATCGATCCGGAACCAAAAAAATACAGGATTGGTATCACCGATACTTTTACCTTATAAGGACAACCTACCAGAAAAGGTACCCTCATGAATAAAATCGCTTAGAAAAACTTAAAATCGTTGTATAAACACAAAATTCACAAAATATAAGAAAAGCACCAGTGTTAAATTAACACCCAGAATACCTCTAGGTAATAACACAACAAATTGAACCCACATCACTTTAAATCATTTCAAAACACATAAAACAGAGAAAAGCAATGTTGTTACATCACATGAATTCAACATACTCTTCAAACTAGAGATAATCAACTAAAAGCTATTTTTTCCTATAGGAGAGTGCATTTAACAACGGATCTAGAGATCATCAATCATGTTTTTGTTTTTTTTTTCTTATATATTTGTTGTTCTTGTATCTATATTCGTTGGTGCAGTTTATGGTTGTGGGTCTTCTAATCTTTCTGAAATGAGAGCGGCTGTATCTAAACAAAACTATTTCCTTCTGTGATTAATAAAGTGTTTTAAATCACAGGGACTCCCCTGTGACATTTAAAGACATCGAGGACATCCAGAGGAAGCACTGCCTGTTCTTAAGGACTCCTCTCACCCTGCCCACGGACTGTTCTCTCTCCTGCCTTCGGGCAGACGCTTCAGGTTACCCCGGACAAGAACCAGCAGACTTAGGAACAGCTTTTTTCCTAGAGCTGTCTCCTTGCATGTGACAAATAAAATTTGATTTGATTTGGATTTGATACATCTGAACCTGTCCTGGGAACCACTTGCAGCTGTGGCCATGCTAGCTGTCCTCCTACCGTGAGATCTGACCTGGCCTACTAGCCACCATGGAGCCTCCAAGCCTACCCTGCACGAAGCTACCCCGAGACAGGCTAGCTGCCACCGTGCCTCAAGGGTGATCATGAGTCTCTCCGGTCCCTGTGATCATGACACTGCAGTCTCTCCGGTCCCTGTTCCTCTCCGCAGTCGTCTCCAGTCCGGCCCCAGGAGGCGATGTCGCCTGCCTGCTCTGTCTCTCTTTTGCCCCTTGCCCCCCCTTGCTGGATGCATTTTCCAGCAGGTGATCTGTCTCTTGAAAACATCTCTAGTGTCTCTTGCTGAGGGATTTTCCAACTCCTCCCCATTTTGGGTTAGGGTTAGGGTTTAATTTCTGATGGAACACTTGTGCTGATTGAGAGTGTAAAACAGAACATACTCATACCAATGTGCATCAATACTTTGGATCAATCTGCCCACCAGTAGTTGTTGTGGGTTCCCTGGATTGTGCCTGTAAAGAGGGTTGTGTGTGTGTTGTTACTAATAATTATGTACAGTTGACTGCTGCCATTACGACCCCACAGCGATTGGTACTATAGGGTACTATGATTGATCGGCTGGCTCACCTGAGAGGCTTCACCTGTGGGCGGGGCTGGTGCAGTCTGACACCCCCCCTCGTGGTAGGACTCCCTGCAGTCTCTGCAGAAAATGAAGCCGCAGCCCACCCGTCGGTCACACTCCACCCTCCTGCTGTTGTCAGGAGGGAGAAGCCCCGCCCCACAGGCAGGTGACGGACACATAAGTCCTCCAATCCTCCGCAGACACTCTTCTGCTCCATACTGCAGATAGCGCCCATACTGAGAAAGCACAGGTGAGTCAGGTGTATTCTGGATAAAATATGTCAAATACAATTTAATGGACGAAAAGAAAAAAATCACCTGATCATCTCCTAAAATTCTGAAGTGATGAAGCTCCTTAATCAGAGAGTTTTCACAGCCGACTGCAGACAGACACATCACTCGGTCAGGATTCTACTGATTCTGTCTCTACTGTCAAATAAAGCTGAAGATCATAAACCGTGTGAGTGAACAGTGTAATGAAGGTTAATGAAGTTGGATGGACATCAGCTGCATCTGACTGAAACATGACTTTGCTGTAGTCACACAAATGTATTGACAGCAGTCGTTTCACTCACCAGCACAGGGCAGCGAGTATCCAATCACTGGGTGATAAACAAACTGACGCTCGTTCAGCCGAGTCTGACAGTAATGACGGAAACAGTCCAGACAAATCACATGTCGGTCGAGACACTGGAAGACCAGAACCACACCTCTGACACAGAGACACAGGTAAACGATTACTCTGGAAACAGCAATAGTAAAGTTGTTGGTGACACTGTGTGTGTGTGTGTGTGTGTGTGTGTGTGTGAGAGATACAGGATGTCGGTGCAGGCGATGCAGGGCACGTTTCTGCTGTTAATCACAATGAGGTCAAGAGCCACAGAGAGTTCGTCATCCGACGTTGGGTGGGATGCACACTTCATGAAGAACTCCTGCACAAACACACGCAATGAAGGGGGGGTGGGGGTGATAATGGGGGACACACAACTGGGAGACACTATCGATACAGTATTCTATCAAGTATACAATACCTGGTGTCTATACACGTAGATATCCACAAACACACTTGTATAGAAAAGTGTACAGTGCGGTGTGTACGTTTGGGCAACCTTGTCAATGTTCATGATTTTCCATATAGATCGTTGGTTGTCACAATAAAACATTTCAGTTAAATATATCATGTAGGAGACACACAGTGATATTTGACAAGTGAAACAAAGTTTATAGGATTCACAGAAATTGTGCAATAATTGTTTAAACAAAATCGGGCAGGTGCATAAGTTTGGGCACGGTTGTTTTCCCCCCTGCTGTGAGGAAAAGAAGACTGTAGCTGCCCCTGTTGAGAAACACTGGTGTAGTCCAGTATGTTAGCTCCCCCGGTCCTGGCTATTATTTAGATATGTATTATGAAACCGTTTAATTTTAAATTTGAACTTGTTCATAAAAGCAGCTGTTGGGGTGCATTTAACTACACAGGACAAATAAAGAATCTAAAAACTGGATGTACCGTGAACAAATACCATGTTAATCATGCAGAGATATGGAAACCCGTCTCACCGCTTTGTTGCCGTGACAACCAGCTGACTGACAAACACCATGGATACGACCAGGCACGAGGACGTCGTCCCAGCAGGATGGACCCTGACGCACAGAGACAGTATGGTCAACTCGTTCAACGGGTTCTGCTTTCACACACACACATTAAACATCACAGGAAAAAAGCCAAACAGTGAATGTTCTAACCAGTTTAAATGAACCCACAGCCTGGAGCTACGGGATGACCGTCACAGTTTGGTAAGTACACACTGTGTTGTTAGGGTATCAGTACTGCAGCAACGCAGTATCAGTACTGCTCTCACCCGGCTGAGCGTCAGCGTCGTCTGTTTGCAGATTCTGCAGCGAACTCTCAGTTTTCCTGGTTGGACCGAGCTGCAGCACTTACAGTACACAAAGAAAGAACTGCAGGTACGCCCCCCTACACACAAAAGTACACACAGTCAGAGTACCAGTACTGACATACTGCAGTACTGACAGAACTTTACTGACCTTTCACACCTGCTGCCTGCACCTCCTCTGCTACTCTGTCACCCCCTCCTCCTTCATCTACCCCGTCCAGGATCACAGCCAGGCCTGAGGAGGTTGAGGGCAGGCGCGTGGAGCTGAGATCCAGATGGCTGAGACTATCCTGGTTCCCCTCCCAACCCCGAGAGAGACGCTCCTGCAAGAGGAGCAGCCGGGACGAGGACCCTGGTGATGGGAGGACAACATGGATGGTGCTCTGCTCCGGGAGGTGACAGCTCTAAGCGGAGGAGAAAAGGATATGACAGGTGGGACTCCTCCTTTCAATAACCCCACCCCCAGAACACAGAGCACTTGTAGTCTGTACTCTGACCTTACCTGACCCCTGACCTCATGTGTCGTCTGATTGTGCAACACAATTAACCTATATCTCTTTGTTCATCTCTTGTCCAGCCAGGACACTGTGTAGGGGGTGGGAGGGTATCCTGGACAACCCCCTACACAGTGTCCTGAGGGCAGAGGAGCACGTTGAGCCAGAGACTCATCAATGTCAAGTGCTCCACTGAGACACAGGAAATCATTTCTCCCTGTGACCATCACACTGTACACCTCCCCCCTCCCTCTGTAAAATCTAGAGAGTGATGTCATCATGTTTTTGTTTTTGTCTTTATATTTGTTGTTTTTGTATTTATATTCGTTGGTGCTGATTCTGGTTCTGGTTCTTTTTAATCTTTCTACTGTAACAGGCAAAACTATTTCCCTCATTATTAAAGTGTCTTGAATCTTGAATTAAATACATCCTCTAAAATATTCAAACTAAATAAAGCAGACTATCATGGAGGAGACAGAACAGGGAGACAACAGCAATACTGTGTACTGTACTGTGTACTACTACTACTGTACTGGGTATACTTACATATATACATAGATAAATGTGTATATGTACATATATGTATATAATCATACCTGCTAAAACTCAAACTATATTTACGGCCACAAGAAAATGTTGGACACAGTAAACAGCAGAGTGATGATCCACTAGACAAAGAAACTAGTCCAGTCTGACCTCTGACCTGTAACGTGGCGGCGCTCTGCAACTCCCTGCCAGCGAACAGAACCCTGAGGTTGTCCGGTCGGACACCCTGCTGCCTTCCCACCACCTCCTTCAGCTCGGCCACACTTGCCTCCTTCTGCAGCTCCACAGCCACACCTGGGCCCAGGTTGTACCGCACAAACACTGAGGACGTACATGTGCTGCTGGTTAACTGCAGTAAACCGAGTATACTTGTGTACTTTTACTGTGATCCGTCCTACGTGTAGCTGATAGCAGCCTAGATTAGTCAGGTAATCTCACACTGAACCTGCAGGACAACCACAGAAGAAGCAGCACTGTGCAGGTGGTGCCTCACCTGTCGTCACCTGACCGTAACAAGAAGGGAAAATCAATTGGTTCCGTCATTTGTCTACTAACGGGAACGATACGTCTTGAAAACTAAACTGGATTTTCAGTGGAAACTAGTATTAGAGTGACCCGCTCTTAAAAACCTAATCTATTAAATAAAAGCTTCTATTTTAAGCTTCATATATTTATACACCTGACCTCAGAGGTGTCTCACCACTCATGAACCCCACCGCACGTTAGTGGGTAGAACCACAGTAGAACCGACAGAACCCAAACCCATGGCAGAACCCCGCAGAACTCACCGATCATCCGTGACTTCGTCCTTCAGCCTCCATGCGTGTTTACGATATGAGGGCCGCGGTGCAGTCTGGGCACTGTAGTTCCGCCACGCGCGCCAACGCGTTATTCACGTACGGACGTGACGTCAGGACGGAGCGAAGGTGAAAAAGGACCGAACTGGACCGAACCGATGATCGCACCGTCACAGTTGCTACGCTCAGGTACTTTCTGTTGGTACTACTACGTTTAATATTATGTATGTAATATTATGGTCAGTGAATGTTAAACCAAGTTAGAATTAATATTAATTAGATTAATAATTAATGAATAAACAGTCCTGTCACTGTTTTAGTCTTTCAGTTTTTGTTGTTCTGGTTCTGTGTGTCCAATCAGGGTTCAGACTAAGCTGCACTAATAAAGTCATGGGAACCCCCCCCCCCCCCCCCAAGCAATGACATCATCCTCTCAGATCCTCTGTGAAACCGTCCATTCACAAGCTGCATTTGAATATGAATCAGCTGTCACCAGGCGGAAAACACCCGGCACAAAAGGCTCCCCCGATCCGTCTCACCCTTTCTCCCCCCTGAACTTCCTGAAACACGGCGTTCTTCCCGATGAAGACAGTCGGCTTTTCTTTCCTGCTGAAAGACTCTGAAGACTCACTGATGAGGCCAAGGACAGAAACAAAGACCCTGAGAGGGAGGAGGAGGGGTAAGACCTCTGGACTCTGTCCAAACACCCCAACGCCAGATCCTAGACTCAACTGTGAAACAGAGTGTGATGAAACAAGGGGAGGTGAAGGAGGCAAGGTGGAGTACTGTCAGTCTGTTCTCGTGTGTCAGTACTATGGTTAAAATACTGTCCTAACAAAGTAAAAGCATTCTCAGATTAATGTAGTTAATTATCAGCAGTAAAAGTAGGCGTTTACCCGACTCTGTGAACATCCTGCTCCACATCCTGATCTACAGCCTCTGCTCTGCTGAACCCGGCATCCTCCAGGCTGCAGCCTCCACCTTGCTGAACCTCCTCCTGGTCCCATCTGATGCTTAGACCTGTTAAACGAGGACACTTTTTCTGTTCTGACCTGGACTCACCTGCAGGTTTCTCCTGATCCTGGATCAGGTCTTCGTGGCTGCTTTACTCTCTCGACTGATGTAGTTTCATGCTGTGAGGACTGAGTTTGTTTTGGGTTCAGGTTAAAACAGAAACTGGTTTTAGTTTGTTTTCTGATCATTTACTGGACAAAATCACCAAACCTTATTTTCCCTCCTCCTTAACGAGCTGTTGTCCTTCACTACATCCATGACCCTCGTCTGAGGTCTCCCTGTCCGTCCTCTGCACGTGTCCAAACCATCTCAGCATCATCAATGCTTAATGCTTGTTAATAATAAATCATTAAAAAAACGTCCTGTTACTGTTTATTATTTTTTCTTTCTCTTCAAGAAGAAATAAAGATTTTGAGCTTTTCTCTCTGAATGTTTCGTTGACGGTCGTGGGACTCAGCGTTCCACTAGAACAACTTCGGAGTTCTGAAATCCCTTTGTTTTGTCTGAACAAACGTCTCTTTTTGTCCTTTTGTCCCTTTGTGACAGAACAAAGGTCCAGCTCACAGTCAGCTGACCTGAACCCGCATGTTGTTCATCAGACAGTCCAGACCAAAATCAGACCTGAGGCTCTGAGGACACTGTGTGTATTTGTTCTGGTGTCAGTGGGCTCCCGGTACTCAGATCTTCGACACTGAAGGTTGGATCTTCCACTGAGGAAACATTAATGTGACCTCTGCTCAGCCTGAAGGTCGTCTGGAGGTCACATGACTCAGAACAGTGATGTTGTTGTTCCCACCAATCAGAGCGCAGCGTGGGCTCAGATTTCAGTCGCTCCACAAATTCTTCATAAGCACAGTCTGACCCACACAGAACCAGCCCCCCTGAGATATTGGATATACTTGGAAAATACTTGGTTGTTTATCTGAACAACAAACTGGACTGATGACACCACACAAACCAGACTCTTCCTGCTAAGGAGAGTAAGGTCTTTTGGACTGAAGGGATCAGTCCTGAAGACCGTCTTTGACTCTGAAGTTTTTTAGAATGGAACGGTTACTAAACCAGAGACTCTAAACCACCACAGAGAGACTGTAATCAGAATCAGAAGGTGTCTGCGAGTGATGAAGACTGCTCCAGAGATTGACTGTTCAGTTTTTCACCCGTTGGAGAGCCCTCCTGTCCTGAGCAGTACAGCTTCCATGTTACACTGTAATGGAGCTGGTAATGACAGACTCCACTATACACCTGTAGAAGATTCTGAAGATTTTGGTTGGCCTCTCAAATGTCCTTTAGAAAGTACAGTATCTGCTGGGCCTTATTTCTGAGTTCGAGGTAGTTGTGAGACCAAGTGAGGTCTTCGTTGATGTAGACTCCAAGGAACTTAAAGGTTTTTACCCGTTCTACCTCTGTCTCTCCAATGTGGATTGGGGTGTGCTGGTCCCTCTTCCCCCTTTTGGGATCAATAATCATCTCCTTGGTCTTTTTCACATTCAAGGAGAGATTATTTTCCTGACACCAGGAGATCAGTTCTGTAACCTGTCTTCGATACGTTGTCTCCCCCCCCGCTGGTGATCAGCTTAATGACTGTTGTGTCATCTGCAAACTTTAGGATTGTGGTGTCAGTGTGTGAGGCCACGCAGTCATGGGTAAAAAGGGTGTACAGCAGTGGACTTAGCACACAGCCCTGGGGGGTCCCTGTGCCAACAGTCCTTATGACTGACATGTGGTTTCCAACTCTGACTGACTGGGGTCTGTTGTCAGTAAGTTCAGCACCCAGTTACAGAGTGAGGGTGTCAGTCTGAGGGAGAGGAGCTTCTCAGACAGCCTATGTGGAATGACTGTGTTAAAGGCTGAGCTATAGTCAACAAACAGCATCCTCACATACGTGTCCTTGCTCTCCAGATGTGTGAGAGCAGTGTGGATGGCAGCGTTGACAGCATCATCTGTGGAGCGGTTCTGTCGATGCGCAAATTGTAGAGGGTCTGTGGTGGCAGGGATGGACTCCATAATGTAGGTCATGACTATCCTTTCGAAGCCCTTCATAGCAAACGGGGTGAGTGCGATGGGACGATTGGAGATTCAGGCAGGTCACAGTGTTATTTTTAGGGACAGGTACGATGATGGTGGACTTAAAGCAGGCGTGTACAGAGGACACAGAGAGAGACAGGTTGTAGATGTCAGTGAATACATCAGCCAGCTCTGCTGAACAGACCCTTGGAGGGTAAATCGGCTGTGTATATTTTGCCTGTAGTCCATGATGGGTTGCAGTCCATGCCACATGTGCCGGGAGTCTGCATTGTTATAATATCCCTCCAGCTTTACACTGTACCGTCTCTTGGCCTGTCGGATCTATGCAGGTCATACCTGGCCTTTTTGTAGCTCTCAGCATCGCCTGAAACACATGCAGTGGAACAGCGACCTAGCATGGATCGTACTTCACTGTTGATCCAAGGTTTATCATCGGGGTAGGTTTCAAAGTGTTTTGTGGGGATAATGCAGTCTGTGCATGTGCTGATGTAGCCTGTTACAGCTGCAGCATATTCCTTCAGGGCCACAGTCGAGTCCTTTCTCGCAGCAGTGAATTATAACACTCCCCAGTCTGTACTCATAAAGCAGAGACTCCACAGAAACCACCACAGAGACTATAAACCAACACTCACACTTTGACCCACTACAAAGACTCCGGCCACCGCAGACATAATCAGATGTAATCTTTGTCCTAAAATAAGTCAAACTAAGATGATTGTTTATTTTAATATAGATTTTAAGGTTGTTTGTCCTGAGTGTTGGCTGCAGGTTAGATCTTCCATCAGCAGTGCCTGACAGACGACATCCTGGGTGAAACATTCCTGAGTCTGAGAGACGCATTTCAGCCTGACTGAGAAAAGAAGAAGTGTTGTTCATTCTTCCTCTCCTCCCCCGTCCTCACCCTCTCTCTTTCCTCTCTTTTCAGCCTTTTATTTTCTTCTCTGGCTCCCATGAGCCGGGGGAGTGTGTGTGTGGGGGGGGAATTAAACCAATTAACGAATTTAAAGCAACAGATTCAAAGTAAGAAAGTTTATATTCACATGATGCACCTAATAACTGGACAATCCCAGAAAAAATGAAAATGAATTATATCACAGTTTTTCTCCAACAAACCCACCTTTTTAATGAGGTCTCTGAGATGATGTGATAAAGAACCTAATTCAGACTTTCCACTGCTGTGAACTGATGTGTCCATGCCCAAGATCTTCCTCGCATATTTTCATCCCAGTTTGTTTTCATGTACACGTTTTTAATGTTTTTTCTAAACAGACCTATCAGTCCTTGATTCATTTAAACTTTTTGTCTTTGTAGAGATTTGTTTTTCCAATACATAAAACTCCCTGTATATTTTAAATCTAAATATATATCTTTGGGCTTATATTTCTTTAACTGCCCAGTTCCTGAATTTCAGATCTCTCTTCGTACCGTAGGTTTTTATTTATTCAATCTAATTACTTTATAATAATCTGATCTAATCTCAAACAGTTTTTCTCATTGTGAAGGCTCATGCTTTTATTCTGAAGGCTGGGGCCGGAAGTTCAGAATCTCCGGACAGCCGGACTTGCAGGATCTCTGTCAGTTCGGGTGTGAGAGACTGGAGTGGATGCAACCGCTGCTGGTCCCGCAGCTGAGCGCCGGGGACAGAGCCGGAGCTGGAGGGAGAAACCCTGGACTCAGTCCAGATCCTCTGATCCGGATCAGTTTTACTCTCAGATAAGAGTTTTACTTTACTGTGGAGTTAAAAACAGAAGAAAAAGATTCGGAAAACCGCGCCGGGACCGGCTTTGGATTTATCTCGATGTTGTCTGAACACGCGAGGTCCGCTCTGATCCGGATCCGCTTAGTTGCGTAGATCTGGTCTTGGGGCGTGTTCCGTGGACCATGGTTGGGGAGATGGAGGCAAAGGACAAGCCCAGGCCCAGTCCGGACTATCTGATGCAGCTCATGAATGACAAGAAGCTCATGAGCAGTTTGCCGAACTTCTGCGGGATCTTTCAGCACCTGGAGCGGCTGCTCGACGAGGGTAAGACCCGGACCCCGACACAGTCAGAAAAACCGATCAGATCCTTTTTCATTCTGATTAATTGAATAAAAGTAGTTCAGTATCAAACCTTTGTACTGCTGGAAAAAAGTAGTACTTCAGTACAAGTACAGAAGTATAAGTATGTAAAGTAGGTAGTACTGCAGAGTGGAGCCGTATACTAACGTGTACTTTACTATTTACTACTACTGTCCTACGCAGCAGAGGAGATGTACTTCTACAGAACCAAAGTAAAACTACATTAGTATTCATATGAAGTTAAATTAAAGTTTGTATCACCAAGTAAAACACCGTAGTGAAGTACATTTGTAAGATATTTTATCATTTGTATGTATTAAATATTAACAGCTGCAGTATAGAATACAACAGTAACCGGTTGTTGAAGTAACTTGACACAGAAGGACTTTTGCTTGTCTGAGAAACTTTGGTTGTAAAAGGTGGTGGGGGGGGCAGTGCTGGACCCCCATAGTGAAGTATGTAGAGACTTATGTGTAACATACTATTTATTAATATTTACTGTTTTGTTATCTTTCTAAGAATAACTAAAACAAATTTTTATGTATAAATGAAAAAAAACTCTAATTAAAACGAATATAAATTTTTTAAATTACAATTATATATTATTGTTGAATTTATATTTAATTTGAACAAGTGATTATGAGCGAATATGAACGAATATGGGTTTAACTTTAACACAACTTGAACGGTCATTATAAACGTTTTTATTCTTTTTTCTTTTCGACTGTTGAGTTAGTTTAAAAAAGGCCAGAATCAGAATCTATACGACAGCTGACCTGAAATAAAGTCCGTTATGTTCTGGTGCTCGTCTCTCAAACTGTGGAAAATATCATCAAAACCAACTCATGAGGAAAAAAACAATGAATTCGTGAAACTGTCATAATTATTAAAAATACCAAGATATAAAACTTTGGTCCCAGTTCTCTGTTTGATACATTTTGAACAGAATGGAAGTACTACGTAATACTGATAGATTGATTGATTGATTGATTGTGAAGAAAACAACTGGACTCAATCTTACAAAAAACAGAGAAGATCCAGATGTTGGGGAGGAAGGTGTAGTTCAACAATCTGTGTGTGTGTGTGGGGGGGCAGTTCTGGAGTTCTGATGTGGATTACATGTCGACTTTGAGCTGGATCAGCTCTTGGACTGATGCCTCCTCATGTGGCGTGTTGCAGAGATCAGCCGTGTGAGGAAGGACATGTACAACGATACTCTGAACGGGTCGGAGAAGAGGAGCGGCGAGCTGCCCGACGCCGTCGGCCCAACCGTCCAGCTGCAGGAGAAACTGTACGTCCCCGTGAAGGAGTTTCCCGACGTGAGTGGGTTGGTTTGTCGCCTCTGTACCAGGCAGAACCAGAATCCTGGTGGGTTAGAGGGAATGTTGTGGGGGGATGCAGACCTGATCAGGTACCACAGACCTGCATGCACAACAGCTCACAGTGACACTCGGAATCTGGATATGGTTCTGATCCAGTTGAACTGTAAAAAGCTGCAGCCTGGTTGTGGTCTTGGTTTTTATGGGGCACTCTCAGAAGTAGTTGGGGTCAAAGGTCAAAGTTCAAATGCATCAACACTGATCAGGTGTTGTCTTGGTAACATCCCTGCTCCATCTCTGTTCCAGTTTAACTTTGTGGGAAGGATCCTGGGTCCACGAGGTCTGACAGCAAAACAGCTGGAGGCAGAAACGGGATGTAAGATCATGGTGAGAGGGAAAGGATCGATGAGAGACAGGAAGAAGGTAACACACACACACACACAGAGTCACAGAGACACACAGAGACACACACACACACACGCAGAGTCACACACAGACACATGGTGATCGTGTCTTTCTGTCCACTAACTTCAGCACTGACTCGGCTCCGAGTCTCAGAACCTCTGAGCATGACTCAGACTTCTTGGTGACAAATGGGAGCAGAGACCTGTTGTCGTCATCAGCAGCAGCTCATCTGCAGCTGATGATCGTGTCTTTCAAGCAGCAAGTGAGGAGAGGAAAGCTGAAACATTTCAGGTCAAACTTCTGCACAAACACACGTCAGCGACCCGGTAGGCTGGCAGAGGACGGAGACAGAAACCAGATGGACAACACCAGACCTGATTCGCTTTGTTGTTTCTGATGAAGTCCTGCTGAAACTTATTTATTATCACAGTGATCGTCCACTCAGCTGCAGCGCCTCAGGTTGCTGGGCAGGTTGTTGGTGCGATGATACAGTCGGTGTGAGGTTTTCTGAATCTGTCACAAACGTGCAGTGAGGGTTAGAGCAGACAAAAGTTGGGATCCTGTCCCTCATACCTACTGCCTGGACTGAAAATCCCCCATAACAGCGATGTTCTAAAATGTAATCAATGACAATAAAACCAGGAGCGATCAGGACATAGAGTCATCGGTGTGTGAATATGAAGCTGTGTTCTGAGTACTCTCAGAACGTCCGCGTATTATTTTACTTGTGATGAACAGGCGAGCTCTGTCACCTTTGTATGTAGGAGGAGCAGAACCGGGGGAAGCCGAACTGGGAGCACCTGAACGAAGACCTTCATGTCCTCATCACGGTGGAGGACGCTCAGAACCGAGCAGAGATCAAACTGAAACGAGCTGTGGACGAGGTCAACAAGCTGCTGGTGCCGGCTGTGAGTACACTCATATTCACTCATCCCTCAGACAGTGAGACAGGACGTGCAGCGATTCTGCTAAACCTCCCTTCCTCAGTTTCATCCAGCCAGGAGAAGCCGGTGGAAGTGTCACAGAGCAAATGAAAGAGGAAGAGAATCTGATCACATGGTTTGTGTTTTTGTTGTAAGGATGATGTTACATCTTGTCCACACGTTTTCATGAAGCTGCCAGAAACTGAACCCGGAGGGAAGTCACACTGAAGCCTGCAGAAGTTTACATGTACATATACACCCTGGACATACAGACACTTAACCTGAATGAATTAGCCTAACATGCATGTGTTTGGACGGTGGAAGGAAACTGGAGACAAGCAGACACAGGGAGAACATGCGAGGCACCTGGTTGACCACACTGTACAATACTGTAAGAATAACTGTGCCTTCAAACTAAACAGCAAATTTAAAGGTGACCTGAGACATTCTTAGCTTATGCTTTGTTAAATTGGAGCCAGATTGTTTAGCATGAGACTGGGTTTCATTACTGGGAACCATAGAAATCAGACTTGCAGCATAAAGACTGGGCTGTGTTTACGTTTTGTCTCCAGCCTCATGTTGACCTGTTGCATATGAAGATGCTTTATCCTCCTACGCCACACTGAAAATTTCTGTTTCCTTCAACTTTGAAAAAGTCTTTGGTTTTCATCTGATCCAGTTTCTAAAAAGGTGACAGAAACATCCATGTTTTCTTAAGGTTGTTGTGTGTATGTTTAGGCTGAGGGAGAGGACAGTCTGAAGAAAATGCAGCTGATGGAGTTAGCGATTCTCAACGGGACGTACAGAGATGCCAACATCAAACCATGTAAGAAACCAAACATCAGAGACAGTCTGACCAATCAGAAAAGATTGGAGAGAGATAGGAGTCCCGCAGCACAGCAGTACACAGTAGTACACTGAAATACACAGCAGTACACAGCAGTACACTGTAGTACACTGAAATACACAGCAGTACACAGCAGTACACTGTAGTACACTGAAATACACAGCAATACACAGGAGTACACTGTAGTACACTGAAATACACAGCAGTACACAGCAGTACACAGCAGTACACTGTAGTACACAGCAGTACACTATAGTACACAGCAATACATAGCAGTACACAGCAGTACACAGCAGTACACTGCAGTACACTGCAGTACACTTTAGTACACTGTAGTACACTGAAATACACAGTAGTACACAGCAGTACACTATAGTACACTGAAATACACAGCAGTAAAGAGCAGTACACTGCAGTACACAGCAGTACACTATAGTACACAGCAGTACATAGCAGTACACAGCAGTACACAGTAGTACACTGCAGTACACACAGTCTGACCACTCTCTCCTTCCTCCCTCCCTCCCACCCGCTCCACCAGCCTCCCTCACCTTTTCTCTTGCAGCCGCTTCTCAGACTCCTCGTGTCCTCTCTGGCACCACCTCTGTTTTGGCTCCGCCCACTGCACTTCGTACCCCTGCACCCCCGGGCCCCACCCTAATGCCTTTGATTCGTCAGATTCAGACAGTGCTGCCTAACGGGACACCGGCTCTGATGCCGGGGGCGGGACCCGAGTCCGGCCTGATCTACGCAGCTCCGTATGACTACCCCTACGCTCTGGCTCCAGCTTCTATTCTGGAGTACCCCGTGGACTCTGGAGGGGTGTTAGGTAAGCCAGCACAGCCATGCTCCTGCGACTGCTCCCCAACACCTCACCACCATCCCCATAGCCAGTGGAGCCCCGCCCCCACGCTGCTGCTTAGACACGCCTCCTAAGAAAGAAAAATTAAGTGCACTTGCTCCACCCCCCCACACAGCTGCATCTCTTGAAACTTACTGTGCCTTGAAGCACCACGCAAACACTCAGGCCTCATTCACAGCTGAAACCCGCACTACCGCCTCCTACTGGATGCAGCCAGTAACTGCAGAAGTCCGAAGTACTGGTCCACATCCAAAACTTGAACCCTGTATTAGAAAGAGTCTGATCCTGATTAGTTGGACCTGAAACTGCTTATAATAATTTAATAACACATTCAGAACCCCTCTACTACACATTCACTACTTGTTCACCACGCCTCTACTACACATTCACCACGCCTCTACTACACATTCAGCACCCCTCTACTACACATTCACTACTCG